>JAQFVV010000026.1:6232205-6813450 GCA_028023455.1 Epiperipatus broadwayi
AAGCCTATTGTTAAAACATATTCGCCTATAATATTAAATTCAACTCAGATACGTTTATAAAAAGTATATTACTAATTCTTCAGGTTATGAAGAGAACGAAAGTTCTTTCAAAAATAAATTGCTATTTATTTATTCTAAAATATTCAATTTCGGCAACATAAAAGCTGTAATATAAACAAAAAGGTCGACTTTTACGTTATAGAAAAGTAAATATTTCTTTAAATATTTCTTTAATATTTTTACTAAAATCTTCAATATTTTTCGAAAATAATTTTGTTTTTTTATTATTCTCTCTGAAAATCATTTGTAATTACTGAAAATATACTTAATATTCTTTAAAATTATATTCAAAATGAAAATCTCAGCATTTTTCTTTATTTTCTTTGATCAGGCAGTTTCTTTGTTCTTTCCAGCCAATCAGAATGTCTTTTTCGGCTGAGAGCATGCTAAGAACCAATCAAAACTCATGTTCTTTCTTTGTTTAGGTTTAAATGCGTTTTTTTTTTATTTTTTACTTGTAAAATAAATCGGAAGAGGTCACCATCTTACAGAACTTTTAAAAATCTATTCAATACCTGTAAAACGAATATTTTAGCATACGAACTGGCAGAGTTAGAGTGACGTCAGATGTCTACGAGGAGCTTCGTAAGAAACAGTCTTTTGGTTAGTAAACAGTTTAAGAATTAAGACAAAAACAAATTGTTTATCACTTTAGACCACTCAAAGAATAGATTTTGAAGAAAGAGAAAGAAAAAATCAAAGAGATCAGATAACTATAGTGCATTTGTATAGAGAAAACATTTTTACATACACAGCTGAAAATATGCCCTTGAGATAAGAGTGATGTGATGTTATAAATAAAAACAGCACATATATGTTCAGGGAAGAGAGACTTTTTTTCTTTCTGCTAAGGCTTCAGTCCATATTGCTTCTACGAACCAATATGTGATTATTTTTATATATGCTTGAGGAGATTTTACAACAAATGCAGGGCCAGGTTCGATCTACTTTTGTTGGATGGTCCCATTGACAGATCCAAGAATTCTATATACAGCTGAAGATTTAAAATGGAGAAGAAAACTAACAAATAGCATCTCATGGCTGATCTCCAAAAACCAAAGAAGACTCTGAACTTTGCTATTGCTTCACCTCTGCCATCGGTATATTCTGATAAAACACAAAGTAAAATGCAAGAAATATATCAAGAGAAGAAAAAAATATATATTTTTCTAGTGACCTGCCTACAAACAGAACAGGAAGAAAAAATAGAAATTGAGAACCTATTCCAATATTAAAGTAATGTCTTTAAAGAAATGCAATCTGTGCAACATCATCATCACAGTAAAACAGAAGGAATTACAAGCCCAAGCTTAAAAAGGAACTTTTCCAGTAAAATCACTGTAATTAATATATCTACGCATGCCAAACAATGGTATGTGGCTAAATTCAAATTTCTGGCCTTGAACAAAACTTACTTTGAATAAAATTTATTAAAACTAACTGAAATGTTTCTACATTGGAAATAGAAAAACCTGGTAATATCAATTTTATTTTTGTTTTCTCAATGGCTCTTAACAATTTTCTTTTAAAGCAATTTGTCTCTCTCTGTCTCTCTCTCTCCAAAGTATTAAATAAGCATCAATTATTAGAAAAGGGGTTTTTCAATAATGATGAATAGTGACTTATCAATATATTATGTGTTATTTGATTATCATTACATGGAACCATTTATATATGTATTTTTTTAAAAAAATGATTTTATTTTATTTTTGTTTATTAATTCGGATATTATGATAAAAAAAATATTGTTTTTACTATATGTAAAGTAAAGGTTGAATACAAGATTTATTAATAATGGGAAATAAAACATATGCTGCATGAATATGTGATGAGTGTGAATGTACAAATCCAGAGAGAGGATGAGGGTAAAAATTTAGTAGAATGAGAAATGGATTTTGAAAGAAATTGGCAACCTAGCTTAATGGAAATTGACATGAATAAGAATTATAACTAGAAACAGATCTCTTTTTAAATATTTCAGTCTTTGTGATTGAATTAAAATTTCTCTGCCTATTGCTCGATTATTGTTTTTAAGATTATAGGCATAAATTTTATGTTATATATAATATTATATTTTGTAAAAATATTTATATTTACATTACTATAAATTTGTGCACTCCAGAAAAAGTAGAAAATATATTAGAAAAATACATTTAGATCGCTAACTAATAAGCGGTAAATTTAATTAATAAATTTATGTTAATTGCGATAAGAACACGTTAAATGAGAACATTGCGAACAATACATTCCAATAAATATTTGCTGATTACAAATATTTCTTGATAAGAGACTAATTAATTAATGGAATAGACTATAAATTACTTTCTGTGGAAATGAATTCCTAAGACACTAATTAATTATAGACCTAAAAACATTACCATATGTGGAAGAAAGTATTTAATTCTGTAATTAAAAACTATAAATAGAGTAGCAAAAGTGCATGGTTCATTCTCCCAGAGAATAGCGTGACGGTAAACTAAGTGAGTGTGCAGTGCTCTATAGTGAAAATGTGTTCACGAGCAGCAGCTGAACAGGCCTAAAGAGTTTGGGTAACCAAAGCTGGAGGAAACCGTCTAGATAGCAACCAGATGTGAAGAGCTGATTTTCCAGAAGATTTCCAATGAGTTTACCAAGCAGACAGTTGCAGAGACAGAAGTGATTGCAGCTAAAAGAAGCGTATATCGCGACAAAACCAGCTGTGTTCTCATGCAGCTTAACTGGACTGGGGCCAAAGTGTTTGGGAAAATGAAGCCAGGGGTAACCATCTTGAAGGCAGCCAGTCTTAAGGTGCGTCAGGGGAAGTGAACCAAAGAGAGAGAGAGATCATGCTATGGGTGTAGCAATACCTCGTCAAGGGAAGCTAACCAAAGGGAACTATATATATATTATAATGGTTGAAATAACCTCCCTAACCTAATCTGCCATACCAGGACACTACCAGGCTATTGGAACCTGGAAAATTTATATAGTAGGCAGATACGCATGGGAGAGGTTATTTTTTATCAAACCGAAAGCGCCAGTCACTAGCTCAGGGAGAAGCTGAGCTTAAAGTATCATACTGAATGTTCAAATTTCTGATTCTTAATTTTAAATATTAATAAAATATATAAAATAAGTTACTGCCAAAATTAATTAAAAAAATTTTATTATAACGCACACACACATAAAAAGAAAAGATTACATGCACAGATGGAAGCATTTAATAGATTTAAACACAATTTGAATAAGTGTGAATATGCTACATACATTACACATATAACCAACCCAATCCCTTTTAATCCTAGGCCAAAATCTCACCTTTATACCAATGTTAGCTTACTGATATACTGATGTGACCAATGGAAAATGAGATTATTAGCATAACACAATCATGCTAACAGGAATTTTCGTCTGTAGCATGATATCATTTGAGAAATAAAGAATCATGGTGGGAGCATCTTCCCCATGATACAAGACTGAAAATATTTGAAATTTATTGAAGCAGTCGGATCTGAGTTCGATCCTAGCTTCATGACATCTAGCCATAAGCCCACTTCAAACCCTAGTACTGACCTTGAATTTCCGATGCAATGGGGCTTTATACGTTCAATCCACGCTAATTTCCATAAAATCAAATGCGTATTAAAATTAATTAGTCTCAGATTTAAATTGATCAATTCTATTAATAAATTCATGATAGAATTATTCATGAATTTATATATTATAACTGCGTGGATTTTGCGTATATATTTGTAAATATTTAAATATATATAATTGTTTAAAAGTTTCATTGCGTCAGGAATGATTGATTTTATTTTTAAATAATTTGTTAAAGTTTAATGATTAAAAGCTACATTCTTTTGATAAGCTTTCAGATTTTCCCTTTCCAAAAACAATAGTTAAAGTTTTATTAATTAGAAAAAAAGGTAAGGATTTCCTAATTAAAATCATTTTCTGATTTTAAGAATTCATTTTCTAATTAGAAAATGAATTCAAGTTAATGAGTTTGAAAGCCTTATCGAAGGAATGTATCTAAAAACAACCAGTGAATCTAAAAACATTGATAATGAAAGAAGCGCTAGCCTGAAGGCATCAGAGGACAGATATATAGCTCTGAAAAGTTTGGAGGAAAAAAGCCATCTTTGTTGTAGAGAAGTGCAGTAAACTCTGCGTGTTTTAAATAGTGTTTCGATCATGGTAAGGGGCTAAACGTCAGGAATCTGGCTATTAGTTCCTGAAATCCCCTGAAAATCTTCAATGGAGCTGCTAAATTCTTTCTAGACAAATCAGGCTGCCAAAATCAAATAAAATGCTGTTTAAGTAATCAATCAAATGGTGCCTACATTTTACCAACTCGGACGTGTAACCTAAGGGAACCAGCCCCGGAAGAAATGGGTAATATATTTCCATAATAAACCCTAAACTGTCTGGCCAGTTTCCGAACTTTACACTTCCTTTAAGAGCTCTTTCATTCATTTATAATGTAGTAATACTCTGTGTAAAACCTTTTATTTATGCTATTTTAAATTAGTAATTCTCCAATCTCTAGTCTTTAAATTTAACTTTCCTTCATTACTATGGCGGTTCATTTATAGTTTACAAACATTGCGCTATAAAAAATGATTTATTTACATATATTTAGTGTGTGATTTATTAATGTTGCTATTTTTAATTATATGCCAATAATCCTTCGACTCGATGATCTCCCTAGTTTCCTTTGCCTTATACAAGTAATATAAGATTAAATTCTGATAGTTAATTCTTGCCCATTAGAACTAGATTTATACAGTTCGATCAATCATCGAGTCGAAAGAAATTATTAAATGATTGTTATTTTATCATTAGCTAATAATAAATTATTAGCTCCGTCTCTAATCTATGCCACCGCTATTTTCCCGTTTCACTAATATTTACTTATTTATTCATATATAATCTTATAATGTTTTTTTGCAAAAGGCCGATAAAGGAATCGAATAAATATATTCTAATTCAACTTTGTTATTTTATTTAAGATTCAGGAAGGGCACGATGATTGGGGCATAATTAATATGATTTACAAATACCTTAAAATAGTTTTCGTTAAAAGCTCGTTTGACTTTAATTAATTGAACAAGTCATCATGTAGAGCATTCTATATGGGTTTTAGTATTCAAACGATGACTATCAAGTCATCATCTTCAAACATTGCTGATGTAGGGCAATCTTTCGCTCCGTTAAGTTGGTCGGTGATCATATTTCTGTTATTTTAAATTATCGAGGAAGAAAGCACTTCCTCTCCTGTTCATATTAGTCAAAGGGCATAAGACTTGTCAGACGCAAGCCACCATAGAACTTCGATTATCGACTAGCTATCGTCTTTCAATTTCATTTTATAGCTCATAATTCGTCAGCACCGTTACCTCTCTGTTCCGGTAAAGCCCGCTCTGATGCTCATAATTCATGATGATATGATTTAAATTAAAGTCCAACAAATTCTCCGTTATATCACAAAATAAGTTTTCTAATAAAGATTAAAGTTATGCCCTAAAATACGTATCTTGCTCTTCATGAATGGATTTGCGAATGTGAAAATAAATATCACATTCTTTCGTAAAAAATTAGAGTAATAATTTCCCTTACTAATGAATACCTTTATCTGCCTTTATTTTCTTGTTGGGGGCACAGACATAGACTTTCAAATATTGCGTAATATTCATTGGCATATAATAAGAACCGCCACTCGTATTATAATTATAAACTTTGTTTAAGGACTAGAATTAATTAATTTAATCTTTATTTAAAATTCAAACCAAACAAATTATTATTATTAAATATTTTCTAAACACACTTTGTTTATTAGTTCTTAATTCTTTCATAATTATTTTAATGTTAAAACTCTCTGTCTGTGCTGGCAACCTGAACATATACATATGATTCGATTTAAAATTATTTTAGTCATTTATTATCAGATATTGTCAGTTCATGGGTCTTTGATCCTCACCAACCATTGAGCTAGTTTCTTGGCGCATAGCACTATGCTGTCAATTTAGATTTCTACTAATCTGAGCTGTTGAGTTGGGTTTGAATTCAGTCTTGGTTCAGCTGAGTTTGAATCCGACTTGCAGTTAAGGTGGTGGGTTTTTCGACTGGTACAATATATGTAGGAGATTCTAAAAAATGAGGATAGCGGTCTTTGCCAGCTTACTGTCCCAGTCAGAGCGTAAGAAAATCAATAACATAGGAAACACGTCTATGACCATTGATGTGATGACTACTGTTTTGGGTCATACGTTCAGGTGGGTATTATGCCCTGTATGCTAACACGGTACAAAGGAACGAGTATCCAATGCACCTACTCAAATTACATTGACATAAAACATCCGTACATCTATCCACCAGCACTGATCCAACTGCAAAACAATTAGCCCAAAAATTAACACACTTAAACTAAACAATCTTACAAATCTATGCAGCTATTTACACCTTTTTTTTAAAATTACTAATTTAAACAAAATTTATGAGAATGGAAATGATATCAAACACATATATAAAATATAATAAATAATTAAAAATTTTAATCAGAGAAGAGAGATTTCGTTTAAAAGTTAAGTGACATTTAAAATACTTGAAAAGTTCGCATTATCGAATTAATGTTCATACTTCAATGCTGTAGGTAAAGTCCATCTTTGCAGTCCTTGATGCATGGTAGAATTCAAAGTTCTTTCCATTTTATATTGTTCTATGTGGAGAGACAGTCCATTGCTAGCCAGTTTCTTGGGAACCGTCATACTCTGGAGACCGCTTCAGCTGATGCAAACACAGGAAACGTAACTTATTGCTGACCCCTACATTTTGGAGATCCGCAATACACTTATAAATATATTTAATAAAACACAATCAGCAAGAACAATCCAAAATCCTCTGTCCAACTTCAAAGTTTTCTTTTTATATCTTTCTGAAATCTTATCAGCAAATTCCAGGATCGATCTTACATGGTTTGATTTTTCTCTGTGGACCGTGTGTTTATTTTCATCCTTATTGTACAGCTTTCTTTAGAGCGGGAATTCAAAATTTTATCACTAGTATTTTTTTAATTTATCTCCTATCTGATTTTATGCCCAAGGGCCTGTTTGCAATTAAATCATTTCCATTCTAAGATTAAAAATAACTAATTAACAATTTGTTTTTAGATTTTAACTTTAAAGAATTATATAATTCGTTTGCCATCTGTGCATTATGTATATTAATTCAAATAAAATTATTAAATTCCCTTTTTTTATACATATATTTCTATTTGAGGGTGATTTTATATATATTTTTTCACTTTTATTTGAAAGAAATGTAACGGCATATACTTATTCCGTTACAATATATATATTGTGTTGCACTATGTAGTAGACTGTTCGCTATTCTTATTATTTATTATTTTGTTTGTTGGTATTTGGAATGCTTGCTGGTGCAGTCACATCTAGAATCTGTGAGTAGCAAATAAGTTTTGAATACACAAGTTTAGCCTCAGTTGAGAGAAACCTAATGAAAATGCAAATGCTGCTTAGTAAAATGCTGGTGCAGTAACCATAGAACCCGTGAGTACCCAATACGCTGACAACAGAAGTGATATTTCTAAAATATTTGCTGCAAATCTATGAGATTCAATATGGTGAAAGTTAGTAAATAAAACACTTGCACAGTCACCAGAAGTTAAGTCCCACTATGCATGCACAGTCACCATTGAACCTGTAAGTGACTAAAAATATCAGCAGCAGTTTGAAATGGAAACTTCTAAAATGGAAGAACAAGAAAAATTAAGTGTTTTTCCAAGCTGGGGGAAAAAAATCACAATAAGGGTTTTTCTGGAGTGGGGGAAGTGTTATATTTTGTAAAAATATTTATAATTCTCATTAGTAAAAGTTTATGTATTCCAGAAAAAGTAGAAAATATATTAAAAATTTTTAGATCGCTAACTGATAAGTAGTAAATTTAATTAATAAATTTATGTTAATTGCGATAAGAACATTGCGATCAATACATTCCAAGAAATATTTGCTGATATACAAATATTTCTTGATAAGAGATGAATTAATTACCTTATATGGAAATAAATTCCTAAGACACCAATTAATTAGTTATAGACCTAAAAACATTACCGTTTATAATTGGTAATAAGAGGGCAATATATAAATTATATAAACAATTTAATAATAATGTTGATAATATTAGGTTTACTATGAAAGAAATTGATAATGAAATAAGGTATTTAGATATTGAAATTATTTTAAATCAAAATAATGATATTATAATTAAACATTTTATTAAAGATTATAAATTAAGAAAAATTATATCAATTGATTCAAAACAACCATGGATACAAAAGATGAGTGTAATTAAAAATTTTAAATATAAGAACGATAGATTTAATACAGATAGAAATATTGCTATGTTACAGAAGGATAAATTTAAACAAACATATATGGGATGTGGATATGCAGCACATAGTATTGACAATATATTTTCACAACATGGAGTAAATAGCACGAATAATAATAGATGTAGGACTAATAAAAGAAGTGGATAAAAATAATATTTCATATTTGCCTAGTGTATATAATATATTAAATAAAAAAAGGAAAAATTATCTAGATAAAAACATTAACGTGGGATGGGCTAATAGCAAAAATTTGGATAAATTGATAACTAATTGTAGAATGAAAGATGATATAAAATATAAGAGAGAAATGGTTTATAAAATTAGATGTAATTTTTGTAATATGATTTACTATGACCAGACGTCAAAGCAATTGGGAGAAAGAGCTAAAGAACACAATGATGCTATTGCTAGGAAAGATGATAGATCTGCATTATATGTTCATTATTTGCAGTATGGACATAAAATAAATTGTATTGATAATATAAGTGTTCTTGATTATATTAAAAATGTTAATAGATGTAAAATATATGAAACAAACTACATCATGTATAATAAAAACAACTGTATGAATATATACAAAACATCCATTAAGTTAAATAATAAGTGGTTAATGGATAAAGAATGGATAGTTAATTAATTAATATATGTGGATATATATCCATTCAATATATATAACAGAGTAATTTTGTAGGAGAATTGAGGGGAAAAAAAATCACTTAATAGATCATGTCAAATATCCATTTGTTTATCTATCTTCTCTCATGTATTGATATAGATGTCGCTGTATGTGCTTTAAATCGTGGAGACATATTGAAAAGGGCAAAAAAAAAACCATAATTTGCCGAAAAAGGCTTTTATATAATAATTTTATAATTTGTAATCTTTGTTGCTTGTATATATGTATTTTTAAACATATTTGACTATTATGGAAGAAAGTAATTAATTGTATGAGTAATTAAAAACTATAAATAAAGTAAGCAACAAAGTGCATGGTTCATTCTCCCAGTGCGATTTCCAGAGAGACGAGTGTGACAGTAGACTCAGTGGATGTGCAGTGCCCTACAGTAAAAATGTGTTCATGAGCAACAGCTAAACAAGCCCAAAGAGTTTGGGAAACCAAGGCTGGAGGAAATCATCTAGATAGCAACCAGATGTGAAGAACTGATTTTCCAGCAGATTTCCATTGAGTTTACCAAGTGGATGGTTGCAGAGAGATGGAAGTGAATGCAGCTAAAAGAAGCTCATAGTGACAATCACAGTGCTCTACGACGAGGCCAGATATGTTCGTGTGGAGCTGAACTGAACCGAGGTCAGTGGTAACTATCTTGAAGGCAGCCAGTCTTAAAGTGCCTCAGGGGAAGTGAACCAAGAGAACTATATATAGAGAGAGATCGTGTTCCGTGTGTAGCAATATTTCATCGTGGAAACTAACCAAAGGAAACTATATATATATATATATTGTGTTGCGTTGTGTAGTAGACTGTTTATTATTCTTATTATTTTGTTTGTTGGTATTTGGAATGCTTGCATTTCAAATACACAGCATATAATATGCGAGTATGTGTGTGCTTCAGGTGTTTATTTATGAAATCAAAATTTTCCATAATATGAGATTTCTATTCACCCACTAAAGATATCATGCTATATGCTATTAAGGATTGAGTTTAAATTACAATGGAGGGAAGGGGGAAGAATTATAGTTATTATTATCAATAATTATTGAATGTAATTAATAGATTAATTATATAAAATTTTGTTTGTATATTGATGACTAACCAATAATAAAATTTAATTTTTCTGATTAAACAAAGTTTATATGTTTCTCAGGGTTAATTATTTTTATTGCGAAAATGGTGTGGTCATCGTCATCATGGGTGAATTCCAACCATGAAACAGAGTTTACAGGTGTAATAATATTTTAAATAATAATTGAAAATATTAGAAAACTACATATTACTTATGGAGACCATGTACCTTAACCCATTGTCATTAGAGTATCCATTGGGTGATGGAGAGTTGGTATAAGGGTTCATCACTTATAAATTAATAAAAGACACGATTTGTATTAGTTGTGAGTTAGTCATAAAGCTGTGCCTGGAAATATCATTACCATCATCATCATTTTATTAAATGATAAATAATCTAGGGGTAAATATATTAAATGGCTGTATAAATAATGGTTTTCATTTTGTTTGTTTGTGAGCCAGCATAAGGGATATGACTGCCATTGATGATCTAAAGAGATTTAGTGAACTAGTAAAACTTATGATATTATATTATTAAATATGAGCTAGTAAGACTTATGATGTTATATTATTAAATATGAGCTCTAAAGATTTAAAAATATTGAGTGATTAAATATGAACTATATGAGAACTGATATAAAAATTTGTCTGCACAATTATAGGCTAAGTAAAATGGTTTACCATCAATACGGGTGCAAATGGTATACTGTTATAAATAAAAATCCTACATACCATTATAGATAATGTACCAACTGGGTTCAAACTAGTTACCATTATAAATAGGTATCCAATGTGATTTTATATAGGTTCAAATAGCCTAGTGGCGGCCAGATAAGAAAGATAGGGGTAGAGAGTAAAATAGTTAGTTACAAATTGGTTTGCCCAACTGAGAGCTTGATGAACATTAATTATTTGTTTGCAAAATAATTTGATCTAAACCAATTACTATCATAGTGACCAACATAACAGGTTGGTGATGCAATTGATGAGGTAAAACCTCATACCATTACAAAATGGCTACCCAATTGGGGCATAAATGAATTACATAGTTATAAGTAATTGATCTAAAACAAACAAACCGTTACAATAGATACAAATGTTTGTCTAAAATCTAATCTCACTGGGTATATAAAACTTTAAATACCTGTCTATCACATCAGAATAATGTCCAGAGTCTCTTACATAAATATACAATAAATACCATAATACTATAAAAGCAAGTATCTTTATAACACAAGAAATGTAATCTGAAGGACAGAAAAAAATATACTTGATCTTTAACATTTCTTAAGAACCAAAAAAAAAAAAAATTAAGTCTATTGGACAATTCTTAAATGTTTAGGTAGCATGCTAACCTTATATGTTTTAACAAATTAAATTAATGCAGATTTGTAATAAAAGCTTGCTTAATAATTATTTATATGTAAAAGTGAGCACATTATCTATATTGTATAAGATGAATTAAACATATTGATTAAACATGCATAATTTCAGTAAATAAGACAAAAATGATATTTTAAAATTCAGATAAGATTATACACAATGGTTCTAAACTTCCATTGTTACCAATTACTGAATAAGTTTTCATATTTTTTTCAGTCAACAGTTTTAACTATTAGTAACATGTATGTATACATAAAAAGTCTTTTATACATAGAGTTTAGATTTATTACACTAACCTTACTGCTAATTTTTATTCTACAATGCGATCATTTTCAATTCTTTCTTTTTGATCATTATTCAATATCACTTCTTTCTTTCATATTATAAGTTTTTGTTCTCCTTCTTATTCATTTCATTTATCTACATATTCACATTTTAAAAATCTCTAATTTTGTTTATCAAGAACATTTCTCACAAAATGTTTTTTTTATTTTAAATGCCATGTCCTTGTGGACATGATGCACTCTATACATGTAATCACACTTGTTTTTTTATTTATTCATTATATTAACTTCTTCATTCTGTATTTCTATAATTACCATAGTACAAAGCATTACTATTATTTTCTGTCTTTGTAATCTTCAGGTCTAATATTATTTCTTCTCATAGTCTCATTCATAACTTTTTTCTAGTGCATCTTAAGTACTTTTTGAAATCGTTTCTCCATTTTCTTTACATGTCTAAATCATACAAGTTATTCCTTATAACTGTTTAACTCCTATTAAAACTTTGCTTATTTTTAACCATTCCATGTCATTTTATAATTTTTTAAAAAGAGAAATGGATTACATATTTTAAGATTTAAATATATATTAAGTATATTTTCTAATTTAAACTTGGCTTTCAGAAAAATGTCATCAGCAATAATATATATATATAAGATGAATTTTAATAATTGAAAGCTCATGACCTATCTTTAAAATCGAGATGTTAAAATTAATTGTATAGCGCTGGTGGCTACAATGGATAATAATCAAATGATATTATTTGATTAAAGTTTTCTGTTACTTATCTTTACAATAGTAATGCAAGAAATTTTAATACTTTTAAAAACAAATTAGACGATAAAACAAAGAGATAATAAAGCCACTTGGTCACTCGTCCATGTCCATCGGTGCTCTAATCTCTAGTAAGATGTATTTTGTTTTCTATTTTATTGTAAATGTTCTTAATAGAATAATTCACTGAATGCTATTGAAAATACTCATTGTAGTATTCTTTGATTAGTTTTGTATAAATTTTTTTTTCTTTTAAACTGGAATATCTATATATATATTCTTTAAATTGAAATATCTGTAGGTATATATTTCCTCGAATAAAGTTCTTTCTAAAGGTAAAGTTTTCAGTTAGTTAATTACTTTAATCTGCCTTCAGATAGAGAATACATACCCCCACACAAATATGAAACAAATAAATTATTCCCCTAAATAAAACATTCATGTAACTGAGTTTTTAATATTTCTGAATACAATGACTATGATTAAACAATCGTTAAATAAAAACTAAAGGACCTCCATAAAAAATAAATAGATAAAAGTTCTATACTACATTGATCAATAATGGAATAAAATATATACTTTAGGAAAATCCTTTCTGTAAAACGCAGATTCTAGTTTTAACTTAGTTCCCCCCCCCCCCCACATCATAATAATTTTAATTCATATTATCAAAATTATGTTAAGCAAAAATGATATAAAGCAAAGTTAAAACTAAAATCTATGTTCATTAGAAAGACTTTTCCTAATGAATTAAATATTTCTATTCTGGTTAAAAGTCAGTATAATGTAGAATTCTTTTTTATTTTTAGGAAGGACATTTATTATGTAACTGGAAGATTTTTCACTCACAACATACTTATTCAAAATCAATTACAGGAATACATTTATTGCATTTAATGGAGTAGGAATTTATTTTAAATCTGCAGAATTTAGAATTATTTATTTGTTTGTATGTATATAGTTTGTAACAACATTTTTTTGTTCTTGAAGACCATACTAGCTTTAACACTTTTTTGTATATTTGCTTTTACTTGATAACTTCATTTAATATATTGTAGGGAGTTAGGTTTTTCATGCAATGGGAACTTGGGTAAATAGGCGAAGAGGTACTATGATCAAATAACAACATATGAACATTATTTCGGTGATACATTGTAATTATATGTGATCCTAAATCTGTTTTTAGTGCAATGATTTCCTGAATTGACAATCAGTCTGATATTTCTACACTCAATTATCATGTGATCTTCTAAGCAATAGAATATTCAATTATTATTACTTATTACCCCTTAATAAAATCATTTCCATTATTGAGATAATCTAATTTAAAAAAATATTTTTTAATCATGTATGTACAGTAATAAAAGAATCAAAAATAATATTCTGTCAAATCTTTTGGTACAAGTGTAATAAGGATTAAATTGGTGAAGTCTAAATAGCATAAAACATAATTCTTTTCCATATATGATGCATACACTATATTCACATATTCTCAGCAGTCTCTTTTAAGAGTAGAATATTTTCTGTTATTATTTAAAAGATGGAATAGCATATTAACATCAAATGAATCATGTCTTACTGTAGTATCTATAGTAATATAACCCTGACAAAGAAAATTTAAACAATACGCACATATACATGTGTTAAAAAGTAAATCATAATTCAGAACTCTTGTTCAATTTATTCTACATTACACTTTTAAATATTTTCCTAAAATATTAGGTTAATTTTTATGATTTTTAAATGACAAAATTCTACAGTAATATTTTTTACTCTTTAACGTGACATGAAAAGTTTAGCGTACAGAGTAATTGATGGTGGATGAATGAAAGTATTCCCATTTATTTGTCATTTTGTGCTTAATTTCTTGGATCTTGAACAAAGACTATATGCTAATAAATTTTTAATCTATTACAATTTGATCATCTATTTATATTACCATAAACTTACACTAATCAAGATCTCATTTATTTATTTACCTTTTTAATTATAGATTTATTTTGATGTGATTTTCCAATACATATATTTTTAATAAAATATATTTTATTTACATTGACTGAATCTTTAATAAATGTTTTATTCATTTCAATTACATTGTTCCCCTAATAATGTCATCTTTTTATACTTTTTTGCAACTATTCCGTAAAATTTTTTCTATTAATTTATCAATAATTTTCTTGTATATGGATTCTAAATTTTTTACTAAACTACTAACTAAAAAAAAATTTAGATTTTTGTATTTTATATTCTTGTTTTTATTATAATTTAATTTTTCCAGCACTTCCTTCTTATCTCAATACTACTACTATTGGCACAAAACACTTTTTTGTTAATAATAAAGTTTGATCTAAACTTTACAAAATTTTTATTTCCACACTATTTTATCCTTATTTCACTTCTAAAATAATCAAATTATGATTACATAGTCTCCAACAATGTAAGACTTTAATGACACTTTCTATAATTATTACTGAAACATTGTAAAGGATTCATTATTTTCATCCATCATTTCAATATATGAAAGTTAAAATTAAACAATTATATATTTTAACACTGACAGAGTTCAAATTACATGACACAAACTAATCAATATTTTATGATTAATATAAATAATCAATATAATAGTGTATTGTCAGAGGACTAAGTTTAATATTATAATACAACTATTTTTTGCAGTTTTTAAACAATTTTCTTTTCTTATTCTGTTTTAAATGAGCCTACAGCTAGCTACCTTTGGATATCTGTAAATATCAACTTCAAATACACTTTACTTTTGTATTTCAAATGAATATAGTTGTATAAAAACGTATTTTATAACAATTTTAAATTAGCAATCTAAAAAAAAAATTTTTATATATATATAAAAATCAGTCATTGATATATACTTAAAAATTCTGTTTTATATATCTAAGTATTCAATATATTTTTGTTGTATAATCACATATTTATATTCATCTAATATTTATCTATCAAGTTTTTACATAACAATTTTAATTATTTGTGTAAATAAATTATATTATTTTAAAAATAATATTAAATTTTTATCTAGTTTACTTTTTATATAAATGATTAACTGCCATCTATATAAAATATAAAACAAAAAAAAATCTAACAATAATGTTTTTAAAATAAATAGAATTCATTTGTAGATATAAGTAAAATTTGTGTAAAAAATGATAATAAATGCATAAACATATAAAAGTGAATTTGTAAATATATGTTACTGTTTGAATTTTTATATAAAAAGTTGTCTTAGGGCTGTGTTTTTAAATTTTTTTATTACAAAATAGGTTTATATACAATTGTAATCATTTGAAAGATGAAAATAAAATATATTTGAAGTTGATATTTAACAACACATAAAACATTTATTGAGTTCTGATGAAGGCTGAAATTTCAATCGAAATAGAAAATAAAAATGCTTAAAATGTGCAAAAAAGAGAAGTTGCATTACAATTGAGTAATAAAGAGATAGTAATGATATTGAAGCTTTTAATACTATTAGTTTATTGTTAACTTTTATTACAATATTATTATATTCTATGCATTAACTTATAAAAATATCAGATGACTTTAATTAAAACTGGCTGATGAGAATGATGTATTTACTATAAATAAGTACTTATATGATAAATAAGTTCAGGAGGTCTATTCAAGTGGCAAGTTGAACACAACAGTTCCTTTCTGCCTCTTTACAATAATGCTATAACTATACAGAGCATATATCTATCTATTATTAGTTATGACATTGTTAGTATTACAATTTCTATTAATCAATTTAAATGCTTTAAATTTATATAGTTAAAACATATATATATAAAAAGAGTTACTAAAGCAGTGCATAACCATTATTTGCATGGTAATATACATCTGGGTCTCTTTTTATGCGGACTTATTTAACAAGATTTTGAAGTTACGCGATTCATGTTTCACCGGAAGTAGAACTCCGATAATGCACTATTACTTTAAATAATAAATTTCACACACTTACGTTATATTGAAAGTAATAGCACATTATTGGAATTCGACTTTCATCTTAGTAATTTCAATATTTTCAGTGCTTTATAACAGTAAGATTTTATGCAATAATGAAATTAAAATCATGATTTCCACATTTTATGTATACACACATTAAATTTTACAAGATTATAATGTAAATTTGTTCAAACATTGTACGTGTTAATTTTGCATTTTAAATCACATTCTGTTTTTGCTTTTTAAAAAAGAACGAAATCATTTAGTGTCCGCAAGTTTATTTTTAAAAGGTGAGTAATAGCAGTGGGCACAATTAAATTTGACAATTAAAAAGTAAAATCTGATTTTTAATTGTAATTAACAATTTAAAAATTACTTCTTGAAATTAATGTGATGTGAAATTTGATTTTTAAACGGAATTGAAAATTAAAGACAAAAATAAGAATTTAATTTTTAGTTGTTAGTTTCATAAACAATTAATAAAATCATCATCTCAAAGATTATTTACTAATTACATTGTCACCAGAAAACCATTGACCAGTTTGCAAACGAACGTGTTTTTCGGCAAATAGCTATAATAATTAAAACGTGTATAAAAAAATGTAAATTACTGTACTGTAAATTATGCATAAAAATATATTATTTTGAATAAAATTAAATATTATAGTTAAAAGAAGTTTGTCTTGTATCAATTTTTTTCAAATTTGAAATTTTTTATTTCCTTATTTTTTTTTTTTTTTTGCGCGAATTTTAAAGTAATTTTACGTTGGTGCTTTGCTTTTACGCGAATTTTGAAAAATCACAGACCGCATTCCCCCTTTTTCAATGTAGTCTATTTTTGCACGATTTCGTTTGCACGTGTTTTCTGAGGAACCTATCTATCGCGTAAAACGAGACCCAGGTGTATTTTAGTAATGTTTAGCCACAAAAATTATTGAAAAAATTTCAGATTCTAGTAAGTATATTTTTAGATCAGCTATTTCCCAATAGAGGTTAGTTGGTTGTAGAATGCAAACACCAATCATGGATGCAGGTGATTAAGAGCCTACTCACAGTCCTACCTGTGGAGAAAGTAGAATAGTCCTCTTCATCCAGTGAGCTTGCTAGTGATGTTGTTCGTGTATGCCTTCTAGCTGTACTTTGACCCACTTAGAAAAATCATATCAGTAGAATTTAAAAATTTATAATTGTGAAAAACGAATTAATATATGATATATATGATTAAAAACAAACACATAGTTGAGTAAATATATATTGTATACGGAATCAATGAAATGGCAAATGTTTAATGTAAAAAACAAAAAATAAATGATTTTTTTCTATATTTAAACTATATAAAATAAATCATTTATCAAAACTGTTTAAAAGTAAACATTTATAACTACAAATCTTGTCTAAAAAAATCTTGATCCACACATCTGAGTACCATCACCTTCACTTCGGAAGTACTCTTCTATTATTAATTTTAATAATAACCTCTTTAAATCTAAAACACTACAAATAATGTCTTCAAATTGCCTTTCATAATCATTTTTTTTATTACAATTTTTGATGTGCAAAATTAATAATTTAGATGCTATTTTATTTTTCTTTGTGCGTGAATTTTTAAGGATAGGGCTATGCAAATATAAGTTTAAAAACTCATTAAAACAAAAAAATGTGGGACAACGCAAATACAGCATTTAAAATTTTTAATAAATACCAATAATGTCAAAAACAAAAATTTTCAAAAGTTATTCTTATATTAAAAAAAAAAAAAAAACTTTTCCCAGATAAAATCAATTTGATCAAAATAAATAAATTTCCAAAGTGTCTGAATGTAAAAAAAAAAAAAACATTAATGAAGTTTTTATTTTGTTTACTGATAATAGTTGTATATGCCACATGTGGTATTAGAGCAAAAATATAATAATTTAGCACTGAAATATAGCAATCATCTTTCTGAGACATGAAGTATCTCAAATATATATATATTTTAAGATGACATCTTATTTTGTGTGTATAAATATATAACAATTTTTCTAAGAACCCTTTAAATTAAAAAAAAACCAAACTTTTGTTGTTATATATTTCTATATCATAAATTATAAACACAAAAGCAAATAAATAATAAAATAAAGATGGATATTTTTATGATTAATTAATTAAATAAAATGCATTTGTTTTAAGCCAGTTTACTTTAGTTTTCAAAAATTGAATAACTTCAAAAAGAGCCAATACCATAAAGCAAATTTCAATATAAAAAAATCTCTTTACTTCTATAAACATAATTTTTCCAATATGGATTTTTAAGAAGATGACATCAAAGAAGAAATTACAAAAATAATATTATTACCAAAGGAATAATACAATTTGAAATAAATAGGGAATGAATCAAGTGCCAATAAATATTAATAGAATTTCTTTACCAATTGACATTAAAGCTAAAATCCTGATAATTATTAATATCGAAGACAGTTACTAATAACAAATAATGACATATTATGAATCACAATGTTATATTGAATACAGTTAATTAAAGAATTGCTTCAGAAGTTCAAGTGATAAAAATAAACACGTCAATTATAAAATAATGTAATACCAACAACCCACAAAAAAGTTTCAAAATTATAAATGCTATAAGGAATTTTTGATGATGTTTTAACATCAAAACAACTTTCAAGTTAGGAGAAATTACTTCAGGCATATGGAAGAGAAGCTATCAGTTAAATACAGACTTTTAAACATTTGTAGAATTTGCAGGCATCTAAATAAGTGAATTACTTTTTAAACAAAGACAACTATATTTTTATTGTTTAGACAGAATCAAAATCAATCTCAGTGATGCCCATAAATTGTGTCTCATTATTACTGATAAAATTCTTTTTAGGGGCAATTTCATTTGATCAAAGATTCTAATCCTACTATTTGTAGTAGAATTTGGCATACCAATGTAGCATATGCTCTATAAGCCATAACCATGAATACAAAATCATTTATAAAAGATTCTATGCAGTCAACATAGAGATTCAATAATATTTAATTCAAATTATGGAAAGAGCATGGGAAATAAGTAACATTACAAAAAATATTATGATCATGGATAATGGCTATTTTCTGAAAACTATATTTGCATCATAAAATGAATTTGATCCTCAAATTGTGTGAATAGCTTGCAGTTGTGATGTATCTATCAAAAATAGTAATGAAGTGAGATTACCATAACTATTATTTACAAATGGTGAAAGCAGCCTGTCTAGTCAATAATTTTCTTTGGTGACAAATTCTTTCATTGATTATAAGAAATGAAAACAATTATATAAGAGTAATGTTTAGTATTCTAGCATTCTAATCAAAGATTATTGGCTAGAAAATGACACCTTAGAAATGAATGTTGCTTCTATAAAACTCTTGACGTATTCCTGTGTAAATAGTGTGGGGTTCAGATGTATATTGAGATCAGTAGTGACCCACTATGGCTCACTGTTTTGTGTACAATTTCTCATAATGCCAATCAACAATTTCAATAAATTAGTTCTAGTAGGTTTCATTCTTTATCTTTGGTGAATGCAGTCATTATTTTTAAGACTTGAGCTTACATACAAAACATTTTAGAAGTTTTGGTTACTGATTTCCATATAATTAGCATCAACAATTCTGTAACATTTTAACTTAAATCAGACGAGACCTTTTGATATGTATGCTTAAATGCACATACATATATAGGTATAAATTACTAATGAAAATAAGTAATAAGTTTAAATAAACTAAAGAATTTTAAGACTGATTCTTTTAAAATACGAAGTTATTTATAACTTTTAAGATTAAAAAAAATATTATTTTCTAAATGTAAAAACAATTTAATTAATGAGAGTAAACTTCAGTATGATAATGAGATATAAAACAATAAAAGAAAATCGAGTTTAGATTTCCTGCATGAGATAAACTATAAGCTTAAAAATAATTCATTAATTAAAAATAGAGAGAGAGAATGATTTAAATTCTTGTATCTAGTATGGAGCAGTGAAAGGAAGAATCACTTGAATGGATGGATGGGAGTATAAGCCAAACAACTTCAGGGATTGAAACAATGAATGAATTCAGAGCAAATCGGATCAAAAAAAGGACACTTGATTCTTGGAGCTTCACCTGTGCACAAAGGACATAAGCAGGTGCAGAACATCACCCATACACACAAGACTTCAAGTGCGGAGAGCTGGCCTCTGAACATGTTAACAGCCAGTTAGGGCTCTTACAGGTCATATTGATCTATACTATGATTTATATAATTTGTAATGTAATTAGATATTGCTAAGAATATTTATTATTAAATTGCATTTAATCTAAACCTAATAGAGTTGTGTAATTACCGGGGTATTATTATCATTAAATAAGTCAGGAATGGTTAAGTTCACAGACAAAGTGTCCAACAGTATAGAAGGCTGGACATAGCAATTGGCACAGTTGCACAGTTTTGGTATGAACGAACCTCAACAATCTGCACCCCCAATAGTAGCAGCCTGCAGATTAAATAGGGAAAGTCAAAAGTATCCCAGAGTCACAGTACAGAGGCAGTTCAAAGTTTGAAACTGTAAGTGAATTCACAGTTGTTGAAACTCCTCAGAGTTGCGTTCAGATCAAAGTGCACTCAATTAGTTGATTCGAATTAAGAAATCAAAAGTTAAGATTTGACTGATGCTTAAAGATTTGTTAAAAATCCAATTGAGTATAGGTGAATTTGGTGAAGCAAGTAGTTGGCCCCTGTACGTTCAACATGTCAAAAAATACTTATTCATTAGTAAAGTTAAAAATGATAAGTATAAGATTGCTTCATTATTATGTTTTGCTGAGAAAGGAGTTACTGAGATAGCCAACAGGCTCACAGAATCTCTTACTCCTGAAGTTTGTTCATACAATCAAGTTAAAGAGCATTTGTCAAATCACTTAAATTATATTGAGGCTATAAAATGTGAGATAGCTTACGAACTCGTGAATCTCTTACTCCTGAAGTTTGTTCATAGAATCAAATTAAAGAGCATTTGTCAAATCACTTAAATTATATTGAGGCTATAAAATGTGGGATAGCTTACGAACTCGTGCTTGACCAATCTCAAAAATTTGCAAAGTTTAAGAGTAATGGCAAATCAGACCTTTATAAAATTGTAAAAAAAGAATGGCCCTTTTCCCCAGAGCAAAAATATATAAACAGGTTTTTACTGTTAGTACTATTCTCATTACTCTTGAAGAAGGCACATAAAAATAAGGTGTAAACAAAAAGTTAACAATTCCAACAAGGAAAGTAATAATTATAAACATTCATAGCTTACCAATATTAAAAAAAAGTTCATTGATGATGACAAAATAATGTTAAAACTAAAAATATGTGATCAGCTTATTGCCATAAAGATCGACAGTGGCAATGGAATATCATTGATATCAAGTCCGTGATTGGTATATTATTATTTCCAAGAGTAGGAAAAAACCCATTATCCAAAAAACTGACTTAAAGGCATTAGACATGAATGGTAATGCCATAAGAATAAAAGGCATAGTTGAAGCGCCAATATGTGGAATCAGAGCAAAATTAATATACTACCACTATATGTAGTACATGTCCCTATTAAGCCCAGGACAAGACTGGTTCAGCGAAATGGGAGTAAAAATAACAATTACTAAAAAAATGAATAGCCCTGACAGAAAAAAACTTTCCAAGGAGGTTAAGATGAATTTGGGTAAAATAGATATACCCAGAGAGAAAAAATAATCTTTCCAGCAGCCAGTAATTAACAAAATCAGATCAGAGAAGGTCCATGATGACCAGAAACATAAAAAAACCAAGTACAAAGCCGTACTGAAGTCAAGAGTAAAACATAAAATTGTAGCCCGTTGGACAGCCTAAGACAACAGCTACCAATAGATTATAAAGTAGATTAGTGAAGGCTGGCTGAATCAACATTCCAGTTTTCTTCACAAAGAACTATGGAATATATGGAAGCAACTGTCAGTATGTAAAAGCTGGACTATAAAAGTGATTGTACGCTGATACCAGTCAAGGGTAGACAGCATATAGTAAAGTGGCTGCATAATAGTCAGTGAGACATTGGCAGAGCAAAAGCTCTAGCCCTTAGTGATGTCTGGGGTTCAGACATTAATGTAGACATGAGGAAAAATAAAAAGAATGATTGTGATTTACATACAATTACATTTTCCAGAGAATGCATCAAGTGAGTTGAAACAATTCACAACAGCATGCTAAAAGGAAGATAAAACCCCCCACATATCTTAATAACTCTTATTAAGTTCACAGATTAAAACCTGATCTCTGAACTCGGGGGGGGGGAGTAATGATATGCATGTGTATGTTAAATACAATTTTAAAAGACTGATTCTTTTAAAATAGGAAATAAGTTATTTATAACTTTTAAGATTAAAAAAAAGATTTTTCTAAATATAAAAACAGTTTAATTAATCAGAGTGGAATTCAGTACGATAAATGAGATATAAAACAATTAAAGGAATTCAAATTTAGATTTCCTGCACGAGATAAATAAGCTTAAAAATAACTTATTAATTAAAGAGAGATAATGATTTAAATTCTTGTATCCAGTAAGGAGCAGTGAAAGGAAGAATCACCTGAATAAATAGACGGGAGTACAAGCCAATCAACTTTAGAAATTGAAACAATGAATGAACTCAGTGCAAATCAGATCAAGAAAAGGACACTTGATTCTTGGAGCTTCACCTGTGCACACAGACTTATAAGAGGATACAGAATGTCTTCCATATGCACAGGGACTTCAAGTGGGAGAATTGTCCTATAAACATGTTACCAGCCAGCTACGATTCTTATAGATCGTATTGATCTATAATATGTTTTAGGTATGCCTATAGGTTTAGGTATACTTATAATGTATATAGATGTATATATAATTTGTAAAGTAGTTAGATATTGCTAAGAATATTTATTATTAAATTGCATTTAATCTAAACCTAATAGAGTTGTATAATTACCGAGGAATTATTATTGTTAAATAAGTCTGGAATGGTTAAGTTCGGAGATAAGATATCCAACAGTATAGAAGGCTAGACATAGCACCTTCTCATATGATTGTAAAACTGATGATAATTCCCTATCAGATATCATTAATAGCCTAGCCAAATATATATATTAAAATTAAGATTTTTATGGGCTACAGATATAACTAGTTGTAGTAATAATATATGTACCAACATTTCGGCCAGATTACACTGGTCATCAACAGCATAATAAATATTATGAAAATAGTTATAGAGGCACTGTATACATATATTTACAATTAATTATATAAGAATGTACCCGGATAACATTTCATTTATATATATATACAAAATACACTGGTATGTATTTTTCTTTCTACATGTCAAAAATATTTTAATATGATAGATATTCCTATTATGTCACTCCCCTATAAAATGCATTCACATCATATATATGTATAGTGTGATCATCTATGTAAAGTGCTTCAAGTGGATTCTCCTAATTTAATGTAACAATCAAAAATAATAAAGAAATGAATACTCCCCAGATTTCTTTAGATAGGGGAGGTGATAGTCCTTACCTTTTCATTTTATAGTTCAATACAAAATCCTACACAAATCTCATTTTTGGCAAGTTGTACTTATAAAGAATTGAAAAATTCGCCATAACCTATTTTCATATTTCTGTGGTATTCTAAACTAGCAGTAGTGTTATTTAATTATACTCAACTGTTTTTCCTTTTTCTTTAGTGCTTGAAAAGTAATGTTTTCTTTAATATTTATTGCCTAAAAAATTATTGATTACAGTATTGTAAGTAAATTATATTATATCATAGAGTTAGAAAGAAGTCACTGAGAACAATTAGAAATAAAAAAGGAGAAATGTTGGCTAATCTAGATGAAAGTGAGACATGAATGAGTACATAAAAGAATTATATGGGGAAAATAAAATAAATAACATAAAATGAAGAAGAATTTCAAGGGGATTATGATAAGTTGGAATCACCAATTTTAAAGATTGAAAATGAAGGAATTGAAGTCAAGGAAAACAATAGGATTAGATAGAATTCCAGCTGAGATATTAAATTCTTTGAGAGAAGAGGCAAAAATTGTCACTTATAAATTACTAAATGAGATGTATATGACTGGAGAAGTGTCTTCAGATTTTGAGAAGAGTATATAGATACCTTGCTCTCCAATCCAAAAAGAAAAAAAAAAGGAGCCTAACAATATTTCCACAAATATTTATGATTTTGACTAGAATTATTTACCAGTGTAATGGAAATAGGATTGAAAACAAAAGTTAGATGATTAGTTTGAATTTAGAAAAAATAGAGATTCTTGGGAAAGATTTTCAGCCTTTGAATATTAGTTGAGAAATCTTTGAGGATAAATGGAGAAATAATATTAGTTTGTTGATATAAAAACAACATTTGATAACGAAGATTTGATAACGAAGACTGGAACTTAATGTTCAGGAACATTAAGATATGTCAAAATATATTTTTGAAATAGAACATTAATATATCATCTATAGAAGAACAAATATTCTATTGTTTGAAGGGAAGTGATGGTGGTAAAATAAGAAAAGATCTAACACAGAATTATAATCTACCATTTTTCTTTAACAATATTTATAATGAAAAAACCATGGGAGAATATAGTAATAATGTAATTAGAAGTTTGCAAATATATGGTCAACAATTTAGTACTGATGTGCTTTGTAAATGATATAATTTTGAAAATAGAAAATAAATTTGATGATGTGTTAATAAAAAAATGCAATATAAAAATTAGTAGAAAAAAGATAAAATTAATAAAATGTTCTATAAAGAAAATCATATAGGCACAATGTGTATGGAAGGCAAAAGACTAAAACATAACACAATTTTTAAATAACTGAGTGGCATTACTGTATGGAGAGTTTTGCCTGTTTTAACTTTTAAATAATTGGTAAATTTAATAAGTATCAGATGATAAAAGTACAAGAGATATAAACATTAAAATTGCATAACCAAAGGTATGTTTAATAAGAAATGAAGATTATTAACATCTAAAAATATATTCCTTGATGTTAAAAAAACATTTCAAAAGATGCAACTGGAATGTGGCTTTATATGGGTTAGATCATTGCATGGATATAAAAAATATAAATTAAAAGCCTTTGAAATGTGGTCTTGATACCATAGAATGAAGTTACTATAGATAGTCAGGATGAAAAATAAGAAAATGTTAAGACCGAAGAGGACAGAAGCATTTTTGGATCATTGCTCAAAAAAGAAAAAATATGGTTGGTTAGCAAGAGGAAGATCTAGAATAAAATATAGAAATGGAGTTAGAGGATATTGGTCTTATAGATTTGCAGATGATCTGATGATGGGGAGAAGATTGAAAATTACATCACTAATCAACATACAGGTTGAGAAGAAAAAGTATATAAAGAAATAATAATAATAATAGTAAAAAAATTGAAAATAATTGTGATAATTATAAAATGTATTTAATGCTCTCTAGTGCAAATTTAAAGTTCAGTATATCACGAATGATCTGATTACTATGTAATGTAAAATAAACTGATTAATTTTTCAGGCATCATACATGAAGAATGAGATATCATTTATAACTTAGCTTCTCAAATACACTAAAGTTTTATATAAAACAGTATCATGAAGTTAATGTATAACTAGCTTCATTTAATATATTTTTATTTTTAAAAGTGTGGAGATATTCTCACATAATCATGATTTCTAAATGTGTTTAAATTGGCCATATAATATTAAACTATTATCAGGCTAAACAAAGACAATTCCAGACTTACTTCAAATTTAACATAAATTGGAAATTACTATCAATAATAAATTAATTACAATTATTCTCCTTACATTTACACATATTACATATTTAATTCCCTATTTATAATACTTGCTAATATATATAAGGTTTAAAATGAAAGATACCATTCTTGAAAAAACTAGGTTGTAGCTGAAATATATGCTACATGATAGATTAGTTTATTTATTTTACACTACATAGCGGTTTGCATTATTAAAAATAAAGTTTAAATTTGCATTAGAGATTAATATATAAATACGCATGCCAATATTGAAATTATAATGGAAATGCCTATGTATTTATCTACAAATATTTCAGCCAAGATGTAACCATGCACCAATCAATCATGAACTGGCTATGCAGGCTTTGAGATTCTTCTGGTTTTCACAAGTATAAAATATTTATATGAGGCTTATTATGTACTTTAGAATATAAGGCTAAAAGAGACCCAATTTAGCCTAAGGTGGGTCAGACAGAAAAATATTATTTCTAGATAATAAGAATTCAACTTTCATATTTTGTAGATAAATACATAGAAATTTCCATTATAATTTAATTATAAAAATTTACGAATACTATCTACCTATCTATATATAAACACAGTGTATATATACATATGTTATATGAGGTATATAAATAAATGAAAATATAAAATAGCATAGGTGTGTTTTATACATCACTATAATTAAATTGTAGCAATTAAAATAAACATTTAGTTTCAGAGACCCACATAAATTTTGTAGAAATATACAAAAGTGATTTTATTATGTATATAAAAAACAATTATTGTTAAAATATAATTGAAAAATATGATAATGCAAATTTTGGGGAAAAAATTGCATTAAAAAAAAACAGTTACAAGTGAATGGATCAATTTGAAAATATCATTGTTGAAGATAACAAAAGCCATTACAATTTTTCCAAATTAAATGAAAAGAGGTTTATTTATATTATGTATTGTCACAAGATTAAATACTCAATTCACAAAATAATAAAAATTTAAAAGTAATCTTAAAGAAAAGTTTTAATACAATATCACAACAAATTGAACATATTGACCTGTGTAAAATGTAGAAAGCTGCAGAAATATAAAGTGAAAGTAAACATTGACTTATAAAAGCTACTACTTAATTTTATTTTTATAAATGGAACCAAACCAAGAGTTGCTTTCTGCGATTATTAAAAACAAATTGACATAAGCTCTGATCTTTCTTGCTTAAAGAAAGAAAACAATGCATATTTATAGAAAGTCCAATAGGGTGATAATGCTCATTTTCTATCTAATGAAATGCTAAATATCCAGTAACTCCTGTATTTGAATTACAGACTACAAATCACAATAAAATATATTATGTATTGGTGGTGGTGCAATAACATAATTGCTTCACATGTATACTTAAATAGGTCAAAGTAGCAATATAACTTTGTAGGTAGCTAAACCAAAGTATCTAATATTAACTTTAATGTACACAAATAATTGAATGTACAAACTAATAATACAATAAAATCTGTTCCTTTAATAAAAAAAAAAAACTCTAGTATTTCAACAAATTTCTTTGCATTCAATAAAAATAAACATTAGTTGATGTGAGTTTATCAATCTTTTAGCAATAGTCTTTTTTTTTTTTGTTTAAAATTTTTATTCATCTTGTGATTGGCTACCCAGAAATAATAGAATATATTTTGAAGCTGTGAGAATTTTTTAGATGATAAAATGATTGGTTAAATCATTTTCAACAGTGTAGCCTCTGTGTATAGAAGGTTTATTAGAATTATATACCTAACTTGACAACCTTCAATAAGCAAATAGCAGTGTATGTGACAATATTACAAACCAATTGTGATATGTGTCTGAATGTATTGTTCATAGTTTAACTTTTGAAAATGGAAAACACCTGAAGTAGTATCCATTATATTCTAGATACAAGAAAAAGCTAGTCAAGCGTTGTTAGCCGAGAGGTCATCGCAGCCGCCTTGCAAGCAAGTAGTTGGTTGCAGACGGTTGTGGGTTCGCGTCCCGGCAGATGCTATGACATATAAAAAAAAAAAAAAAGAAAACGATAACATTATAGATTTGTAGTTGATAAGAAATGCAGATCCTATGTGAAGTTAATGCTTTATTTTTTCTGCTAAAATGTTTATGATCATTACTTATCAGAATTGTTAACAGTATTGAATTCATGCCGTCGTAATATTATTTCTACATACTAATACACATACATGAAGATAATCTAGAAAACAATAAAAAAATAAATAAATCATAATTTCACATTAAAATGTTATGCTAAAGATGGTAAGTAAATTGTTTAGCAAATAGTTGTTTTGGAAAAAGGATATTTAAAAAAAAAACAAAAAACTAATATAAATGTAGCTAAAATATTTTATGTTCAAAACATGAGAACAGGTCATGGCTATCCTTTCTTTACAAATTATAAGTGTCATCTTGTCAAATAACAAATCTTAACATTTTCTAAATATTAATATAACTCCAAATTATTATATTTTATATATTTGATAAACTTGAAATTTATTTTAAAGATTAAACATATTTACTTTTGACTAATTTATATTTATTTCTATTTAAACTAAATTCACCTACTTTGCTTTAATAGGAATTTTTTTCCAAAAATATGACTTTGACCCCAAAAAACATGTCACAGGCAGGGATATATTTTTCAGATATATTGGAAAAGATTGCTCATTAAAGAAAATGACAAAAATTCCTAATATTAAATTAACAATGTAGCCATCCTATCTTTAAAGACCTTTTCTAATTTCTTAAAAACTAGTATATGCCTTTGTAAATCATTATGGACATGTTTAGTAAGACTAGTGTCTATTCATGATATTTTATTCAAGATGCTGATTTATAATCCTGCTAAAACAATTCACTATTATCTGAGAATAACATTTTATTAAACTCAAATCTCAAAAGAACCTTAGTCTTAAAAACTAAGGTTTTATTATTGTCAGAAAGTTATAGAAGAGCAAAAATTGATTAGTATATTATTCTAAAAAATATTTATTCAAATCCTGAATGAAGGCTATTTTTTATAATAGATGGATTATTATATCTTCATGTCTTTATTGAAATATAAAGTTTATTGTTATGAATTCTAAGTCACATGCTTTCCAAATCAATTTGAATACTTTTGTATCAATAAAAGATATACAAGTTACTGGATGGCTAACAGAAAACAGTTTTGCATAGTAGACACATTATTGCTAATGTAATTGCAATACAATTAGGGTAAATGCTAAATGATTTTCTTATGATTTTTAAATGAAATAATCAAATTTTATAGATGTTACTGTTGATGTCATTGGTTATGGTTATTAATTTTAATTGCACTCACTACTAATTGGTTTACCTTATCAATCTAGACAAGTTTATATCTGACTGGCCAACCTAAAATCCTTTTTTATCTAAATAATGTTCTTCATATATTAAAAACAAAAACGTTAAAATTTTAAATTTGTAGCACAAATAAAAAAAAGGAAAACCCATTTTTAAAATAAAATATTTAATATTACATTATCATTTCCATACATAGTAAACCTGGCTAATTTATTGTAAAATCTACAAAAAAATGTTTTTATAAAATTAATTTTCTAATGTTTTTTTTTTTTTTTTAAAAAAAAAATTCTCTGAAATGCATAGCATTTGTTTAAAAATTCTACAACTTTAAAATTTACTATTTTAGTAAGAATCAAATTTTTTGAATATAAGAACACAAATTTATTAATTAAAATGATCTACACAATTGACAGCAGGTGAGTGAATTAAAAATATTTAATGATGTAAGTAGATAATTTTTAATATAAAGAAAATTTACCAGAAACAAGCCGTGCTACGCTTGCAAAGGAACTCGGAGATTCATCTGAATATAGTGTTGCCTCCAAAAAGGCCAGACCAGGATTACTGACGATAGGACACTTGCATAACATTTCAATTTGTCCCCAGCGATGAAGGCGTTCCTTGAAGTCTTCTGTGACTTCATGAAGCGCTACTCTGTAATTAAATTATAACTTTCATTACTTTGAAACTATTTTTGTTTATATGTGTGGAACAAGTATTAAAAAAAGTAGTGAAACCAAATAAAGACAAAGTTTCTATACAGTAAATTATTATTATATTATATAAAGAACATGCCAATAGCTCTTAACAAGCTTTTCAGAACATCTCTATCCCCAGATGGGTTTCTAACTCTGGCTTTTGTCAGTGAGGCACTAGGATATTCAAGCAGTAGATTTAAAATACCAGATCAAGCCCAGCATTTTATCTAATGTTTAACTATTAAATAGAAAATCTGAAATTTTCAGACATCCATATGTCTTCGAATCCAGATATTTGATTTAAATAGCCATATGGCTATTAATATATTTATATATAGTGTATCTGAACTTAGTTCAGTCCCATATGGCTATTTAAGTTAGATAGCTGGATTTGAAAACATATGAATGTCTGAAAATTTCAGATTTTCTACTTAAGAATTAAATATTACATAAAGTGCTGGGCTTGACCTGGTATTTTAAATCTAATGTTTGAATATCCTAATGCCTCACTGATGAAATCCAGAGCTAGAAATCTGTCTGGAGATAGGGATGTTCTGAAAAGTTTGTTAAAAGCTTTTGGCATAACATTTGCAATACAAACTTATTAAAGTAAGTCATGGTGATATATGACTTGATTTTTTTTATAATTATTGTTATTGCTCTTAAGGCTTTGGTGATTTTATATTGCTAAAGCTATTAATATATGGTGTATGTAAACTTAGTTCAGTCCCATATGGCTATTTAGGTTAGATAGCTGAATTTGAAGACATATGGATGTCCAAAAATTTCAGACTTTTTACTTAATAGTTAAACATTAGATAAAGTGCTGGGTTTGACCTGGTATTTTAAATCTAATGCTTGAATATTCTAGTGCCTCACTGATGAAAACCAGAGCTAGAAGCAGGTCAGAGAATAGGGATGTTATAAAAAGCTTGTTAAGAGCTATTAGCATGCTCAATATATAACATTTATAATATAAACTTATTAAATTAAGTCACATAATATATGACTTGATTTCTTTGCAATTACAGTGAACTATGTTTTTCTTTTTTTAATTTCAAATTGTCCAAAATAATTTTCCTTATGAACTATATAAAAATTTTGATAATAATTTGGTAAAATATAAATTTCATAGAAAATGTATATAAGTATATATTTTAATTTAACTTCTTGTAAAAATTGAAATTGCAGTGTGTATATATACTTATGATTATATTTTTACAATATTTGATCAATTCTTATTGTTTTGTTTACAAAAATAAATGACATGCATTAGAAGTGAGTTTAAGTCAAATTCTACAATAAGTTACATATATATTTATAACCTTCTAAACAATTTTCTCAATAAGAAGAAATAGAACTGAGCATATTTTTAAAGATTATCAATACATACAATATCTAACAGAAAATATATATCTCAATTTTTAACTTTGTTTTTCGAATCAGCTATACAAAACTATGTTGTTTTTTAAAAATTTAGATGTGATATTTTGAATTTTTATTTAAAAAAATCCTATTAATTCTTGATACATTACTTAAGAAAATATATCAACTGACTTAATTTATGTGCCAATGGTGCTACCAGAGAAAATAGTTTCAACCAAATATGTGGAGTTTCTTGATAAAAAATTATAAGCAATGATATATATTAATATACCTACATATATATATATATATGCGGGGTTCGAACTCAGACTGATCAGATGGGTCAGCAATATGAGATGGCACTGAGAGTGGTGGGTCGTGTGAAAGTCTGAGTTCGAACCCCGCATATATTACATATATAAAAATGCAGGTTTAAGCCTGTACAATGTATTAATTTATATAAATAGTGTGTAAAAGGTCTGCCCATCCCTCGCATATGTATATATAAATGGATTATTCTCCTGTACATGAGGGGTCAGAATGACTAATATGTCAACATGGGTAGGATGACAACCTTGGCACTATCAAAGGCTTTGAACATTCCATCATCAGATTTTTCAATGAAATGGAGGGCTGAAGAGTTGTGAGTTGGAATAGTTTGAAGCCTGTCCATTAAAGTATAAATATTGGCTATCTTAATATAAAGCTGAGTACTGATTATATATATGTGTGAGGATAGTAATTTAGACCAACTGATGATTGCTGGTTTAGCATGAAATACGTATATTGGTGATTATTTATCTTTTCAACATGTGTGTGATCAGGCGGGTCAGCAATATGAGATGGCACTGAGAGTGGTGGGTCGTGTGAAAGCCTGAGTTCGAACCCTGCATATATTACATATATAAAAATGCAGGTTTAAGCCTGTACAATGTACTACATATATATAATAAGTGTAATAATGCTCAAGGCTAGATAGATTTATAAGTAAATTCATAGAAAACAGTCAACAATTAGACAATCCCAATATCAATAACAATCTCAACATGTTGTCAACACTCTTTTAACAATAAAGATATTGTTAAAAGGAGGTTCCCTTGACAATGCATTGACATATTGTTAAAAGGAGGTTGGTCGCCTTGATAAAGCATTGAGATTGTTGATTGTTATTGATATTGGGATTGTCTAGGTATTGACTAATTTTGATGAATCTACATATATGTACACAATTATTTGCAACTTGTGTATTTTTATTTTTTTATATTATTATTGATATTTATTTTTATTTTTTTTTAATTAAAAGAGTATTTGAAATAAGTATATACATATAATTATTATCTCAGTTAAAATGAATGTTTAATATGCTTTATAATTAGAAAATAAAATTCAAGAAGATAAGCAATTTTTTTTAGGTAAAAACATAAATTAAGAATGAAAAATATTTACAATAATAATACAATATGCCCCCCTCACCAAATGATTATATTATATATATAGTGGAGCTGCAATATCTGTTATATTTTGTTCTAAGCTGGCCTCATTAGTTGTATATTGCTCATAATAGCTCATATTTTCTAGATAACCTTTGATTAGAATAAAATACATTTTGTTTATTAAATTGCAAGTGTACAGTACTTTTCAAAACATACATATAAGCTAATTCAGATGCCTTTTTTTTATAGATATACTATGCATATACAATTTAAGATTATAATATTAAACCATTACAACATCCATTGATTACTATGGTTTGCATTATGTGAGAATACTGTAGGGAACAAGTTGCTACTGTATTAACAGATTGTGAAAGCATAAGAAACATTGGTTATGTGATGTTAAAGTAATTTAATACCAATCCTAGAAAAAAAGATGTTAATGACTACGGTTATAAAAAACTAAAGATATCAAAATATATAAAGAAGACATCAAAATATACAGAGAGTGAACTAGATTCATATCTGTATGACTAGATAAGCAAATTAGCTTGAATTAAAAACATTCTTCGGTTTTCAATATTGGCTCATAGTTTTATAAATAACTATAAAAGTAAAAGGTGGCCATTGGAGGGAAGCAGTGGATCAAAAAATCTAGATGCAGTGCTCTCAGATCCAAGGCTTTTCACTGATGAAAACCATAAGCTAGAAATTAGTTTGGAATATGGAATGAGTAGGCAAAAGATAGTAATTTTGATGCACTAACTTTCTAGCATCTGTTGATTAAAACGATTTCACTAAGTGACAATAATGTATGGAAAAAGTTACTAGTGTGTTAAACAAACAAAATAATAAATAATAAGAATAGCGAACAGTCTACTACACAACACAACACAATATATGTATATAGTTTCCTTTGGTAACTTCCCCTGACGAGGTATTGCTACACACATAGCACGATCTCTCTTTCTATAGAGTTCTCCTTGGATCACTTTCCCCTATGCACTTTGAGACTAGCTACCTTCAAGATGGTTACCACTGACCTCGGTTTTCCAAACACTTTGGCCCCGGTCCAGTTCAGCTGCATGGAACATATCTGGCTTCATTGTAGAGTACTGCAACTGTCACTACAGTCTTCTTTTAGCTGCAATCATTTCCATCCATCTGCAACCATCCACTTGGTAAACTCACTGGACATCGGCTGGAAAATCGGTTCTTCACATCTGGGTGCTATCTAGATGGTTTCCTCCAGCCTCAGTTTTCCAAACTTTTTGGGCCTGTTCAGCTACTGCTTGTGAACACATTTTCACTGTACAGTGTTGCACACTCCCGGAGACTACCATCACATTCTTCTCTCTGAAGATCACAGTGGCAGAATAAACCACACACTTTATTGCTTACTCTCACACAATTAATTACTTTCTTCCATATATGGTAATATTTTTAGGTCTATAACTAATTAATTGGTGTCTTAGGAATTCATTTCCATATAGTCTTATTCCATTAATTAAATAGTCTCTTATTAAGAAATATTTGTAATCAGCAAATATTTCTTGAAATGTATCAATCGCAATATTCTTATCACAATTAATGTAAATTTATTAATTAAATTTACCGCTTATCAGTTCCTGATCTAAACATATTTCTCTCATACATTTTCTACTTTTTCTGGAGTGCACAAACTTATACTAGTATAAATATAAATATTTTTACAAAATATAACAAAGATTATAGAATAAACAAACTTTAAAAAGAAAAGATTCAGAGGACACAAAATAAATTTTACTTAGTATGTTAACTCATTTCTTTACTGGAAAAAAACAACAAACTTATTATACCATATTTTTATTTTTAAATAAAATGAATAGTAAAATGTAACTGTCATCTAAATTAAATAAACTGTGAGCAATCGACTTTTTTCAATATTACTTTCTCTTATAGAAATGTAATAGTAGTTTGTTATCAAAAAACTATGACCTCAATTATTGATTTAATGTTTTTAAGTCAATATCAACTTTAAGCATGTTCTTAAATTTTTTAACACTTTTAGAACTAAATTTAAAAAAACATTTTATTACATGAAATACTCCACATCAAATTCAGGGAAGGATAAGGAAAGGAACAATAAAAGGCATGTGTAAATCAAATAAATTTTATTAATAATTATAATCATATACAATACTCCAGAATGAAAGAACGACTGCTGATATATTATAAAATTTATTTACAAATTTAAATTTTTTTTTTAAACTTGATCACATATGATGTTCAGAAATGAAAAAATGGCTACTTTACATATCCTAAAATGTATTAAATTTATAAATTTCAATATGTTTTTTTGTTCACATTTTTTTTGGGATAAAATATAATTGAAATCATATCTACTGATATAGAATAGTTCGTGGCATCATTGTATATTCTAAAATATTTTCCTTAAAATCCATTACTATCCTTAAGTATTCATACATATTTGTTAATATTATTTTGTTTGCAGATTATTATTTTCACTCAATTTAAACAATTAAAAAAATAATGATAATTTTTGTAAGATGTTACATATGTGCATAGAAATGTATAATGTATAGCTTATTATATTAATAACTAAAAAGGTCCTAAAATTATAATGAGAAAGATATGTGTGTGAATATATATATATATGTATAGAATTAAGTTTGAAAACTTGCCACTATGCAATTACATTGTCAGCACTATATAAATAACTCAATAAGATTTCACAATCTTGGTATATCAGCGTCTCACCACTGTGTTTGCATTGTGGCAGTCCTTACTGAGTGGCATTCATTATTGTTGTTATTACTGTGTGCTATCACAAGAATCTCAAAGTTTGAATTAGAATAATGAACAAACATTAAATTTCTTGCTAAATTTAGTAAGAATGAAAGTGAAATTAGCAATATGCTAATCCATGTTTTTAGGGATAATGTTATAAAAAAAACAGCAGTATGTAAATGAATGAAATGTTTTTCTGAGGAGAGAGAAAGCATTACTGATAAAGAAGTCAGGGTAGACAATAATGAATAGAACTGACAAAAATATTGAAAAAAATTCAAAAAATAATGCATTAAAATCATCTGCTGACTGTGAAAAATAAAGGTCTATAGAAAAACAGGAAAATCTTAACTGAAAACCTTGCATGAGAAAGGTGATGGCCCTGAAGGAGCTCACTATCTGTGAGGGAGTTTTTAGGCAGTAAACAAATAACTATATTAAATCACTCTGTTTATTGACTTGATTTTGACTTTAATGACTTTTATTTTTACCCTAAGATAAATGAAATATAGAAATGAAGACATTTTAATGACATTCAGGACATTAAGGGAATACAATGGCAGTCTGAGGGTAATTTCAGAAGAAAATTCTTCTAAAATAACTATGAAGGGTAGGCTAGGTACTGGTGTCAGTGGTTAGCTTTCCAAGAAAAGTGACTGCCCTAGGATGAGTTTGCAAACTTAATTGTCAGTCATTATATATATAAATGTATAACATTTGCATGAGTAAACATATATATGGACATGCAATAATTATCAAAACCCTATTTAAATAAGAAACCCTCTCAGTTTTCTTTAGGGTTTATGCATTTTGGTGCCAAGTATGATAATTATAACTATTCTGAGTAAACTTCAAAGACTACCTTATAATGACTGTTATAAGGCATATTTATACATGCCTTATATATAAATGTTTTATGCTAAAAGTTTATTACATATACATAGATATATAAAATGTTAATTATAAAATAAAAAAAGAACACATAAAACAATGCAAAAAGATTGAATATTTAATAGAATATCATGCATTTGATAAATTTTTGGATAGCAATTAATTAAGAGTTGTGATCACATGTAAACAATAAAAAAAATAGAATGTAAATAAACTGGTGATAGAATTTATACTGAAGATATATAAAATACAAAATAACATGGGAAATATCTTATTATTAATAGTGATAATGTAGAACAGTAACATGAAATGATGACAAAACATAAAGTTAATACATTTTTTGTGGTCAATGCATTCTCTTTGATGTTCTCATATTTCGAGAAAGCTCTAGTTGAAAAAAAAAGTTAATCTATAAAGGCTTGAACTGATACTAACATCAAAATTAATGTTTCAATTACAAATCTATTTAATATCCTCATATAGCTCTAAATTGTAAATGATGCAGATATAATATTTAATTCCAATAAAATTTAAAAAGTCATAAATAAAATAAAATTTATAATATTAAACAAAATATTAAACTTACCTAGCAGTAATAATTCTCTGATCCACTTCATCTATTGAATCTCCATGAGCTATCCTAAATGTTCCCATAAATGTACTACGTTTTTTTCTAAGCTTTTCACACTGATTAAATATAAACAAAAAAAACAAACAAACTCTTTAATAATAAATTTTAAATCATTTGCACATACATATAATTTACCAAATTAAAAGCATTATTTCTATATTATATTTATGTATATTGTGCAATCTTTTGGGAAATCAGATGACTTTTAAGCACCAAATTTAACCAAATTGTTTTTTTTAAAAAAAAATGACTAAAAATAATTACAGAACCTAGCTTTTGACTCCACTATTGTGCTAAACTGCTCAACACAAACACACAATATATATTGTAAGGATAGTTTACAATCCTATCAAAACCAGCCTATATTTTTCCACACCATCAAATCAAGCCTGTTCAAAACATAAGCTTAACTAATAGGTAATCAGATCCGTGCTATCCTTTTTTTTAAGCATACATATATATACATAAACGGATGCTTGCTTTGTTAAATATCAAGTTAGATAAATGTCTCAATGAACTGATTTTCATTACTTAATGAAAAATAAAAGCCCATTTAAAGAAATCATTTAAATATATACATACTAACAATAGAGTAATGATCAATGTATTGTACATCATGAATTGAGATAGAGACTGAGTAAGCATAGTGATGACCCAATGTCAAGCCAATCACTAAGGAACCAAGTGTGGAAAATGAAATTAGAATTCTATTACGTAATTTAAAAAAAAAATTTTTTTTTATTAACTACAACCAAGATAACTTGCGTAGCAATAGGCAGTTATGGAAATGCCGAAGGAAATGGAAAAGCTAGTTTACCAAACACCGGAAGGTAAGCTTGGCATAAAAGCAAACACAGTTCATTTTCCATCATCTTTTATTATTTTTAAAAATAATGTAAAGCCAACAACCTGAGATCAAATGTTCGAATGCAAAGAAAAATGGATGACTTGTTCGAATACTCTGAATTATCCATATAAGTTTCTTAGCACAAAATCATAAGAAATTCAAACCGATGTTTGAATTGAAAGAGTATGATAAGTTCATGTAGTTTAATAAAATTAGTGAACTATTTCTAAATTGATATTGGAGAAACTATGCTATTATTTGAACACGTACAAAGAAGGAATATAACATCGCCAGCACTTAAACAAAATGATGAAGTAATTTTTTTTTGTGTCTAAACTGTTAAATACTAAATAGCAAATAAAGAAAATTTAGGTCTGTTATAAACCTCTGTGCAATGTATTCTGGCTAAATCACTAGTGCCATAGGATTGAAGTGTCACTATTCTGATCCTGGAAGTTCAATGAATTAAACTACTTATTCTTGTAATACCTAAAGAAGTCCCAATTGTCCTACACTAAATGTCTGCATAGATCAAGAAGAAGAGCTACTGCAGAGAATGAATGTAATATTATTTCAACAAGTGATGGATGTGAACCAAGAAGAGCGATTCAAAAAAGAGAAAGACTGTATCTATGAAGGACATTATTGCCAAACTCATGAATATTAACCAAAATAATCTAATCAAAGTTCTGATTTTGTTAGGAATACTTGCTAGATATGTATTTGTAAAAAAAATTTTAATTTTCTTTCCACACTTGGGAGCGTAAGTGTATAATTTGGAAGAGTTTATTATAAATGAAAACAACAAAATGAGGGGAGGGGGATCATTAAGTTAGATAATTTTTATTTATTTATGTTTTAAATAAAGTTTAGATCAGCTTTCTCTCCATAGTGACTTGACCTTATGCATCATGATATGGGATAAGGAAAGATCTTTAAGACTATTCTATATTAAGTACATACACTTATTACAGGACAGAATTAATGATTTTTGTTTGTTGATAACTAATAATTGTTCGTGTTTATGTTTTTTTCCAGTATAAATAACAAATCTTTTTATGCAGATGTTCTTTCCTGTCAACCTTAGGTAACTATACATAGATAGGGAGGGTCCCCAAAGAAGATGGAACATCGCTAACTTGAATTGGACAAAGCTACTACAGATATACTTGCATAATATTGTAAACTAACTAGTTAGCTTCGCGGTTGATTTAATAATAAAATTTTTTAATTTTTATTTGCTTTGTAAATAATTAGTGCCATGTCATGTACTTCTACCATTGGGGAAGGATTTGTAGTCATGAATATAATTAATTGTTGATATGCTAGAAATACATCCTTGACATACACAATTATACGACTTTATCTTGTTAAAGAGTTTAAAAGTTTTCTTTTTACTTTGTTTTGATATTTAATAAACATTGTGAAACTTATTTACAAGTAAACTGGTCTCTAGATTATCAAAATTATTTATGCATTCACTTATCAACCGATAACCGAGGATATACATACACACTTATCTCACTCTTATATAATAATATAGAAATATACTTGGATGAATGATTAAATCAACTATATAACCTATATAGAAGTGCAGCAGTTGCTATCCCATAGAAGTGCATCCATGAAGACTCAAAGGCAGATTTCTCCCTGAGTTTGAATATTGAGGCGTAATGGAGTCTGAAGGAGGGGTGAGGTATGGATGAACTAGCCCAAATTGTATCTAAATTTGATGTATAAATACAGAGCTAGCCCATTGGAGGTAGATACAATTATAAGTTCTGTACTTCATCGCATCATTGACAGCATCCTACCAGAAGACCCTAGATCTGATCGTAGAGAGATGCCCCCCACTTGTGGTAAATGCCAGCCCTTCACAATATATATAGACAATGTACTTGTTTTTAAATATATATCAAAATTATATATACCAAATTCACAACTCAACCAGACTAGCAGAAAAAAACAACAACTCTAAACCATTATGTTAAGAGTAAGGAGTTAAGGTCTATAATCAAACCTGATAGCTATCAATTTGTATCTAATAAAGTAGCTCCTTTAAGAAATTACTGTTATAGATATAAGAGATTAAATAATTCTAATGAGGTAGTTTTCTTTCAAAAAATTCAATTTTATAAAGATTATTTGAATGTTGGCTATTCTGATAAATAGTAATAATATTTGTAATTATGTAAAAGATAAAAAAGTATGATTTTATTTCTTTACCACTTATATTATTTTCTTATAGAGTTGAATGTAAAAAAATAGTAATTTGTTTAGAAATAAGAAAATTGCTTAGAAAAGGGGTATTACTTTAAACAATTTATAAATAATACAAAGGAAATTTTTGATAGAAAGACTATTCCTGAAAAGCATGTATAGATCAGAATAGTTTGAGCTTAAATGAAAGAATAAAGGTACATAAAATTAGGGTTAGAAATAAATATCTCAGTTATACTTTATATATCCATGATGAGACTAAGGTTGACTCCTTTGAAAGAAATAAAATAAACAGAATTAAAGAATCTTTATTGTTAAAAATTTATGATTTTGGAATGATTAACTTATTTAAAAATTCTTTTAATATTAAGGGTATATGGGATGTAAATGGAATTGAGGGTAATGTTTAGTATAAATATGCTATCTTGTAGTCCTTATACTTGTATAATTACTACTTTAAATGCTTGTGTTCTGTTCTATCGTGTCAGCCATTTGACAGCACTATTTCTAGCTAAACTGCTAGAAATATGCTGTTTACGCAGCCGCAGCCAAATAGATAGCCTTCTTTCTATGATAAAACACAGAAAGGGTCAGTTTACTTGGCTGCCGGCTACCGCAGTGGCTTTTTTTCTATGCTAAAGCAGTGAAACCATTGGTTGTGTTTTAGAGTTTATTTTCTTTAGCTAGTCTGGTCAAGTTGTGAATTTGGGTTAATTTTGATGATTTCATTGACTAGTTTAGCTTTAGGCTTTTAATGTTTATTTATATATATTTATAAACATTAAAAGCCTAAAACTAAACTAGTTAATAAAAAAATATATATATATATAAAGATACAAATTCATCCAGTGATGGATTCATTCTAAATCATAAAAATCTCATTAGAGTTTAAAGTTCTTTAAAGCTTCATACTAAATATTAAAAACAATAAAAGAATAAGTAAAATAATTATAAACCACTAAATATCACATGATCACCATCTCTTATGCTAGCACATAACTGTTATTAAACAGGCAAAACTTTCCAATGATTACTCTGGTTGGCACAGAGTGGCACTACTGTATGGAGAGTTTTGCCTGTTTAAAATAATTATGTAAATAATGAGAATTGATTCAAATATAGTGATTTTAAATGTATTTCAGAACACACCTTTTTTTTCATGTGTCAAAGCATCAACCAGGAAGTGCCCGCAAAACCGGGACAACTGCTTGAAAGGCAGCTGTGCTGGCTACTCGACCACCAACACTTCAATCATTATTAAATTAAATAGACTATTTTAAACTCGTTAAGTTTTAAAATGTAGTAAGAAGATTGGTTTAATTATCAGTTAGATTCATAATGATATGCAAAAATCTGTTTATTGTAAAAATAAAATGTCTTTGAAGGTAAAAATTCTGTAAGTTCATGGAATATACTATAATATAAATAAATATGTGCATTGTTAGGGGCAAAATGTATATTGAATTTGCATAGTTATTAATTCTAAGACAGTCCTATTTTGGCTTAATTTTAATTTCGCAACAACTTGGAGAATGTTTTAGAAGTGAAAATTTTACACCTTTCTGTAGATCAGAGCAAGTTAAATATACTTTTAAAAAAATTAAATGCAAAAAATGGAGGTAAAGAAATTATAAGGAAATTTAGAAAGGTTGGTTTGGAATTTTCTTAAAAATTCTGAAAAATAGTTTATTTTGAAAAAATCATTTCTTATATATAATTAAAAAAAAAATACACGCCAGTTAAAAAAAAATACATAATTAATATTCTGTAATGAAAAGACTAATTTGTTCAAATGAACTTCAAAACAAAAAAAGAAAAGAAAATGAGTTTTAAAAAATAACTTTTCAAAAATAAGTGCTTAGGTTTTTAAACTAAGTAACCATATTTTTGCCAGGCACCAGGAAGAGTGTAAAAATAAATTGAATCAGATGTAAATTATTCTGTCATACTGAGAAGTTCATATAGATAGTTATATAGTTAGTTCAGAGTGCATGCTATGGTCTGAATACCTCAATACCATCAAAGAGAAGAGAAACAGATAAATATAGCAAAACACAGCAGCCAGAGAGTAATATGCAGTGGGAAAACAATTTTTTAGAACTAATCTTATTCTAGCTATGATGAAAAATTTCTTCATGGTGATAATCTTCAACACTATATGCTGAGAGATTGACAACAATATATCATTTACTGCTATCATCAATCTCTCAATAATAAAATGATATAATTTATAGTCCAAAGATAATGTATTTTTATAAAATATAATTTATAGTCAATCCTTGATAAAAGTCTGTTCTCATTGCTCAAAAGTTGATCTAATTTGATAAGTGAAGAAATATACTCCTGAGCATAACTGACTCTAAGAAAAAATGTCAAGAAATTATAAAAAACTGTTATACAGAAATCAAATCTATAATTTAGAAATGTACCTGGATCTATATATAACCTTACGTATTTATCAAATCTGTGGTAAAACTTGATTATAGGCCTACATTTTTTTTTATCACACTTGCAAAATATTTTTTCTTTTACTATTCTTAAGTAATGATTCTTTTTGGTAAATTATATCTAATTTTTATTTTATTTTACACAAATTCAATTTCATAGTGATTTAAAGCTGTACATTATATTAGAGGTTCGTGGTGAACACTACACTTATTTAAATTACTGATATATATATATGTAAACAAATCAATTATTTTATATAGCGCGAAGTTTTATAAACTGTAATAGCTAAACAGCATTAAGCTGTTGCACATGCGCTTTGCAGATTTTAACTATAAATGACTGAATACAAACACTTCAAACACACGATAAAGTCTTTTCCCAAAGACTTTATCATGTGTTTGAAGTGTTTGTATTGCAGATTTTAACTATAAATGACTGACTACAAACACTTCAAACACATGATAAAGTCTTTTCCCAAAGACTTTATCATGTGTTTGAAGTGTTTGTATTCAGTCATTTATAGTTAAAATCTGCAAAGCGCATGTGCAACAGCTTAATGCTGTTTAGCTATTACGATATATATATATATGAGATTGTCTTGTCAACAGATTGAAATTGTTGATTGATATTGGGACTGTCCAAGTGTTGATTGATTTTAATGATTACTTATAAACCCATTTAGCCATGAACATTGTTACACTTATTATTTAAATAATACATAGGGAGCAATTTGAAAATTTATAATTGCAATTTGATTGTTATAAATAACTGTTAGTATGCATTCAAAACAGCTTATATTTACCTGTTTGAGGAGATTTATTTAAACTTCTTTGAATCGATAATTTTAATCTCAGTGGTCACGATGCAATGTTTAGTGTCTATATAAATATATTGGACCACAAATAAAAGTGGGGATTCCATCTTTGTTGTTAAAAAAAAGAATGCCTTGACAACAGATTGAGATGGCTGATTGTTATTGATATTAGGATTGTCTAAGTGTTGACTGACTTTAATATATATATATACATTTGAACGTATTGTTAATGTACAAAAAAAAACTATAAAGTATATCAGAATAATACAGCTATTTAATTTATAAGAAAAATATGATCAATAATTAGTAATACGTTTAATGAAATTATAAATAATCCATAGACAAATATGCTTGTTTTCTGTTGTTAGAAGTATTTAATCCAATAGAATTATGATATTCATCACTGAACAATAACAAGTGATAGATAAATGATATATAAGAACATATTAAATTTAAATGGATAAATCAATATTCCCTAAAGTAAATTTTAATAAAAAGTAATAAGTAAGATTAAAGATGACAAAGATACAAATCTTATTTGTAATAGAAAATTAAATAATTGAATTTGTTAAAATTGAAATTATGACTATATCAAATTTGTAAGATTATTGTAACTAACATTAATATTTAAAATTATTCTAAATATGTTTAGGTTATATTTATATTTTATGGTGCATCAAATTAACATAAAAAGTACTTGGAATTCCAAAGAAAAGCTTGACTTATTGAAATCTGATTATGTATTCATTTTATAGTTTACTGGACAGGGAAAAAATATGAATCATAATGATATAATGATTTTGCAATATTATTAATTTAAACAAAGCAATATTATATTGCTGTGTGTATAAAACACACACATACTTATATCAAATCTATATTAGAGAGTTTTGTTAACCAAATGCCAACTTTACTTGTATGATAAATACTCCCGGAAAATTAAATTAAATTTCATGACAGATATTAAGATTATTTAAATGTGGCATTTTTATGTGAATTTTAAGTGGTTATGCTTTAAGTTAAGAAGATATCACAATTTTAATGAGAAAAAAACTAGAATATGACTTAAGGATATTAATTTAATATTAGTCTTCCATAATAGAAAAGGCTTTCAAGAAAACTATACTGATTAGAAATATAGCTACCAAATGAAGTGACTCTCAAATTGACTCCCACATAGGTGATTGTAAATTGACGATGATCAGAAAATATAGTCTACATTTCTTTTAGAGTTCTTTGCTATGATCTTTATAAACCTGGAATATGCAATTGGATTTGCATCATCATATTAATCATATAAATTTATATACAAAAATGACCAATGTATAAATTAATCATTAAAAAAGAATGGCTTGTTTAGTACATACATAATTTTTTCATACAGTTACATAAATAGCACTTCATTGTGGTTTGAACTATACTTAGGAAACTGATATACATAAATAAATTGATCATAAATGGATATTTGTAAGTGCAGTATTTGTCTAACTATCCTTCAGCTGATAAATACTATACATAAATGTTGTCCAATATCATGACATAATACCTAAAGTATAAACTTTCTCCATGACATATCTAATTTATTTCTCTAAAATGTACATATTTACATAACTTCCACCAAGTTATTAATCTTTTTTGTCATGTGAAACTTCTCCAATATTATTATATAGATGTTGATTGAATTGGCTGTGATAACATTATTGGACTTTTAGATTAGTTCAAATATTATATATCGAAATGAAGAATTTCTTGGTATGAAGAGATTAGCGATGTAGCTTTGAAATGCTGATCATTATTAGATTAAATACCACAAAGATTCTTTTGGAACGTGGAAGTTGAGTGAAATCCAATATCATATTCATTCTTGATTTTTTTTTGTATAGATAAAAAAAACTGACTAAAAATGGGCCTTACCTTGGAGGGAAAGCAATGTTGTGTCATATTAAGGATAAATACTAATGATATAATGAAGAATAAAAACAGATAATATAATAAAATGCAAATGAAAAAAGTGCCAATAGAGATGAAAGGTAATAAAATTAAAAAAATAATATTGGTTAAATTCATTGTAATTTAAAATCAATAACTATTGCAAACAGACACACACATATATAAAATAAATTTTATACAAAAGTTTACAAGTTTTCACTGTCTGGAACACAAATGTAACACATAATTAAAAATGATCAAATATTTTATTTCTCCATTAAATATTTCCTCAATAAATAAATAAACACAGCAATTAAATCCCATATATATTTTTATTTTATTTTTAGCCTTCTTGAGATTTTCTCTAGTTATTAAAATTATACAGAAAGATGGAAAATAATTTTCATAGGTTTTTATTTTAAAAACATTTGAATAAAACACAAATTTTTAATTTGTAACGTGCATATAAGTAGATATTATTACCTTGCACTATCCAAGCTATTAATTAAAAATATCTTGATGAGAGAAGTTATAATAATTTTAAAATATTATACATAAGAAATGACAAACTTTCATTGCCTCTTACTAGATCTTTTTAAAAGAAAATATTTTTTTAGCCTATCAATATATAGAGATTTGTACATAAAGATATATATGTGGGGCATGTGACCTGTTTGTAAATGAATATATACATGGTTCCATAAATCTAGTGTCTTAAAAAAATCAACTAAGTGATTTTGAGATTTAGATATAAAGAACAATCATAGAAGTCATTATATAATCATAAGACGATCTCCTTAAAGGCCCATTGCATGAATTATCATGTACAGATCCTGATTTCATAAATTAGGCAAAGGCTTCTGTTTAATTTCAATTTTCTGAGAATAAAATTATTTAAATTCATTTTTTCTTGCCTAGATAAATTATGTAAAATATAGAAAATTATCATAACCCAATGACACAGTTTATATGCATATATGTACACACATCAAATTAAAATCATTCTTCCCTTCAGGTTATTAACAATTTAATACTTCATTGATAAAGGATAAAGAATATAATGAATCCATCTATTCTTTAAGCTTTTGATGTTTATAAGCCTTATCCGTCAGATGAAAAACATGGTATAAATAATTAAATATTTAATTAATTGTTAATTATGCAAAGATGGATTGAATTTCCCTTTTAATGACTGTGTTTTAATAATTAAATAGAAGTTAATAATTATAAACATTAAATTAGCACAGTTCAATGTACACGCAAATAATAAATTACTCTCTACTTCAGACTATGACCAAATAACATGCATAAATGCTTATATTTATCAACTTCTGTTTAATTATTAAAACAAGATATTCAAAGTGAGATTCAATCTCTTTCTTATATAATTGAAGATTAATTTAATAATTTCCTCTGTTAATATAATGAATTAACTCTAAATTTCAATCAGTATTGGAAGTAATTAAATATATAAACATAAGAAGCTTAAAAAATAGATGGATCCATTCTATTCTTGATTCTTGTCAACAAAATATTATTTATTCATAGCCTGAAGGAAAATGGTTTATTCTACTAATTACACATTTATATATTCAAACACAGAACAAGAAGTAAAAAGAATAATCTTAAACTACACAAGGCAAAAACTGAATCAGTGATTAAGCCAGGGATCAAATATATCTCATATTTCTCATCATTTGCAATAGGATAATAAAAAAAATTTAAGTTCTTCTTTTGATTAGTAAATTCTACCTGGAAAAAAATTCTAGACTTATTTAAATATTTTCATTTACCCGAAAAATATCTAGTTCCACTTAGATCAGGAATCTCTAATTATGATTATCCTTTTCTTTTACACATGTATATAATTTAATATAAAAAATTCAAATGAATGTGCAATATAATCAATTTAATAAAGTTAATATCAGATTTTAAAGATAAAATCCAAATATCTCTAACTTACTCCTTCTTTGGCTGCTTGAAGCTGCTTTTCTGCTGCCATTTTTTTTGCTTCATAATGCTTGAGTTCAAGTTCATATGTTAGCTGCAACCAGCGTTGCAAATCTGAAGGGCAAGTATTCCAGCACTTGCTTTCTAGCTCCTGTTCAGCTTTGCGGAGAGCTGAGCGAACCTAAAAAAAAAAAAAATCGACTCATTAAAATGAAAGTATTAATAAAAATATAAAATGATCCAATTAGGCTTCAATATTAAAAATTTCAAAAATAACTTGTGAGGAAACAATTATATTCTAGAAAAAAGTCATATATTTCTGAAAAATTAAAAAACTTAAAATATAGATGTTATAGTCAGAGTTATTAAATTGTAATGAAAATGTTATAAACATAAGTGATTAAAAATATCAAAACTTATTTTTTAGAAAATCCCTGTGGCAAAACTGAACTTAAATTGCCAACTGAAATTCCAGACCATGATTATCAATAATAAAATACCAAGTACAATAAATTATGTTTAATTGAATGTGCTGCTTCAGAATTATCTGAAAGTATATATCACTGACCTTACATTCTGCATAGGACGAGGAAAATATTTAATTTTTGAATAATCAGATATAGACGGTTTTAATAAAACTATAAATAAAGAATGGTCTTTTTTGTTAGAATGAAATTCTTAATATTTATAATATTCAAAACTCTTTAAGGTTATACATTTCCATATAATACCATAAAATTAGAAAAATTGCAATTTTTGCCTATGTTTGTTTTCTAATAGATAATAATAGGATTATTTACACTTTATTATATCAATCTTAGCATTAATTTATTTGCGCATGTGTATTTATATATAAATATACAAACATACACAACAATCTAATGTTTGCATTTAAACTATATAGTTTAAATTACAATCAGACAAAAAATGGGACACATTTTTTCATTAATTTTAAATAAACATTAACTGAGAACAAGGTTAATAACAGGAACAAATCTAAACAAGCCAAAACTTTATTACAGTCCTTATCAGTAAACTTCATATTTTACATTTATAGATAAAAGCTATAGTAATATCTTTGCTTGTTTAGATTAATTACAGTTTTCTGAGTTACTGTCTATTTAAAACGTTAATAGTATTTTCAAAAGTAGTTTTATTCAGGGAATATATTTGATATTAATACATTAAATATTGTTTAGGAGGTAGATACATATTTGGAACCTAGATTAATATAACACTGCTGATGTGTTAGTTCTGCATAACCATGTAAGTCCTGTGCTCTATATTTCATTATCCTTGGTAACTTGGCAGACTTTGGGAAGTATAAGGATTTGAAAAAGACTCCAGGTTTCTTCGAACAGGAATTTGGATGAAAGAATCTTGTCTTTTTCATGAATTTTCCCTAAGAATTTAATGAATAAATTATCTGGGTCAGGAGGGATTGTAAATTGTCTTTTACATCTAACAATCCAGATTGTGTGAGTTAGAAAAATTGACATTCTGATTGTTGGGAAATGTCTGCTCTGGATGCAATCTTTCAGTGATAGAATCTTATAATAATCTATCTTGGAGTTTTGATAAATTGTTGATTTGATGTTGCCAAGCCCAGTGCATGAATTGATAATATGATCAAAAGTCTCATCATGTCTTAGGCAACTTGGGCAGATGGGGTCTATGTTAATAGTAGATGAGAAATGGTTTCCATTTTTCATCTGCTTATTACAGGGATTATGTAATCTATGTAGTACTATTTGATAAATGAAAACATTAGGTTGTTGTGATATTGGTACTTGACTCCAGAATAGCATCATCCATATCTGAATTTGATATATATATATACATTTTGTCTAAAAACAAAACAATAAAATATTTTAATAATCTTTTTTTTATTGATATCTTACAAATCAAAAGTAGCCACCTTTTATTAAATTATTTCTTTTTCTAAATTTTCATTTACTTTTAATTTGTGATAGTTCAACACCTAATTTGTTTCAAGTAATTCCTTTACTTATATAGAAAAATACAAGATCATTGCAGAGATTCTTAAAACCAATTTTGCCAATTCTTTTTAATAATTTAAAAATACTTAACTGTGAATTATCAGTAGATATGCAAGAAATCTTGATGTATATGACACTAAAAGGATGAGTCCAGTTGTGTCACAGAACATACTTTATTATTACTATTATTATTTGACAACAACTGTTGTTTCAAAAAGTATTAACAAATCCAATTACTTCCACAGACAGCAATTCTCTTCTAATATTATGCTTATAAGTTATGAAAAATGACATTGTTATTAAGAGATTGCAAAGATTGTGAAATAACTGCTAACAAATTTATTTCTTTTTATTTGAAACTTTTAGTTTTTATTTATGGAGTACAAAAAGTGACAATGAAAATGATTTAAATATTTTAAAAAGTGATCAAACTTAAATATAATGTTAATATTTCAGACATAAAAATGGGGTTATTAAAAGTAAAGGGATTATTTACCAAATTACTGTCACATTCTAAAATATGGTTGTACATTTTATTTTCAATGTATAAACTACTTGAAAAAATAATACATATTAGTTAAAATAATAATTTTATGTTCTAGCATAATTATTATTGTAGATTTACACCAAGTGTAGATAACATGTTTTTGATCTATGGAATTTAGTGCAGGGATGAAGTGGCAGTGTTAATAGAATGGATATATCCACAATTCATCAATTTAATAGAAAAATGGTCACATGACAATGATAGAGAATAAATTGCTATTATCACTTGATCCATAGTTATTTTAATTACTAGATATTCCAAGAGTTTCCCACAAAAGTGATATATATCTATGCTGAACGTAATGTTTTGTATATGCCTATCTTGAAAAATTATTATAATTGATAACTTCCAAGCCATAAATCAACATGGAAAGTATTTTATTACTTTGGTTTCAAATACATATAGAAATTATTTCATTTTTATAATTTCTGAGATTATTGCAATTATTTTATAATATAAGTGATGATATAATTCAACTTTTCAACAAACTTTTTGCTTTATCATTTTCTTTTATTTATTGCAGTCAAGTAAGTTCTTCTTTAACTAATACTTAAAGCATTTAAGCAGCAAAATATTTAAAATGTTATGACTCATGAACCAAAGTATACTTAATACTTGAAAGTAGTCAAATTCTAAAGATTGTTTCAGATGAGTATAATTTAATGATTGATTTCAATCCTTAAGATAAAACTTCATACAAATAATTCTTCCTTAAAGATTCCTAGCAATCATTCAATTTACTGCATATGTATAAATTAGCTTTAGGATGATTATATAATTTATTTCTTTTTAAGCATATGGATATTTTTCTTTTTTTGTAAAGATATCTAATTATTCACAAATATTATTAAAATCTGTAGACATTTCAACCAGGAAATAGATTCATTAATAGCTTTATTAAATCCACCAATTCTGAACTAATTTATCGATTATATAATACAATTCATACCTATTAAATGTCTTCAAATTGAATTGGATCACATGAACAGAAATTTTTCAGAATAATTTACATCACTACTGGTTAGCCACTTTTTTTTTTAATCACCAACCTTTCTGAACATTATAAACTTTTATGATGAATTAAGTTACCTCATGATATAATCAAATAGAACAATTTCAAGTTAAGTTCAGGTAAATGATCAAGTTCTTATTATATATATATATATTCATTTTTTGACACTGAAAAGTTCTGATTTTGAAGATGCAGGATTAACATTATTCCTTTTTTTATATTTGGCATTCTTAAATAGTTTAAATTCTTAGTGAAACTTATAACTTAATGTTTAACTAAGTTGTACATTTATTAAAAACTGCATTTTGGTTTAAATATATTAAATACTTTTCAATTATATAATATATTTTTACCTGTCTTGATTTTGACTTTTTTTTTTCTTTCTGAAATCCCTACAACTTTCAAATTCTTAGCTCAGTTGTTATTTTTTTTCACATAAGAAAATATTTTTCATTCATATAGATTTATTATTTACAATAAATATTTTAAGAATAGAAAGTTATAGGGCATTTGTGACAATAAAAATACGTATATAGTACTTTAACCATAACAATAACCATGTGGTACCAAGCTGTTGCTTGACTACATGAAACTATGAATATGTTTTTAACATATGTATATAAACTTAAAAGTAAAATCTAATTTAAAAATTATAAATATTAAGACATTAACAAAAATAATTAACATTAAAATAGTATAATTATAAAAAGGAAAGAATAGTAGTAAATCGAGAGAAAGACAGGTAAATCAGTATAAGTTTTTGATTAAATTTTTTTTTTTTCAAGCTTAGAAATGCAGAAACTATGTATGATGATCCTGCAGATACAGGGGATTAGTAAAATACAAAATATTCTCTATATATTTTCACTGTTAAATTTAAAACAATTAATGTTAACCTATTTTCAGATTTGTGTAATTACAGTGAAGCTGTAATATCTGCTTATTTTGTTCAAAGCCCACCATGTGTTCATCAAGTGTTCATGTTTTGTTGATAAAATATGTATTGTTTATTGAACTTCAAGTGTATAGTATTTTTCAACATGCACATGCAAATTAAAATTATAGTATAAAAATTTACAAAAAATAAAAGTATAGTTATTAATAATAAATTGAGGGGACACATTTACATATATTTTATTGTGTGTGTGTTCATTCCTTCATTTACTCATTGAAAAAATTAGAATAAGAAAAAAACTTACTGTATCATATTTTTAAATAAAATGAATAGTGAAAGGTCTGACTTTCATTGCGATTGCATATGCTCTGGACAGTATTTCAATAACTTTTGTCTCTTATAAAAATATAATAGTTATTCTTGTTATCAAAACTATGACTTCTCTAAGTGAGTAACAACTTTAAGCATTTTCTAAAATTTTGTAAAACTTTTTTTGCATTATGCTTAGAAAACATTTGCTTATGTAAAATATTGCTCATCAAATTTGGAAAAGATAATAAAGAAAAAAATAAAATTTACATGCTTTCAACATAAATCAATGAAATTTTATTAATAAGCACAATAATATATGGTTCTTTGAGAAAAATGGCTGCCAGTGTATTGTAAAATTTATTTACAAATTTTAATTTTTTTTCAAAAACATGATCATACTCATTATATATTTTTTACATGTAAACAAGTTATTTATGTAATATTATAGTGCTTTGAAGCTATACTTTCATCACTCAATATTGACAATAATGATTAAAGAACATTAAGTCTCCATGATAAATTTGGAGGAAGTGTTATCTTCTTTCATTCCCATTTTCTCATCGTACACGTAAATAAATTAAGTTCAGTTAAATATGAACTCTAAGAAATTTATGATAAGCAAACAAATTGATAGGAATGAAGATAAATGATATTATATTTGATCTTAAAGAGCAACCTTTTATTTCAGATTTATTCTACTTATGACAACAGACATGGCATATAGCTATTTAAGTACTATAAAATATATTAAAATTACACATTTTAATGTTTTTTTTTTTGTTTATTTACATTTCTGTTAATTTGATTACATTTGTTTTGGATAAAGTATAATTAAAATTGTGCATATTAATAGAACACAGTTTGTTGTTTCAATGTTTTATTATTTCTACTAATAAAAAGTTTCATATACATTACTAAACAATGGGATAAGAAAAATACTCATTTATAAATTGTAATTTCTTGATTTTAACACTTTGTATTATATAATCTTCCTTTGCATCAAAAGTGGTATAATCTAATATCATAAAGTAATCAACAACTTACAATTAATTTTTAATAAACAAAAGTATAACTATAGATTTATAAATGAAATTAATGGCATAATGCAAAAAAATCCTAATATAAGTCTCTCATTACATTCTTATCATATTTATAAAGAACAATTAACAAAATGGTGAGACTAATAAATTCATATCCTAAATAACAAAAGTACTATTATTCCAACTAACAACATCTTACCAATAAAAAGTAGATTTATTAATAATGTAACCAGTTTTTATTCTCTTTAGTAAAAAAAAATAATCTAGCATTAGGATCCTATGAAATAACTATTACAGAATTTAAAGACATATTTCAATCAATTCTATCATCCATTATCATGTTCAAATGAATTTTCTTCAAGTTTTTAATTCACTTTCTTCCATCAATAACTGCTCTTATTGTTAATATATAACAAATTTCCTTATTGCATCCATCTATTTCATATGTAATATATAAAATTTCAAGCACTGGTACTTAGATTCTACATACTTGGATTTTCTAATTAAAATAAATTTATTTGCTCTATTAATATTTTTCCTTTTAATCTGAACATACATAAAATCTGGTCTTTATGCAAGAGAGAATAGACTTTAGGCTACTGTCTTTTAAATTGTGCTTTCTTGTATATATAACCATGTCTAATTTGCTCTACAATTCATCCAAAACATCACTGTTGACTGTCCTAATAGATATGTAGAAGTCTTTTTCCTAATATTAGAATTACAATACTCATAGGTTTTACTTTTTAGTTTCTAAGATGCCATTTTTTATTTTAATTCAACATTAAAAATTATAATCTCTATTTTACAAATAAATTAAATAAAATAAAAATTAAAAACCAGGCTAATGCACTTCCTGATATCTATGCAGTCACGTGGAGCTTGCTCTCATTCCAAGCACTATTGTAGCTTGTCAGTTAAAAACATTTTCTATTTTTAAATGAATTGTTATTTTGAATACACGTGGAGGAAAAAATAAGAAGACATATAAGGGTATATAAGTTTTTGTCTTCCCACCTCTGTTTTATCATTCTGCAAATCATACATACTAACTTCCTTATATGTTATTTATAATGGTTAACATTATATATTCTACATCTTAATATTGTAACAAGTAATTACTCTCTACAAAATATTATTTATGTAATTTGCTCTCCCCCTCCCCCTGAAGCTGGAAATCTGTTCTGCAGATTTGTGCTTCACTTAGTGCCGATTATATAAGCATTAGAATGGGTTTGAACTCAAATTATATATAGGCAATAGTATATATAGATATATATGGATACGTGAACAGTTAGTTTCATCCAACCATTCAACTTGCATACATATATATGCACCTATGAGAATTAATATTTATAATTATAAAATTGTGTAATTTTATAATATTTTGTATTTCAATAACTTTACTAGTTATTTATATGTAAGATTAACCAATGTATAATATACATCTAATTTATAATAGTTTGTCATATTTATAATATTTTATAATTTTATTTCTGATAATTTGTATAAAAAAATAAACTGATATTTAAGAGTCAAACTATATAATTTTATGGCCATTCTGTCATTCTAAAAAAACGTATGGTTATTACTAATGGTTTGTATAAAAATTGACATTTAAGAGTCAACCAATGTAATCAGTTGATCTTAAAATTTTGTGGGCCATTGTGCCATTCTAAAAAATGAATGGAATGTTATAAATACCATAGATTCTTTAATTAAATTTTATTTGACCATTGTTCGGTCTTTTTCATTACGATATATGGAAATGGACATCATTTTTGAATCTCAACCACGTAAATGAATTTGAAACAATGGCCAGCATTCTTTAAATATTTGCTTGTGCATAAATAGCTAAATTTTAGCTATCATTATTATTCTTGTTCTATTTTGATACTGGAGAGTTAATATACTTCATGCAAGTTTGCGTGTGAAGTAAATCATGTCAGGGTAAAGGAGAAGACCATTTGCTTCCCCATGCCTCACCTCTGGGAGGCTCATCTAACTCACTATGTTGAAGTCTGGAGCATGTAGACTGAATATGTGGACTGTACAATGATATGCTTGCCTGAAAGTGAACCTTAAATCTCTACCAATGCCTGTTTCCAACCCAAACCAACTTACAATCATGAACCACCGATTACCTACATTGTGTTCTCAAGCCCAAGGTAATATTTATATTGCCATCAGCTAATGAACTCTTAATTAATGAATTATTCTAATTCTAAACCATATTGTAAGCCTTTCTTTTATTTATAGTTCTTAAAGCTATTATATAAATGTTAATGTCTATACAAACTTATTCTAATGCTATATAAATTCTTATGTTTTGAGTGTGGCAATTTAAAATTAATCTTATCTTCTCTTAATTTGTTATTCAAATTTATTTTGATATGCCAAGAAGTATACAATCCATCAAGTGAATTTACATCCACCACTAATAATTTTCTCCTACTAAATTATGGAGATGTAAATTTCCTTTAAAGTTAGTTGTTATAAACTTGCTTGATTTTATCCCAATTATTTTATAATACTTTACTCCTTAAATGATTGGGAGATCTTAATGTTTATGTTTAATTGTTCTCTCTAACTGAAAATTAACCCTCATCTAATCATTAAAATTGTTTTACCAATTTATCTAATTAAATCTTATCAGAAATGAATTTAATCTGTAATCGATCAGGTGAATGTGTGTGATCTAGATATTTATTTTGTAAATTAATGTTATCTGTGCAATGATCACTTGTATAAATGTAAGGAGATATTTTAGAGATGTGGGAGAAAGCAATTTATTTCCTTTTAGTTTTAAAGTCTGACCCCTTTTGTGCATTTTATTAATCATTAGTTAAGTGGCCAGAATGCTTTACGTTTAAGCATTCCATTATGCAGGAGAGCATCCTATAATAATCAGGTGTTCATTAATTAATCATGATCGTTAGTGATACAAATTATTTATATGTTTTAGGCATTATAGAGGTATCATTGCAATCATTATTTATAATTTTCTTGCTTTGCCGTGTATTTTGGGATCTTCGAAATGACCAATCCCACTTTTCGTTATCCCTCTCAAAGTAGATGCATTTCCTACTAGGAATCTTCTTTAGGCACCTCCAATGAATAAATGTATGGAAAACGTATGGATAAACCGTCCCAACATGCAACTCATGCCAATGTTCTTCAGAGATATAACCTTGGCAATTATGCAAGCATACTCCTTTAATATAAATATGACAAAGCTACTCAAGAGGGTCTTAAGTGACCACCTTCCTGTATGTGATTGTAAGCGATAACATGATACTGTCTTTATTATTGAGTTAATTATTAACCTGCAATGCTCTCTGTCAGTCATAATAGTTGTTCGCAATCCATTCAATTTAATTCTCTAGGTCAGATTATGAATTACAGCGTTTTTAAAGCTGAGTTACTTTACACCCACACACCTGAGTGATCTCCCAAATCTTTCACACCCTTTTCAAATCATATATCATAAACTTTTACTTATATATATACAATGATGTAATGAAACCCATTAGAGTGAATCTGCAATATTTTAAATGAGGGTTAAGCTACAATGTACTATTGATTATCTAATTAATTTATTCGATCCTTGGAGTATTAACCGTACCAACCACCATATATGATTAACTACACCAACACTCTTGTTTTATATATGTAGTGATTGCACTAACCAATTTTATGTAATAACACAAATATTTTATTTACTTATGTAAATTCAATGATTTATTGAATTAATAATCCATAGAAGTATGTAATTGCAAATTAAAATAATCAAATTTGCAACACCATTGTATAGACATTCTACATACCTATTCTCATTTCTCTATATTCTCGTATTTGTCATTCATTGCCCGAATCTCTAGTATTAACAATTTGATTAAGTTAAATTGTTCTTAATTGAATGAAAGATTTTATTAGTATTATGAATTAAACTCCCTTTGTTTAATATTACCTTGAACAACATTACAGATCTGATTATTAATATATTAAGCAATAGTCTGTACCATTCTTTAATTATATTTTGTAATACTTATTAACTAATTATTTGAATATTATTGATTCCTAAGTCTCTTTGCTCACCCTGTTCTCACTGCCAGATCTGGAGTCAAGGAAAGCTTGCTAGTATTCTCAAAAGTGTTGTTCATATAGTCAGAGACTCTGGAGCACAGGTAAATAGGTTAGCATTTAATATTCTTCCAGATCTGCGTATCTCGCACATGCTACATTGCTATAGCTTGCTTGGATTCTAGGTCTTATTGAATGAACGCATGGTTTTGACTGGTACACCCCTAATGTAATTGACAACATTACTTTAAAATTAGATTAATTTAGCAATATTGAGATCAAATTTTTTTGACTTTTTAAAAACAAGTTATCTTTATTAATTATATAAATGTTAATTATAGGGCATCCATTATTAAAAATATTTATTAGAAATAAGTTTTAAATATATTTTAAATTAAAAATTTAATAAATAATATATATGTTTGCCATCTGGTCACATTATAAATATGATCATTCAAAGAAGATACACTTGCGGAAAAAGTTGTGGAACTACTTACGATTACTTTATCAAAATATTACTGATTTTTAAGTTTTGTATGATTTTTGTTTGTGAAATTAATATTTTAGCAGTTGTAAATATATTAATATTTTGGAATTCATAATATATTAAACAAAGGAAAAAGAATTAATCTCATTTTAACAACTGTAATGTTCACAATTACAAATATTAAATAAGCATAAGCATAGCTTAAAAAATATGAAACTGAAATGAAAATAAATTACTCTCCTGTGGACTATGAATAAATAACTCTATATTACAAATAATAGAATGGATCTGACTATTCCAAAATTTATCAAATAAACTTTGCTTTGCTAACACTGAAATGAGAGTGAAATTAATATTTTAGCCATATTCTAATCAATTAAACAAAGAATAGAGACTGAATCTCATTTTTAATAATCTTTGTGTTTTACCTTTTTTTGAATTGATTATAAATTCAAATTACTAATACATCTGAGTAAAAAACTTCACTCTGAATTTCCAACAGTGTTAGCAATAAAAAAAAAAAAGCACTTATTTAACAATATATGCCTAAGAATAGATGAGTCCATTTTGTTCTTCATTATTTGTTCAACGTGTAGATTACTTCTATTTCAAGCTATATTTATAATTTAATAATGTAATCATTTATATATTGATAACTCTGAAGACTGTAGTTAACTATAAGGTTTAAAAATTTCATGGACATAAATGCATATATATGGATTAATATCTATATACATTAAACACAAGACACATTTATTGCTTTGTATTTATTAATAACATTGCCCTTCTAAAAAGTCACAACATTAAAGAATTTTCCCAACAATAATTTTTAAATATATAAAATGAAATGAATAAAACAAAATAAACTGACAAAAAATTAAAGAAATATTTGAGATTACAATTTCAGAACTATATTGACCAAGCAAAATTTTATTAAATATTTAATGACCCAATAAAATTCACACCATGTATAATATAGCAGAGATTTGTTCACTAATTTAAGAATGAATTCCAATCAGATAATGTAAAAAAAAAAAAATTAAAGAAATAAAAATAGCTGTTGGTGATATTGAAGATATAAAATTTATTCATACAAATTGGGATTGAATAATATATAGTAATTTTAGGAGAAAGACTCAGGAGATTTTTTTTAAAGAACAAAAATATTAAATATTTTTTAATATTTATTTCAATATTTTTATTTATTTATATATTGACAAAATTTTTAAAAACATTTTCCTCAATCTAAGTTCTGTTGAATTATTTCTGAAGTCACTTTTGGTTATATCAAACAGAAGTATTATTATATAAAATGAATTCTTCTTAGATAAAGTTAGAGCTTTCTGTATATGGCCATATGCACAGAGATTTTTTTAGCCAATTTGACCATACCATCAATCTGAAATCGTTTATATCAATGTAAACCCATTCACTTCTTCCTTCCCATCATTCTTTTCCTATCTACAATTGCCAAATTATTTTGCCAGCATTAATACATTCTCTTTTCTTATCACATTTTTATAAAAGCTATTTCTTCAGTTTCAATATCTTATTTTCATAGTCACTGTTCTCTTCATAAAGAAGTAAACAAAAAGCAAACAAAATCTCTTTTTTTTTTGTTCCAGGTTTATATTTCTTTCATTATTCATATAATTTATTCTGTTCCTCTTTCATTATTCTATATTCCAAAAATAAATGTTCTAAATTCTTTTTCTTTAAAAATCATATCTATTGTCAAAATTTTTATCCTATTTTGTTTTCTTCAAAACTTGTTTTTGTCGCAAATAACAATCTCATATTTTAAATATTTTTTTATACATATTTTCTTATTCATATTCATTTTCAACATTACTATTTCTTTAAATAAATTCCAAACTTGTCACTTTCGGTGCTCAAACGTCTTTGTGAAATTCTCAAGCAATAAAGCATTCAATTATTATTATTCATTCAAATCAATGACCAGTTGAAAGCAACAAATGAAGGAATTTTTATTCCCAAGTAACTTATTTATTATTATTAACCACTTAGAAATACACACACATTTTCAAATCTTTAAGAATTCCTACGAATATATTATAAAATCAAAATAAAAATGTGATTGACATTGCATTGTGTTATTTTGATATACCTCAGTAGAAAATTCTTCTGCACAATTATTCAGTCTAAAAATAGAACATAAATTATGATCAACAGTTTTCTATTCCATCGCCTCTTTGAAGTGGAAAAGAATTACTAATACTGTATATATTTTGAAAAAGCAGCTGCCATTTTTTTTAATTATGATTTTCTTTTATAGTGATAAATCATATTAAACACTAAAAAAGGGGGGTAAATTTCAACATAAAAATATGTATATTTGCCAATATTAAAAATTTTAAATTTAAGAAACAAACAAATAAAAGGTTAAAATTAATTTCACTAAAATCATCAATTTTGAGATTAACTTTTTTTTTTTGTTTTTTTTTTTTTAAAAAAAAAAAGATTCATATTTTAAAGTTTTCCTCCGCTGCATAAAATTTTATTACGAATATCGTTATTGTTTTATTCGGGCTAGTAACCATTTGTACTTTTTATGAATTGAATGAAAATATATAGAAAATGTTTCTAAATTGTTTTGTTGTATAAAGATTTTTTGAATGATTAGTTCGGCACATTCTATCAGAGAATTTTCATCAATGCAAATGATTTCTCCAATTGCAGCAACAACATCTTGATGAAAATCATTTGATTTTTTAAAACTAGATCTCTTTTTATAAAAAACAACGATACTAGCTCCAGCGATCAAAGCAGCAGAATAGGTGAAGAAATTAACATCCAAACCACAAAAACAGATAACTGCTGTGATGAATTCTTTTGTCTCCGGATAATTTTCCAAATTTGGAGATATTCTAAATAGAATTTGGTCAACAAAATCTGTTGGCAAGCTGACATTTAATTGCCAATGCAATTCTTTAAGAACATCTAATTCACAATTAAATAAATGTTTCTTTGTAATAGAATAGTTGGTACACAGACAAATCGTTTCAGCAGTAAAAGGAGATACCTGAACAAATTTGGTAGATATGAACAGACATGTTGCAGTTAAAATTTCTATACAACTTTTCCGTAATTCGAGGATTAAAAACATTCTATTTAGATAATTGACAGCCAACAAAAAAACCTCAGGTTCACACTCCATGGTTTCACAAACATTTAATAACCAGCTGACAGCAATAAACCAAAGTGATTCTGTGATTTCTGATTGAACAGAGGTGAATAAAAATCCAGGATGAAGAATATCATCATTTATAAGTAAATTACACAAAACACTATCATCCATAAGTACTTGGTCCATAATTCCTTCAGTATAGTTTTTATTTGAAATATAGGTACTCATTTTGAAAGTTAAAAAAAAAGTTATAAAAGTTGATGTATAAATATAAATAACAATTACAAAAGTAAATATTATTAAAATAACGAGAACTGACTGACATCTTTTAAGAAAAATAATAAATTTACTAAGAATAAATAAACAGTAAAAAAAACTGACTAAAATATGCTAATGTTAGGAATGAAATTTATATGTAAATTAGTTATGTTAATGAGCCTATTTAAAAAACCCCCCAAACACATTAAAATGGTTTATTTACTATTAAATAAATATATATTTGCGTTCTAATTTTGGAATCATTTTGAAATCGAACAAAAAATATATATATATAGAAGAGAAAATAAATATATTTTAAATTAAATATTTTGAATTTGAACCAAACAAATGTTTTTTAATTAAAAATAAAAAGAGTAAATAAATCTTTTAAATTAAGTGTATATTAGGAATATTACGAACTGCACACACATGTGTATATGTTCCGTACGTGCAGAATTCATATTTAACACACTTCAAATAAATAACAAGAAATATGTATTTATCTAAACATACACATAAAATTCACGTTAAAAATAACTTGAAACATGAAAATTCTTCAACATTATGCTCTAAAATATAGATGATATAGAGAGTGACAAGTTATCATTGATGATAATTATTTGTTCATAAAAACTTATTATCTGCTTAATAGAAAACGTTTAAATTAAAAATATTTTAATATATATAACTAACCTGCATAGTTTTTTAATTCAATTACCATCATTTACCTACTAAAGTCAGTTCTCATAAACCAACTCACTATTTCCTTCTTTAAGATCAGCTCTTAACTTTTTTATTCTACACCTCTTTCTCATACTTTTTACATTGCCTTTAAACACATTTTATATAATTTTTCATCCAAAAATAATGTTTGATGTTACAGCTAAAATTTCTTCTTTCTCATCATAATTTCAATGAATAATCTTTATTTATTCTTTTCAACAATTCTACATTTCTGATATTATCCTTTCCATTCTTGTCCAATATTTTTTCTTTTACTTTTCCTAATTGCCCATGTTCTTGCTCCATATAATGCTCTACTTCAAACATTTAACAATAATTTTTCTTAAATCTAATTTCAATAGTCTATGAAATAAACTTCTCCTGTTTAGCCATTACAACTGTTGCTCTAATTTCTATATTGCGACCAACACCATCAGCTATTTAACTCACCAAATATTTAAAAAGAGTAAACTGCGTTATAACTTCATGCCTAATGCTTGATTTTTTCCCTCTCTTTTTTCATCATTGCTTTAGTTTTATTAGCATTTATTTTCAATTCAAACTTTGATCAATTGTATAATATTTTACTTAGTTCACCAACTCTATTAGCAATTATTCCATAGTATCAACAAATCTGACTCTCCTACTCTCAATGCTATTTCCATTCTCATCAAATCAATATTCATTTATCAGCCCTTCTAAATATTTATTAAATAGAATAGAGAGTAGGCAACATCTTTGCTTTATGCCTCTTCTGATATCTATATCTTCCATAGATGACTATTGAAGTATATATAAAAAAACTAATTTATATACAAATTTCTCAATAAATGTATCTTCTTTCAAATTATAGTTTTCTTTTTGAGTATATCTAACAAAATAACTAACTTCACTTTATCAAATGTTTTTTGAAAATCAATAAAATAATTATTATTTCCTCTCTAAAGATCTCTCTCAACAATGATTCTCACTACTCTAACTACATCTCTTGTCCATATGCTCTTTCTAAATCCATTTTTTATAAAAAAAGGAACACATTAAGATAATTATTCTAAATCACTCACATTTCACTGAAAGAAAATATATTGGCCACCCTATCAGTTATAAATTTCTTAAAAATATCAACTAATTATTTCAATCCTTTTTCTTTCATAACTTTCAATAACCCAACTAAAATTTCAATATTCTTAATATATGTTAAGTATTAAAGTCTTACTAATTAGTGAACAAAGAAGACTACTATAAATTTATTAGTAAAAAAAAAAACCAATTGTACAACCAGTATCTTAGGAGATTATATATGATGTTCAAGCATTAAAGTGAAGATGAGCTATGAGTTCTGGCTGCTATGCTAAGCATCGTAAAATAAAGTTATATTGTATTTACATTTTATTAAGTTATGCAATTCTATTCTTTTTGTTTATTTATTTCTTTTTTAAAACAATACATGTAAAATGTCATGAGAATAAAAATCCCCATTGCAATTAAATTACAATATCTTCAAGAACAAGCATAAATGTGAAGTAGATTTATTAGTAATAAAATAGAATTAAAAACAACACATTATAATAAACAACTTTTATTTCAAGTTAAATATAAAAAGCCCAATTGTGGTTAAAAAAACAATTATTTTGTGTGTTTTAGTGCAAAGTGTATAAATAAAAGCATTTATTATAAAATATATTTTTTATATCTATTATTTTTCAATTTTTTAGCATTAGAATGGAAAGTAAAATATTAAATAAATTTCATTTACAATATACTTTTTAATGTAAATTACTTTTTTTTTTTAAAAAAAAAATATATACCACTTTCTCAAATGCATTACTGAAAACTTACTGAAAGGATATCGTCTTTGGAATTTGATATTGAAATATTTAAAATTTCATTCATCATCCCTATGGATTTAAGAAATTAGGGAAACCTACCTAAAATATTTTAGTGTCATATTGCAATGACAGTGATTTAAAACAAATGCAAATTCTATTGTATATAAATATATTAAGCCTTGATTTTAAAATTTTATCCAAATAAACTTTGAAACAAAAACAAAAAAAGATTCTCACTTAAAGAATAGTGTTTATAATCTCTATTCTATTATCATCTATAGTAAACAGCTGCTCTAGTTTTATATTGCATATGCTAAAGAATCCGGTAATTTATTATTAGATCTATCAGGACATTGGTACAAAAATTTGTTAAATATGACAGGGATAAATATAAATTATTAAGTATAACCTGCTTTATTATTTCTGACAATGAATTAAATGTTTTATGTCTAACAATAATATTAAATTACAACATGTATTACAGATAAAAGAAAAATTCATCTAGAAAAATAGTAGCAATATTTTTTCAGATATGCAAGTACCTGCTAATATAATAAGAACAAAACAGTTTCATTCTCAATTTGCCAATAGCTTAAACTTATAATACCAATTATATTATAACATTTCAAAAGTTATTTTGTTTATTCACTTAATTGTAAAATTAGTTCCTTATGAGATTATGTATCAATGATATAAAATGGCATTCCATGCTTAAGCACCAATGAAATGGAATATTAAGAAAAAAAGTGTTTGTTTTTTTGAATTTGAGTTTTACTTCTACATTGTCTATGATACAATTAAATTATTAAGTTTTCATATTATTTTAGACAAATACTGGATATGAAAAACTTTGATAATAAAATCATCACAAGAGTCTTGTTGGCTATATTGTTGCCAATAGCAACATAATAATTTCAAAAACTTATTTTTTGTAACACAAAAAAATATTGATATTCTACAATTTTTTTTTCAGAAATGAAATTATTATACAAAAAAATAATTTGTCAAATATAATAATTTCCACTTGTCATAAATGTAATTATGTTCAGCCACCATGAGTACTGGGTCATGATAAAGGTGGTCAGACAAGCAGGAATAATTATAATACAAAAAATTATGAATTTGATGTTTATTTGCAGACAAGATAACAATAAATAAGTAAAATTAGCAATGTTTTACATAAAATAATAACACTTATATAGATAGATACATGATCATGAAGGCATACTAAAACATAACACAGGTGCAGCCTGTAAATGTTCCTAGGTCCATTTTTGAACCTTCAGTGCTGGAATTCACTGGGTACGTTTATAGCCCCCTTTTGAACACATGGCTTTGTAATTTTCTTGGTTTCAACATAATTGGCTATGTTAATACAAAGTGTGTGACCCCGATTTTCTTATAGATGAACTTTTTTTTTTTCAGTCCAATTCCAGGTACCAGCACTATAGTCATGGAAAGTTCTAGATCATTAATTACTATTAATGTTATTCTATTTCTGAAACAGGAATCAATGTTTAATTATCATATTAATTAATCTCTAGTGTATTCTTTTAGTCTCAAATATTTGATACAATGGAAATGCTTATCTTACCAGAAATATTTTTATTTTAATTAAAACATATATAATTTTCTTTTTTTTGCTTTTATAATAATTTAGTTCATTTCACATTTAGCATCTATAATGATACACAATTTACTTTATTTCTAAACATAGCACATTATTCTAACTATAACACACCTCCACTTCAAAAATTACGGTTCTGAAGTCTCACATAGTCTTTAACATTCCTTCTCAACTGTAATACACTCTTTATCTCTGTGCCTTCTGCTTACTTCCATTAAGTCTGATTTCTCCATATAGTTTGGAATGTCTGGCATGATAGTACTTCTGGCTCAATCAATTACTTCTCTATATGCTGCCTGATATGGTTTATCTGTTTTCACATGTTTTTTCCTGTTTCTGTCTTGACGATTATTACTTGATTTGATAATTTTCTTTGATAATGCCTTTCATCCTGTACTTACTGAAAATGGCTCTGATCCAAACTTTTTCTCTTTTGGCATATCGTTTTTTTGCGCTGTTGTTTTCATCAATTTTTTTTCCATCTGGGTAATAGCTTTTGTGTGAATTTTCTGCCCAAACATGATCTCAGATGGAGATTTACCAATACTGCATGATGGCATACTATGCTAATATAGCAGAACAGAATACCTGTGATGGTATGGGGGTGTGGTAATATATATAATTCTCCATTCCTTTAGGAAATCTTCAAATTTCTTGCATGTAAAACTGGTTTCATTATCTGATGTTTCAGAAAAATAACAGAAAGTGAACATTTCCTTAAGTTTTCCAATTGTTTCTTCGGTATGAGCATTCTTAACAATTCTATCCTCAGTCCACTTCTGAGTATGCATCGATCTTCAACAACAAAAAAGTAGCCGTGAAGCAGTCCAGTATGATTGATGTGAATGCTGCTTTAAGATTTTTTGACTAGAGACCAAGCAATATAATTTTTCTTGAGAATGTTTGTGATAGCTTGGCATTTTTCACAGCTTTTCACAAACTGTATTATCACAGCATTGATTCCAGGCTGCTATACATAACTATGAGAGAGAGCTTTAACCTGAACTACACTATGAAGATCTTGCTGAATCAGCTGAAGACTTGACAATGACCATTTCTAGTATTAACATTCAAGCATCCATTAACACGCATCCCTAATTTATAGATAATCTATCACTTATGCTCCAAATAGATTTATGAAGTATCTTGGGCCAACTACTATGCCATCTTCTGCTGATCCACTTGATCAGCTTTTGTTCAACCCACAATCTTTTTACTATTACTTCATTATTCCAATTATCTATGTAGTTAATAGTTTGATCATTTTCCTCCATGTGTTTAGTGACATTTTCTTTTTTAAAATTTAAATCAAAGTCATAACCTACTAATAAATTTAACCCCTGTAGCACTCTAGAAATTAAACAAACCAGTGTAGTTTTATTTTTAGCTAAGATTTCCAAAAGCAGCTTGTGTTTGGTAAAAAGCATAAATGATCGACCATACAAGTACTGGTGAAAGTTTTACCATAAATATAACAGCCAAAGCATCCTTATCTAATTGGATCTGCTGTGGTTAATGTTCTAGAAGCAAATGCGATTGCTCACTCTCTATCTGTTACTGTGTGACTTAAAACTGGTTCCACCCAAAATCTGATGCATCAATATCAGCTCAAGGCTACTTTCAGAGTATTAATGAACTATTTGATGTTAACACTTCCTTTGTACAAGTAAAGCAAAGGCTTTTTCTTGAGCTCGGTCGCAATGCACCTTTCTTAATAAATTATACAATGAAAATGCTACATATGCTTTTTCCCTTAGGAAAGATTCAAAATAATTAAGGAGCGGGCTTGTAATTCTCTCACATTTCTAGACTTTTTGAGCTTCTTTTATGTCTGCAACTTTATGAGGATCAAGCTTCTTTTCCTCACTAAACATGAAGTCCCAGGAAGTTTATCTTGCTTGCCATCCAGATACATTTTTCTGGGTTTATTCTTTCTCCAAAACTCACTAACTTATTACAAACTTTTATAAGTCATTCATGTAATTAAATTTCTCTTCAGAATTAGCAATTACTAAAATATCATTGAAGTAAGGTGCTACATCATCCATTTACTGGATGAGCATGTCCATCTTAGTTTGAAAATATCTGGTGTCATTGTAATTCCAAAAGGCAATCTATTTCAGCTAAACAATCCCTTGTGATAGTTACCAATTCAGAGATTCGTTTGCAAATCGGAATCTGATGAAACGAGCCCTTAATCAATTTTAGTGAAATGACTTTCTCTTTCCACTTTAGCTAATATTTCCTAATATTAGGCACTAACTCTTTATTGGGTTCTTATTTAGCATAGTAAACTAGGCTCCACAAATATGGATTTGACAGTTGGATTTAGATATCAGTACAACTGAAGTGGCCCTTTTGCCCTTTCAACCAATGTAAACACTCCCTTACTAATTAAATAATTTATTTCTTATGCAACTTTTGATTGGAGCATGAAAGAAAGCTTCCACATCATGAAAATCAGGAGGCACTTTTAAATAAACTAACTAGTATATTTATTACTTATTTCTTGTTCAATAGCAATCTTAATAACTATACACATTTTGATTCCAAAAGCATTGAACCATTCCCTATCTATAGTAGACTTAAGATGTCCTTGTACTAAACACAATGTTAACTATGAACCTTGTTTTTCAATTCTACATTTATATCTTATTTTCCCTAATATCGTTATACTATTTCTACTAGCATCTTTTGCCCTTAAACTAATAACATTAATATAGGGGTTACAAATTTCTATTAATCTATTCCAGACTTTAACTACCATTATATTGATATACCAGCCCTGCTACTGGTTTCTATTGTAAATGTTTTTATACAATAACTTAAATAATGTTAATATAAATTGATCACAATTCCTAATTTGAGTATTACTATTTCTCTTGGGAAAAGTTGGTGAGCTGCTATATCCCCCCCCCCCCCTAAACCTACATGCTCCTTTTAACTGACCTATTTCCACACAGGCTTGCAATGTTTTTTTATTAAATTTACTCTTTCATGTGTCTCTTCTTCGCACAAAAATAACATACATTTCTTTGGATTTACTCTTAGCAGGCTGATATTTATTTTTAGTTTATCTTATAATGCACTATTGGTTGAGTACTATTTCATTGGCTACACTCACATTTTGATCACTTCCTCATATAAGTTAAATTTCTTGAGACCAATAACTGCTGGTTCAGCCTATCATCGGACATCCTCGAAAGTGATTGTTCAAGCAAGATGTCCTTGAGGATATTGCCATATTTACAGCACTTAGCAACCTTCCTCAATGCAAGTACTCATTCCTCTTTATTTTGCCACTTATTTCTAAAATGTAGCCATGCCACATGCTTTGAGGATTGGGGAGTGAAATAATTACTTAGGTTTTCAACTTCTACAGTGTAAATAAATTTCTCTGAATTTTCATGATCGCATAGCCAATTTATGATTTCAATTACTTGTTGCCAGGTATAACATAGAAATATGGCAACTTTAATAGAGTTACTAACAGTTTCATTAATGAAAAAAAAAGTTTCTCAATCTTCTTTAGTTAAATTGGCCAATCATTAAATTTAGCCAGTTTCAATTTTAAGGGATTTAACCCTATTAATGTCTACAAAGTTCCAGATACCAATAGAGTCTTATTGTAATACAAATTACAGTTTGAATTACTGTTGACTGTCCCAGTTTTCTGCCATGTACAGCCACCCTAAGTAACGGCACTTGTGATAAAAGTTGTCAAATCAGCAGAAATAATTACAACACAAAAAAACCTGAAATTTATTTGCCAACAAAATAACAATAAATAATCAAAATTAATAATGCTTTGTATATAACAACTTAATAAATAATAATGTTTACATAGATTAGTATTAAAAGTCACTTACAAATGCGTGGCCACGGAGGTATACTAAATCATAATAAAGCTGATGCAGTCTGTAAATGTCTTTAAGTTCACTTTTGAACCTTCAGTGGTGGAATTCACTAGATACATCCACAGCTCTCTTGAATATTAGGCCTTGCAGTTTCCTTGGTTCAACATGATCAGCTCCGCCAAAGTGCAACCCAGATTGTAGTTCTAGGTGAGCTTTTATCCTTTTTCAATCCAACCCCAAGTTGTGATACTATAGTTATGGTAAGTTCTAGATCACTAATTATAACTAATGCTGTTCATTTCACAGGAACCAATGTTTAATTATCATATTAATTAATCCATATTCTGATCTATTCTTTTAATCACAAATATTTCTTACAATAGATACACTTATCTTATTAAAAATATTTTTACTTTAATTAAAACATACTAACTTTCTTTTTCTTTTTTGCTTTCATAATAATTTAGTTCATCTATTTATTTCCTATTTAGCATTTATTTCAAATTTAGCACAATTTACTTTATTTCCAAACATAGCAAATTATTAATCAAAACAGTTCTTAAAATGAGCATTAAAATGTAAATGGTAAGGTTTATATTACAGATGAAAGAAACAATATTATGGAAAATATGAAAAAATTTAAGATAAATTTTCAGCATTATTTTTATGAGAAAATCTATCAAAATAGACTCATTTATACTTAAATAATATGAATACTTATATGAAATCCTATTCTGTAAAAAAATTGTGAACTTAAAATATGATTTTCAGCATTTTCTTTTCTAATATATACACCAAATTGCAATAAAATTAAATTCTATGCCAGATAGTATTCATCCAGATTCACATGCAATCCCTAAATTTGTTCCCAGTCATTTTACCATCCACATTATTTACAATCTTTTAAATTACCTCTCTACACAAATTGATCAGTTGCACCCAAGTTCACTGGTACTGAATAATTTATGACCAATCTCTACAATACCATTAATGATTAAAATCATAGAAAACCTAATTAAGGACAAAATACAACCAATCCAGCTTCCCAACATATCAGCTTATCAATTTGCTAAAAAAGGGACTTCCACTACTATGCCAGTGGTTCTCTTCAGAATAATCATCGACCAAATCAGGCAAGCTAGAAGGGCTGGGCATGTTGCAATACAACTGGACATCAGATCAGTTTTTGACCCAGTTCCAACAGATAAGTTCATGCAACTACTCAAGCAATACAAGATTCCTACACCAATCTTATATACTCTAAAAACTCTACTCTACAGTAGAGATTTTCACATAACTTTAAACAGTAAAACAACACCTGGTTTCACTCCTTATAATTCAATACCTCAAGGCTCTCCTTTAAGTGTCTTACTTTTTATTAGATATATTAACCCTCATCTCATTCAAATTGAAAACAAACTTTCTGTTATCCATATACAATCCATAAATCAATATATAACTCTTACATGGATGACCTTATAATCTTTCTTCCATCCAAACAAAACAACATACTACAACTAACTTCTCCACTTGAATAATATATTAAAAATTATTCCTTAAGCTTTAATATATCAAAATTATCAGACTGAAACATTCTGTTTGGAAAAATGCTGCATCCTCTTTCACAACATTTCATCATAAATTCCTTGGCTATCCAATGTATCTTTCAGTCAATGAAATGAGAAACTCTATTCAAACAAGTTCTTAACTTCTATAGAAAGCACTTTTAATTCATACTCCCAAACATATGTATCAATCCATGCCAAAATTTCACTTATTAATATGCTCCTCTTCCCAAAAACTACCTTCTATTCCCCTATTATTACATTCACTATAGTATTTATTAAGAAAATAAATTCCCTATACACTAAACTTATTTAGGGTAAGAGGACTATTGCTATTAGTACGAGATCCAAGCAAAAATGTTCAAAAATCAATGGGCTATTTTTCCATTGTATTCCTGTTTTCCAAAGGGCAATAAATAAAATCACAAGGATCCTCGACTTTTAAACTTATCTCAAAATTTCATATCTGTCAACTCAACTGACATTCCACTTTCAACAAAGAGTAAATTCCTAGACAACTTATTTCAAATAAATCATTTCTCTCACCTCTATAAATCATACAATCTTTAATGAAAACAAATCACTATTGGGATGCATACAACTTACTAAATCAAACTCAGGATGATACAATTTCACAAATAAGTATATTACTAAAAATTTAAATATTGGTATCTTAAAAATAAATATCTGAATTTTTATGATTAAAATAAACCTGAATGCACTGCCCATAAATAGCTTTTTAGCCAAAAGATACACCTATGCTAACATAGACATCTATTGTCAGCTGTACCATAGACATGAATAAACTATTCAGCATTCATGACTGGAAAGTGCTACAGACATATCACACACTCATTAGCAAAGTTACACGTAATCACTCTCTCCCGCTTTTGGCTCTCATCAATAGCATGAACAGGGAGCTATTCCCTAGTATCAGAAAATCCACTTTTATACTTTTCACTGTAGTGTCACCTTTGTTTTAATTAATGCTACATCTAGTAAACTATGCTCAATCTGTTATAACAAATTGAGTAAAATTAAATCAGAGACCAGGCTTTAGCACTTGCACACATTTCCAGCGACCTGGAGCTTGATCACACTATCTGCACCACTGTAAATACTACACAACAAATATTTTCCTTTTACAGTAGTTATGATTTTATGTGCCAGTATTGTAATACTGTCTGAATGAATTTTTAGTGTTTTTTTAATTAATGAATTACCTATAAACAAAAATGTATGTCTCATTGTTTTAAGTAACAGAATCTCATTGTAATTAATATGCCAATAAACTTCTTCAAAAGTAGAAAGTTGATTCTGAATCTTTTTCTTTTTTGAAGATACAGAGATGAAAATCATGCCATATACTAAAAGTGATATAGAAATTAAAACAAGCAAAACTCTCCATACAGTAGTGCTACTCAGTGCAAGCCAGAATAATCAATGGATGCCAGAAGACTTATGCATAAAATCCCTATACATTGCCTACTCATACAATATCCCCAGACTAGTTTCTAGCTTGTGGCTTTCATCAGTGAAAAGCCTAGGATCTGAGAGCAGTGCATCTAGATCTTAGGATCTAATGCAACCCTCCAGCAGCCACGTTTTATCTCTATGTAACTATAAAATTAATACTTTCAATCCAAGCTCATTATCTTATATAGTCATATAGGTCTGAATTCAGTTCAGTACCAATAAATTTTGGTAACTTTGGTTCTTTAATAACCATAGCCTATTAGGCAGGATTGGTAGAAATGGTGATCATGTAATGTTTAGTGGTTTAAAAGTGATATAGGGACATTCAGAAAGATGTTCTTCAGATTCTCAAATTATTTCTCATCACTACTAAGAACAAGACTGCTTACTCATAAAAAATATATTAATAAATATGCATAGTGAATTTTAGATAAATGGAAGAAGGGGGGTGGGCAATTAATATATTGCTTTTGAAAATTCCCCTCCCCCCATTTATCTTCTCATCATTATGTATAAAAAATAAAATTTTTCTGTTATAACTGCTGACCTAAATAGAATTTTTTCACAAATATAAACTTAAAAAATCATGTGAAATTAATTATAAACCTGTTCTATGAATAAATATTATACTGATTTTTAGGAAGAGCTGAATTAATTATTAACTTTATTAATTTAAAAATTGAAATATCTTCATGAAACAAATACTTATCTTCGACAACTTAAATTGCTCAAGAAAATAATAACCAATATATATTTAAAAAATATGGGAGATCAAAATTAAAAAAACATTTTTATCAATTCTTATTGTTTTGAATGCAGGTGTGTGGGTGTGTGTGCGGAGAGATGCATTTTGCTTCATGGCTGGTTTTTTACAGTGCATTTGGAATATCATTTTATAAACACTCACATCATCATCATTTAAAAAAAAGATTATAAAGTAGCATTTCTGACAATATTTATGATGAAATTCTCTAATGAAATATCTTGGCATACTTTACAAATTCTAAAAGAATAAATAAATATTCCATATAAATCTTTCACTTTTCATAAAAAAAAAAATTAATAATTTTACTTCCAGAAAATTCTTTTGTTATGTTCTATATTACCAAAGCCTTATTATTTAAAAAGAAAAAATACTTCAAACATACTACTAAGAAAAAATTTAAAATGCAATTATGAGTTATGTGGGAAACAAAGAATTTTTGCTTAAAATATAAATTTTTATTGTTTGATAAAATATATTTATACAATTCTGATCATTATAAAATGATAATAAAAAAACAAAAACAAAGAAATAAAAAACGAAATTATATAAAAAAGAATAATATATCAAAATTATTATATAGTAATGATTATATATTTTTTAATTTACATCCTATATTCTTTTGCATTATACAATTTCCCTTCATTCAAAGATTCTTCTTTGCAAAATAGCAAAAGATAAAATATTTCAAGACAAAAAACTTTCCATCACCTTTTATAGAGAAACTGTGAAGGAAAAGACAAAATTCACTAGATCAGTAAAATATTCAATGATGAAAACTTACAATTTCTTTTCTTAATTTATTCTCTTAGCTAAGAATATCTAGTTATTCATTAAGTGAGTAAAAAGATGACAAAAATTCTAAGCATGCCTGAAACTAAAAAAAAATTATGCGTTGCATGTAAATTGAAATCAGTGTATGGCAAATAGATGCAATAATTATGCACCATAAATCCTTTACTATAAAGTCAAAATATATATATATATTTTGACTGTTTTTGAATATTCTGTTAAACAAGCTCACAAATAAATAATTTATTATTCGACTGTTTAATACTTAATAAACAGACATTTTTCTGGGTATTATTACAGTAAAAAAAACAAACAAACAACTAGATGAACTTTCATTGGTAAACTTTTTAAAGTTAAAAACTGAATATTAAAAATAAAATATGAGTTTTTAATACTTACAAAAATGAGTTCTTCTTCTGCTAATTTTAACCGAGTAATTTCTTGACCTAAATCATCTTTATTTTGCAATGAAGTGAGATCATTCTGAAATTAATAAATAATAAATAATTGATATATATATATATATTAAATTATACTTAAAATTTCTAAATAAATAAACATTTACATTAGAAAATGAATTTTTAAAGCCAACCTACTTAATTTCATATGACCTTTTTTTTATATATTATTTTTACATTTTAAATTGAAAGTACATATTAATGACTAATCACGTAATTTGTTTTGGAATTAAGTAATGCCTTAAAGGACATTTCTAATATCTGTAAACTAAATATTTTCTTGTTGTTGGTATTAGTATCATATAGTAGTTCACATGGTAAATTGACACAGATAGGGTGATTATCAAATTATGCCTGGCAGTTTTTACCACTAGATTTAAGATCAATAAAAGATCAATTTTTCTTCTCAAGCGTCTGATAAATTTAAAATAAAATACTGTTCGGATTTAGGCAAAATATATATACAAATTCCCATTCTCTTTTTAGTAATTACAATATAGCAATCGAAAATAAATTACGGTTCTTCATATCACAAAAACAGCTGACTATTTCAATCAATGACTACCTTCTGTTTATCTATCTTTAACTATATATCATTTTCAAGTGAAGAGATATTGCACAAATTGGATAGGAAACTAACATTTTAAAAGAGACCTTGTCAGATTTTACAAAGTTGGAAGAAAGGATGAAGAGATGATTTGTAGACATGTATTTTATTAAAAAGGTACAAAGAAATTTTTTATAAATAAAAGATGGAAAACAACATTTGGAGTTAAATGATATATCACATAGAGTGATAAGATTAATTATCAACCTAAGGGAATGAAGCACATGTAAATAATTAAATTTATGCATTAACACATTTATATTCTAGAATATGCTAGAATTGAAACCAAGTTACAAAATGAAAGTGTTATGAAAAAATTGTAACAGAAATGAAAGAAGTGATAAACTTGTGAAATATGTGATAAGAGAAAAACTGCTTGGTATTCTTTTTTTAAAAAATCAAAAATCAAAGTCAAAATAAACACGGGAGCATCAAAATGAAGGTATAGAATAGTTGGATTATATTTTGATTAATACAAAATCTTTATGTTAAGACTGTAATGTATTTAATAAAATTGAAAGAGGAAGGGATCATCAATGACTGAGATATGAGCTAACCTTAAATAGAAAAACAAAAGCCATTAATAAAAAAATATCAATAGTTATTATTCCTAACCTTAAAAAATATTCCAATAAATTTAAAGCAGAATTTGCAAATTGTGCACATACTTGCATGTGATCAATTAAAAAAAAAAGATAATATCTTACTAAAAATGCTGCTATGAGGTTCATTATAAGCACATTAAGCTCAATACCAATCTTGCTGGCTTCCAGTTTTAAATAATATCACAGCATTTGACATCAAATGAGATACAACTAATTTAGAAAATTTTACAAAAAAAAAAAATATCATTAATCAACAATTTCATAAAAAATATTACTAATTTCTCACTCATTCAATTCTAATACTAAAAACTTTCTGGAATGTTGGAAAATATCTAGAAAACTTCCATTGCAGAAAATATATACGAAGCAAGAGGATCAAACAATAAACTTAATATTAAGTAATTTATCTTACATAGATTTAGCTTGTCCAAAAAAAAATAAATACTGGAAATGCATATATTATTTCAGGATAGATTAAGTAACTTATGCATATCTACTCCATAAATGGAGTATAACTGAATTTTCTCTTTTTGCATGTAAACATTCTCAAGCCATGGATTATTTTGCTTATATTGTCCAATACTTTCCATTTTTAGAGCTGTCCATGATTTTTTGACATTAAATTTGTGGCAGAAGAAATGTATTGGTGTAATTCTTTGACTGTACTGCCACATGGATGTATCATTTAGCACAGGGATATAAAAAAAATCGATAACTAGTATTTTTATTACATATTCCTCATCTATATTTAATAAACAAAATGAGTCACTAATAGTAAATTATTAAAAATTGATATCAATGAATTTTCTTCTACCTTGGAATCATGTAAATCATCTTTAAGCCTTGCTTCCAAACACATTTTTTCCACAGCCATATTTTGTTGCTCTCGTTGAACCTTGGCTAACCTGAAAATAAAAAAAAATTCAAATATAATTCAAATTTAATGATATTTACAAAATAATAAATAAGTATAAATGAGAAATTAAAATAAAGATTTATGTTTACACAAAAGCTTGATCAAGTAGAGATAGTCAATATTAATAATCTACAGTTTAAAAACAAGTACATATATTACTGTCATCATCATAATAGCAACCACTTGTAAATGAGCATTCTAACTTAACAAAAAAAAAAAAAAACAAAGATAGAAAGACAAAAAATAGAAAGTTAGAAAATAAAAAAAAAACAGTCAGAATTGCTATGCCTATCTTTAATTAATGAATTGTAAAGTGGGCAGACAAACCACAAACACACAACTCCACTATTACAATTAGTGAAGAGAAATGACCAATGACATCATATCAATCTCAAAGGAGACCATTTACAAAAATGACCAATGACATCATATCAATCTCAAAGGAGACCAGTCAACAAAATCAGAGGTTACGCTTGTATATATAAACAAAAAAACAATTTCATATCAATAACATTAAGACATTAGTTATCACCAGAAATTGAAGACATATAACTTCTCATTTCAGAAATCATAGTAGTGGCCCATTTACATTAATCTGATCATGTATATCACATATATGATGATGGTGTTAGTCAAGTTTATGATGTTTAATTTATAGAATAAAAGAAAATGTCAAAAGTGAATGCATTATTATTTCATTCTAGAATGATAGAGGAAGAAAAAAACTTTGAAATAGTAAAATCTATGTAAAGTTTGACCCTTTTAAATAGTAAAATATTTTCTTTATTTGTTATACAAATAGAATGATTGGCTGAAAAAGAGCAAAGAGGAGTGAGCTGGGAAAATAATTTGCATTTAACAGCTCTCTCTCTCTCTCTCATGGTTGATTTATGTAATATCCAACTACCACAGCAATTCAAAACCTAATAAAAGCAATATTACTGGATTGATTAGACAATGTCATTGAAACATCACTTGTGGATTACTATAGGCCTAAAGATTGAAGAACATCAGATCAGAAAAAAATATTACAATGAACAATACAGTTTTGGATTTATGTTTTTGTTGTTACAAAATAATTGCAGGAGAAAAAAGGTTAATTGCTTTTATAAGGAATAACATTTAAATGTGAATTAAAACACATTAATTGAGATATTTACACTTGATCAAATTAATTTAATAAAGTATTCTTATTTGATTGCTTTAGACTGATACTATCATTATCATCGGTGTGTCTTAATATAAGAAGAAATATACCATAAAAAAGTACAATATAAATATTAATTTTCTTTTGAGACATCTATGATGTAACTCAGTGAGTCTGCATATATCAAAAATATTGATAAAATAATGTTAATTAACATTAAAATAAAATTACAGTTTATGAAATTGAGCAGATATATTACAATTTTTTATGAAAACAAATGTAATTAAGGAATATATAACCAACATAATATATAATCTCACATTATCCTATAGAGACTTCAATATACTTTGCAAGAGGATATAATATCTATGGTATATGCTAACTGCAATAAAGTTATAAATAAATATGTTTATTTTATGTATGAAATAAAATAGACATAAAAAAATATTTCTTTCTTTTATGGCCTGACAAACATTTTAAAGATATTTCATGGAGTTAGTTAATTTAAATACCTATCCAATATTTCTGCTTAAATTTAGAAATTGAACATTTTCATAAAACAATATATTACAGACAAAATCAAATGTATATATGATGAATAATCAGAATGTATAATTTAAGTATCCATCATTGTCTTAAAACTAATAAATTACTGCCATTCAAGTATGTACGAACTCATGCATTCTCATATAAATTTTCCCTTAATTCATCTAAAATAAATTTCAACATATATATATTATTTATTTTCTTTTGAAAAGATAGTAGCACATTTTAAGTCTATGAAATACAAATAAAATGTAAAAACTCATTTAAATGAAAATTTCAAGAGACATCCAAATCAGCTATTTCTTAATTAATTATTCATTTTATTTTTATTGTTGTTTGTCAAGCAATTCTTTTTCCATCATTATTATTTATTTATATGTTATTGTAATAAAGTTGTATTGTTTTAACTATTTGGTGGATCTCATTTTCATTAATGTATTTTTTTTATTTTAGAATTGATACATATCAGCAATACAAATGGGTATATTTTAATTTCATTATAAGCTCTTTATTATTACTAACATAACAATTATGATTTTGTCTTACTTCTTGTGGGCTTGTCAGATGGGATAATGTAATGAGAGGAGGAATATTTAGAAAGGACATACATTAGATAAATATTCCAGTTTGCATGACACTCATAAATGACAAATATTGTAAATTACAATTAATATAAACTTTGACTTATTTATTAGATGTTTTATTACTCATGCTCTAGTATATAAGTGTTCTTTTATATATGCCCAATCATTGGCTGTTGTATTCAGTTGCATAAAACTGAATGCTTTCATTAAGGAATGAAAGCTGGATTAATATTAAATAATTTTTTTATTTATAATGAGTTCTCTGTTTCAATTTTGTTTTAAATTGATTATTTATAATTTCATAGAGTTTTGTAAAACTGTTTGCATCTTTATTATTACAATATTTATATAATGAAATATAAATAATTATCTATTTTGCTTCCACCAATTCCTGACTCCACAATATTATTCAATATTAAAATATGGTAATCTCAATAGAGTAACTGCATTTAAACACACACAAAAAAGGTTAGAATTCATATTTCAGAAATTGGTTGTAATAAAAATGTTTTTAAAATAATCAAAAAAGTAATTAAAATGTTGTTTTAACATATGTTATGCAAACACTATAACATTAATATTTTACAAGTATTAATAAACAAACAATATATATTTTATATAACTATATGCATAAAAATATTTTAAGATAATTAGTCACAAACAGTATATTTTTATCTTTCATAAAAATTTTGTCATTTTTATTCTTTCAATAAAAAATTAATATAAAGTAAATATTTACTTACTAAAAACTAATGAATATATAGAATTATATTTTAACAATATTCTTTATTGTACAATAAATGGATTAGATCAATTTTACAATGGCATGATAAGTTTAATAAGCGTGATATCAATTAGAAAAACATCATAGTACAAATGATTGTTTACAAATATAGATGACCACAGTACAATTAAAGAGGATAAGATTACATGGGAAATATTTCACGCTGTGTAGATATTTACAATAGTAATCATACATGATTTTCATGAGTGACAACCTTTGTAACTTATGTCATAGGGAACAGACAAGAAATATATTAGATTAAAACGTTATATGGGGACCATAAGGAATAGCCGAAAAATATATTAGATTAAAATGTTATATGGGTTTGATGAGTATTGGGGATTCAAGCTGTGAAGGAGAGATTGGAGGTTTGGGGAGGAGGAGAAAATAAAGTTCATATGTTCGAAATTCAGTTATTTTGAGTTTGACTGATGTGGTTGGAAGTCATTCTTCAGCCCTAACCTGCTATGGTGAGAATACGAAGAACAATTCCCCCCCCTCATCATCATCATGGATAGTAGAACCCTAGAATGGATGAGGTTTGATAATGGTTAGTAATAAGACTGAGCTTATGCTCATTCTGGAGCAGATACTGACAAAATTGGTTTGTAGGTTTGCCTGCCCTTTAAGGAGAGACCATGTGGCCGCAAAAATGTCTGGAGATGGACTATGTTGTAACATTGCATTTTTAATTGTACTAATTTGTTGGTAAATGTGATAGATGCCTCCTGGTGCACCAGAAGGCAAATATGGTAAAAGTGGCCACACTCCCTGTAGAAATGGTGTGATTATGAAAGAAGTGAGTTATATATTGTATGTAAGTGGAGAGCCACTGTTATGTGTTTAACATGATTTGTCATGTAGAGTTGAGTGCTTGGAAGTCATTAAAGGGGTGTTGTTGAGTCTCTTCTGCTGCAAGACATAGTCCACAGAAAGGCTCAAGATTTTTGTTGAGATGACAGAAGTGAAGAAAACCAGATATGGGGGGGGGGAAGACCAGGAAGTTAAAAAACTTTGGCTCCAATGGTTATTGATTATGAGAATGGGAAATAGGTAGTCACTGCCAAGGTGTGGGTGAAGTAGGTTGTAGATTTACCAGTAAGTATACTTGGGGTTGTTGGAGAAGCTGATTTGATCTACTTTAGTTAATACAGAGGAAATGAGAGCTGTGATATAGGGTTGAGGAGGGGGTTATTAATAGGGGTGACTTTGAGCAATCACTGGAGGGATTGGAATTTACTGGTTATTCCTGTTATTAGGTTGATGGCTTTCAGCATGTCAAATATCTGGATGCTGTGGAGACCTGCTGGCTGAGATGTTTGACAGAGATCAATAGATGTTCTGGGAGAATAATTTGTTGCAGATAGAGTTGATAGTAAAATTAAATGCCTTTGTGAATTTGATAATTAGGGCAGCAAGCAATTTTCTTGCAAGGACAAAAGTAACCAGCTCCAGGTTCTTCATCATTACAATATTCAAAAGACTAACTTAACAGGGTAAAATCTTACCTATATATAGTGGTTTTTAGTATCCAATCAGGTGATAATTTTTTTATTAAAAATTTTCTACAAAAATTGATGTAACTCCTACTTCAAAAATAACAAGGCCACAAAGCCATCATATGACTAGGCATGTACTACCATTATCACCAGTTTTCATGACAAACTATAAAAAAAAAATCCTGCAAACACATGCCAAAATGCTTAGCAACAATGTCACCACCTCCTCTGTCCAAAGTAACAAAGTACAAAACTCTAATAGCAAAAATGATGGAGACTCCAATTGCTCCAATCAACAGTTTCTCAGTTCAAAGGTGAAATCCTAGTCGGAACTGTAAAAATCCCCAGCAACAATGATAATATTCAAATTCCTCCAATGACCATCTCCTCAGTTCAAATGTCAAATCAAAATGCAAATTTCATTGGCAACAATTTACAAATCTCTAATATTAAAAATGACACTATTTATATCCCCACAGCAATGCCACGTTTCCACAAAAACACACCTAGCGATACCAAAGAAGTGGACCTCAATGATCAAGAGGCCATTTCCCCACCTATTACATGGACAACAGAGATGGCACAATAAATGATAGATTTAATAGCACTAAGCCCAGGAAATTGCTCATAACCTTCAAAAAATTTTTTTCCATCTCCAGTGTTAGTGACACTGACTACAATGTAATTTTTTACAAGTTTCCTGGAAACTCAATCACAATGCACACATTGTGGGATACAATCAGTTGCATAATAAACCACCCAAGTCCAATGTATATTGCAATCGAGTTTTATCAATTCACCAAAAACATCTATTTTGGATAGACCCCACAAGATTTTCAGCAAATAATGTGGTCTTTTAGAAAGTCATTTTCTTCCAATCAATTATTCTCAAAGACAACTGTACCCATACCATGTGATACAGTCATAAATTCAAAATTGAATTGCACCCAGATATTGACACAAAGATAAACTCTACACAAATACTTAACCAGAAATAAGGCTGTTCCTACATATCCATGGATTCAAACCAGTACTTCTCCTATGGGCAATGGGATCAATTCATCTCCCAGTGCTCCCATGCCCTGGTCCCATTTTCATTACCAGTCACTCACTAAACAGATCCTCAAGCAACCAACTACTAAGTAACATGTTAAAGTTCCTTGATCAATCCCAACAGCACTCCCCCCCCCAATAGCCTCACCCATCCCCAAATCCAGAATAAATGCCAATAAATATTACTCCCAAACCCAACCAAAACTTCAGACCACTCCCAATTCATACATACAGTTATGTCACACTCAGATTCTAACCAACCTGACAATCTAATTCATCAACAATAATAAGCTCTGACACCATTACCCAATCTTTCTCTGAAACACCTACAAATAAACAAGGCACAAGACCAACATATCATAAAAACAAAACCTCAATGGAAATCATGAAAACAATTGTTCAATGCTCACTGTCCATAATATTCTCCCACCCCCAATGGAACCAAAAAAAACCCCACATGACCTACAAAAAATCACCAGCTGAAAAAATCAAAAATCACCAATAATGACAATATACCACTGATCACTGAACTAACTGACAACCCCTACATGCCCATGGAAAATACAACCTCAGCATACTAACCCATTGACCTAACAAGTTCACCCACCACACCCAAAACATCACATCATAACTTTCTGCCCTCCAATTCAATTAACCAGTTACTTCCAGTCATACCTTATTGCCGAACAAATCACTCTCACAGATAATTTACATTAAAAACCTCTATCACCATTCTGCATTTCCCCTTTCCCTAACTTTCTGTACACTCCATGAATGATAAAATAATACCAACTGCGAAGATAGATTGCCACCACCCAACCACATATCTTAGGATTGCAGGAAACAAAAATTTAGAGGTCTCAGGTTGACCCTACTGCCCATGGTTTCTGTGCTTGCTCCAGGGACACCTTATTGCCATCAGCAGGCACTAGCCTTTTCATCATCTCTGAATGTCCATTTCACAGAGTTAAAAATATTATACACTGACACCCATCTCCTTCCACCATAACAGAGCAATATTAATTATAATTTTCATCTATATCTCCCCAAATTCTACAATCATCACATACATAAAGTGACTATTTACATCTAGTACTCAATCTGACCTTTACTAGTAAATAGTTACATTTCCTAAACTTCTCACTCAAGAGCACCCAGGGAGTTCTATCACCCAATTCACCTTCATAACAACCAACATGCCTCCCTCATTTATCTGTTTCTACTCCCCATGTTGCATCATCTTATAGAATTTAACTTCAACCCTACACCATTTCTTCAATTATTCAGTCCAAATGGTCACACTTAATCTCAATGAATTCCATGTAACATCTATACAATTATATAAAACAATCCATGTGATTGGCTCATGATTAACATAAGAGAATTGTCATGACCAAACCTACTACCAAATTCACCAACAGTTACATAAGCCTACTCAAGTCTATCACCATATTTGTAAACTAGTTGAAAGACTATCTAGCAATCAAAAAAGAAGTCTGCCTAACTTAATACATGGACAGGACAGTCCATACACTGAGAACATTGAATCACTCATCACATCAAAGGTTCCTATGGCACTTCAAACCAACAGTGAACATGATTAATACTATATACCAATTCTTCAAATAAAATCTACACCCAAACCATCCACATACCTCTTTGGACTACCAGAAACTACTATGCCTTTTTAGACTAGCCAATCCACTACCAAACTTGCTACTACCTATAAATCTTGTCATTCAGAGCTTCATGGAATTCCTACCTTTATATTTATTTAGTCACCCTAGCCATTTCAGTAGCTTATATATATGTGATCTTGTCCAATTTCTATCCCCAAAAATATATGATGTCAGAGATCTATATGCCATCACAATAGATCCTTTCCTCCAAAAAAATCTGATTCCATACCCAGCCTATCCGATCTTCAGCCCATCTCCATGGGCTTATTAGCCATAAAATTGCTTGAGAAAATCATTAAAGAAATTGGTTGAGCTGCACATTCTTCCACTAATATCACTTCTCCAGTTTGTCAAAAAAGGCTCATCCACTCCACAGGCAGCACTTATTTTTATGACAATCCTCAATTCAGTTCAAGAGGGGAAAAATGGTCCCACTGTAGTCCAGCTGGATGTACAAGCAACAGTCAATTCCATCCCAATCAACATACTCATTCAGATGCTTGTTAATACCCTTATCCCACATCAATCTCAATAGCAGAAATTCTTCATCCTTCATCCCAACCAGTCCATGCCACAGGGATCACTACTCAGCTCATTACTTTTTATGCTGTACATAAACCCGCTTTACAACAAATACAGAACAAAATCCAAATATCAAGCATACAGCAGTACATTCCTTGTATAACCTACATGGATATTATGAACCTCATGCCCTCCTGAAAACAACCATACTAGAAGCATTGTCAGTGATTACACATATGTCTACAAGCTTCAATTCAATCACAATAAAACTGCTACATGGATTCTATTTACTAAAAAAACAGGCATACAAATGTTCCAAAGAAAACCCACTTCATTTTTAGGCTTCCAATTCCACAAGACTCACTTGGTATAAGATAGGCAATACAAACCAGGATCCAAGATAGTGCATTCAAATTCACTTTCTAAGGCATACCCCCTCTCTATTCCAAAATTCATCTATTCAATCAATACATTATTATTACCAAAATTACATACTACTCTCGAATGTACAGAACTATATTATTATATTTTCATTACAATATACTATCAGAATTTAATATCAGATTCAATAAATCCATGAGTCTGCATCATCTAACTAGTTATTCAATGTCTTGTCTATCAATTCCAATTTTAGTGCACAAGTTTTTCTCCCGATGTTTTTTGTTTTTGAAATTCAGTTTTAGGTTAACTACTAATTTGCATTTATTGGTTTAGTACTAATAATATTTAATAGTAAAAAAATATATTTAAGACTAGATCTCACTGTCATAATATATTTTAATTCAAATATAAATTTTTTATCTGTAAGTCAGAATAGTCTATTAATAAAAATATGTGTGTGTTTGGGTTTGTACTAAAAAAACAGAAGGATAAAATATATGCTGATTACGTATAATAAAAAATACTATATATAAAAAATATTTTATTTAATTTAATTAGTAATGCACTAAGAACAAGAAAAACCTTTTTTCTTCACCATAATTTTTGTTGTTATATGTAACTTAAAATAAAAGCATAAGGTATCTATAAAATAATTAGTTAAATTACTGATTTTAAAAATAATGACCAACCTAATTAATTTAGGAAGGTCTCAAACTTTTATTTCAAGTTACATACACCAAGTAAAATTGTGTTTCAAGAAAAAAATTTTTTTTGTTGTTTATCACATGACTGATCGATCAAATTAAATAAAATCGTTTTTATAAAATACTTTTTATATATATCATTTTTTAGTCTTCAGATATTTTGCCTCAGATTATTTTGTAATTATTCATAATCAAATTAAAACATTGAGAATATTAACAATGTTGCCATATTTTGAGCGTCTGATATAAAATTAGCACATTTATTTATAAAGGCAGCTTTTTAAAAGAAAAACAAGTTTTACTTAAATAATTGAGAGAAATTAAGATTTCATCCTTCATTTCTTTTTCTATTTTAATTAAGTGTAAATATGCTTTTTAGTGAATTAATAATGAAATTCAATGAGAGTATATTTTTATAAAATATACCACCATCTACTACTACACAGCACTGAAAACTTACTAAAACTGCTAACATGTTTGGACATTCAGCCTTCCAACACTGTTAGGCTGGACAATCCTGAAATATTTTAATGTCCCATTGCATTGTCATAAGATACCTAACATATGATCAAAATTTAAAGAAAATCTGTTCGAGAGAAGTATGTTAAAACCCGGTTACAAGATTTGACCCAAATAAATATAACAAATAAAGAAACAGAATTTCTAAATTAAAAAGTATTTAATAAAAAAAGGCAGAGAAATATATGATTTAAAAAAATAAAATGATTTTGTGACTTTGAAAAAAAAAAAAAAGAGAAGTAAATTAATATTAAATTCAAACAATATTTGTATAGCAATTTGGGGGAAAAAAAATCCATGAAATCCCAACCTCACGAATAATTAACTTTAACAGATTTACAGTTAATAAGTAAATGTATACACAAAGTTAAAAAAATAAGACAAAATTTTATTAGATAAAATGTAAATCATAAAATAAATATGCTAGATATAAATTTTTACTATACAAATTTAGAACAAAGTAAAGAAAAGCAAAATAATTGTAGATAAAAACTTGGTCATTTAGAAAATTAATTTTATAGTAATCATCTTATGGAAACAATTTATTTATAAACAAGGCATTAAAAAACAAATGGTATATAATAATAGAAGTGATGTAATTTTAATGAAAAGCTGTTTAAATTAAATTTTCTATAATCTAAACAGTGTGCACAAACATGGTTAATAATATAAAGGAAATGACATTAGTTATAATAAAGAAATAGCATTGAAGTAAACCATCTGAGATTAATAAAAAAACAAACATTATTTAGAGTCTAAGATCAATTAAGACCAGAAAATACAGCAGAAATTAGCTAGAAATCAATAAATATTAAGATAGTGATTTTCTACAAATGGCTTATAAGTTCTGCTTGAAGTGTGTATCAAATTTCTGAACACATGACTAAATTGCTAATCAATTTGATGTCCTGTTATGGGGTGATTTAATTAAAATCTTTGTAGATAATTATCATTTATCTTTTTCACATGTGTGTGGTCAGGTGTATCGATTGTATGAGATAGATTGAGCTTGAAAGTCTCAGTTCACTCCCAGTATACATATATAAGTATACTTATATTTTAAATAGTACAAATTCAGCCTGTATCCTGCCCATACGTCTTCAGTATATTTAAATGGATCTAGCCCTATACATGAGGAGTCAGAGTGACTTAAAGTCAAAATAGTCATGACTATAATACTGGCATTAATAAAGGATTTGGGTGTTTCATCATCAGATTTTCAATGGTATGGATGACTGAAGAGATGGAGGGTGGAATAGATTGAGGCCTGTCCATTAAAGTTCCAAGATTTGCTATTTTAATATAAACGGACACTGATTATATATATGAGGGGAGATGATGATCTGGACTAACAGATGAGTGCTGGCTCAGCATAAAATATGTATATTAAAAATCATGTGGTTATGTATCAGGTGTATGAGATAGTGGATTGTTGAAGGGAGCTTAAAAGTCTTGTTTCAAACCCTCTACATTACATCTAAACTTCAAGTATATAAAAGTATACTTGTATTTCAAATATTTTACAGCCTATATCCTGCCTATTCCTCTTCTGTGTTTAAATGGATAAAGTACTATACACGAGGGATCAGACTGACAAAGTTCAGAATGGGCATGACTATAATATTGGTATCAACAAAAGATTTGATTATTTCATTATCACATTTCAATACTATGGAAGGCTGAAAGCGTGCCTATTCCTCTTCTGTGTTTAAATGGTTCAAGTTCTATACATGAGGGATTAGTGACAAAGTCAGAATGGGCACGACTATAATATTGGCATCAACAAAAGATTTGATTGTTTCATCATCACATTTCAATGCTATGGAAGGCTGAAGAAATGGAGGGTGGAAAAGATGGAAGCATGTCCATTAAAATTTGAAGATTTGCTATCTTAATATAAACTGAGCACTGATTATATATATATATGTGGGAAATGATAATCTGGAGCAAATGATGAGTAGAGGTTCAGCGTGAAATACATATATTGGAGAGCATTTATCTTTTTCACATGTTTGTAGTTATGTGTATTGGTTGTATGAGATAGAGTGAATTGCTGAAGGGAGCTTGAAAGTAAATGCCCTAATTACATCTAAACTCCAGTTATATACATATAAGTATACTTAAATCATTAATCAATGTCTGTATTCCAATTATAATAAAATATATATAATTATTCAAAACAATACAATAATTAATACAGTAAAGAATATTTTAAAAACAAATATATAACATAATTTAATAGAAGTACTTTCAACTATCTATGTAGTCGTTATCAACTAGATTCAAATTGTATTACAAAAAAACATTACAAAGGTATACAAAAAGAATTACATCATACACCAATTTTCCCACAATTCATTAATTTTTATATTAGCAGCCTGTCTATTTATCAAATGTTGCTTTTCATTTTTTATTAACATAGCTTCTTTAATTTTACATTTATTATTATTTCTTTCAATACACAAAATCTTAACTTTATTAAAATCAAAATCAAAACCATAATTACATGTTACATTATGATCAACAAATACTGAAGGTGATATGTCATCATCTCTAACATTCTCTTGTCTTGATTTTTATACTCGTTTATATAATAACCAATGAGCATTGGTTGTTATATAAACGAGTACAAAAATCAAGACAAGATAATGTTAGAAATTATGGTTGTTATATAAACGAGTACAAAAGTCAAGATAAAAAACTGTTAGAAATGATGACATATCACCTTCAGTATTTTTTGATCATAATGTAACATGTAATTATAGTTTGATTTTGATTTTAATAAAGTTAAGATTTTGTGTATTGAAAGAAATAATAATAAATGTAAAATTAAAGAAGCTATGTTAATAAAAAATGAAAAGCAACATTTGATAAATAGACAAGCTGCTAATATAAAAATTAATGAATTGTGGGAAAATTGATGTATGATGTAATTCTTTTTGTATACATTTGCAATGGTTTTTTGTAATACAATTTGAATCTAGTTGATAATAACTACATAGATAGCCGAAAGTACTTCTATTAAATTATGGTATATATTTGTTTTTAAAATAGTTTTTACTGTATTAATTATTGTACTGTTTTGAATAATTATATAAGTATACTTGTATTTCAAATATTATATATGTATGTATAGTTTTGATTAAAATCTAAGGTGAGAAAATTCAACTATATAATAATTCCTACAAGTTTAAAATTTTTTTTAAAAAATTTAAAATAGTTACACATTTGATTAAAAAATTAATATTTGAACATATTTTTTTAAATATATATATTTCTTTATTTTCAGCAGATGAAAATTCTCTTTTTTCTTTTGTGAGAGCACTTGCTCTTTAAAAATCTTTCCCCTAATTTCTGTATTTACATACAATTCTCTACTCTATTAAATTATACTATTAGGAAAATAACATTTCTACTAAAAGAAAATTGCAATACATTAAATCAGTATATCAGACAAGACTAGTTTAAAATTATAATAAAAAGTTATAAAGTTTGAACTGATATATGGTGAATCTTGGCACTAGATATTACCCATGTCTGCAATAGTACATTATATTTTATGAAATATTATATTGGGAATTTGTATTTTAAATTTTTTATTAAATTTTTAATAACTAAAATTTGATGCATATTTTATTCTTTAAAACATTTTACATCTGTGAATACATTAGCATTTAAATTATGGTTGTAAACAGGAGAATATCAGAATGGAGTTTCTGCTACATTAGTCTGTCTAATAATCCAGAAATAAATATTTTTATATTTTATAAGGCAAATAATTAAATAAAAATCTTTAAAGAAAATATAACGCTAATTAAGTTATTGCATACAAATACGTAACTAGAGATAAAGGAATAAATATAATGATATTGCTAATCTTACGACTATTTCAAACTTTATCTGACCAATATCATATTATTTCTAAATAACAACTATTTCACACTGTATTTTGGTATATCATGTGATGAAATATAAAGATATTAAAAAGGGAATGCAATATTTTATATTCTTCAATCTCTTATCTTAAATCCATCTGTTACAATATATATATTAAAATAAATATTTTTATAAACAATAAACAAATCAGAATACATGTTGATGGCATATTGATTTTCTCATCTAGCCCCCCCCCCCCACATTTTCATATTTTAAGAATTTTTTTATTGGATGAACATTGCTACATATGATGTTTCTTGCAGCAACTCTACAATGGCTTTAAAATTAACATTCAGTTGTCAAGCATTGGTGGTCGAGAGGTCAGCGACAGCTGCTTTACAAGCAGTTGTCCCGGGTTAGTGGATTTGCTTCCCGGCTGATGCTGTGACACATGAGAAAAAAAAATTAACATTCAGTACCAAGGTGATGCAAGTGAGATACAACTGAAACACTAGTATAATAGCACTTTTACTTATACATAGATAAATCCGGATAAAATTTCTTTTATTTACATACAGATATATTTACAATTAAAATATTTTAAAATTTTAGTTGAGTCTAATGGCGGTCAGATGTCTTTGAACACAATGTGTTTAGAAAATGAAAACAAATAAACAAGCAAGATTCAGTTTAATATAGAGGATAATTATATAGTTTGATTGGAAAAAACAAACTTATAAAAACAAACAATTATAGGTAAAAATCGTAAATTTTCAATAAAAAGTAGATATATTGAAAAGATGAGTATATAAGATACTGCTGGAAAACAACAACAACAAAAAAGGTTTTACCTATAATAATTGGAGAGAAAACTGTTGGATAAGGATAAATTTTATTGAGCAGTAAAAAAGAAACAATATATAAAAACTTTAAATTGAAATATATAAAAAAAGCAAAATAAAAACTACCAATGTCTATCTCACTTATTAAAAGCATTGATAGAAATATCTCAGAGAATTAGTTAATATTTATAATGGTATCCATACCTTAGAAAAATAGTTATTTGATAAATTAATTTAGTTAAAATATTAGTAATTATTGTTAGAAAAATAAAGTAGCTGGAAACTTTCATTTCATTACTTTTTATTACATATATCATTTTTGTAGTTAAGATGTTCTTCTATTTAAAGAAAAATAATCAGTAGACAATATCATACAAAGATTACATAACTCCAAGATTTTCATAACAAAGCTAAATAATAAACTTAAGCTGTTCTTCAAATTAATAATTTTTAACACACATTTTCAACACAACATCAGGAAATCCATTCATACATTTCTTTCTTACTTAACTAGTTTTTTTTTTAAAAAACTATTTATTCACCCATTTCATAATCATATTTGTATTTGTATAATCATATGACAGTTGTTGGACAGGCTTTCAACTTGGAGATTATGAATAAAATCTGTATGTAATCATTTCTTTCACTACAACAATATGACACAGACAAATAGCTATTTAGTTAAACAGAATTACTTACAAACACTAGATATAATTTTTGTTGCCAGGCAAATGCAAGAAAAGTGTGGGGAACAAAGAAATGATTTATATATTGCTTTTATTGATTTGATTAAGGTATTTCATTCAATTAATAGAATAGATATGGCATTGTTTGAAATTAGTTGGTAATGCACTAACATGATGGAATGAGAAGAAGTATTTTTACTATGTGTGGAAAATCTGAGACATTTGAAATAAAACAGGTGTTAAACAAGAATGTGTACTTACCCCAACTTTGTTTTCAACTTTTATTAAAACAAGCAAAACTCTCTATACATATTGCCACTCAGTGCAAGCCAGAGTAATCAATGGATGCCAGAAGGCTTGTACATAAAATTCCCATCTAATGCCTACTCATCCAATATCCCCAGACTAGTTTCTGGCTTGTGGCCTTCATCAGTAAGAAGCTGTTGCTTTTAACAAGTTAAAAGATAGAATATTTCATCATAGGAAATAATACTGCAACTAAGTTTGTTGCATATAAGGCTGTTATTTTATCTAATTTATTGTATGGATGTGCCACTTGGATATTCTATAAAGACATTAAAAAAGGTTCATTTAAGAACACACTGTGAAATTTTATAAATGCAAAGGCAAGATCTTAAAATTAACCAATGTTTTACAATCTTGCCATTGTATTTTTAAAATGTTACAGTCAATATTTTATGATCTTGCCATTGCATTTTTAAAATTTTACAAGTGTGTCCTTAAATGAAACTTTTCTAATGCCTTCTATATTGTGCCAATAGAGTATCCAAGTTTCAGATCCATACAATAAATTAGATAAATAACAGCTTTATATGCTGCAAACTTAGTTGCAGTAAAGCAACAGCAGCACATTGCGATTTGTGTCAGATCTCAACATCTAAGTCCACTCTTCTACTTATAACTACTGACTCTATTATTGTAAAATCAGGTCTTCATTGGCTTGGATATGTAAAATGAATGAATAATGGAAGACTTTCTAAAATGTGTTTTATGGTAAACTTGAACACGGATCTTGTAGAAGTAGATCCTAGTATTATCTCAGATAGTTTAAAGAAATGCAATGTTATTTGTTTCGGTTGGGAAGATACAACAGAAAATACGATACACTAGAGAGCTACAATTAGATATGGTATTGCAATATTTTAGAAAAAAAAGTTTTCCACTGAGGAAACTAAAAGACAACATCGTAAAATAACAAGTAAACAGAAAATTGGATCAGCATGTTATATATGTAGATATATTTGTGGTTCATAAATTAATTTGTATAGTCATGGCAAAACTAATTTTTTGAATAGTTTTTTTCTCCTTTTTTTTGCAATAGGAATGATCATATTCTTTTTTGAATTGCCGTTTATTATTATTTTAAAATTTAACGTAAAACTTGCTAATTAGACTACAATTACGATAAATGAAGAGACAATAATTTTCAGCCACGTTTTTTAAAAAACATTTTTATTAAAATATATAAATAAAAAGAGGAGTTTATTAATTCCAACAAAAAAAGCCTTCATTGCCATTTATCTTTTGAGATCAGTGAACTTTAATTGTCTGGCATGACTTTTTGACATACCATTATTCCCACCACTTTATAGAATTAAAATCAACATTTCTTTTAAGATGGGAAGGCAAAGCTAATAAAGATCTGATATACAGTATCAGAAATCCTACGGGAGCTGACAGCTGGTTATAATCTTACTCGATGAAATATTAGCCTGCTAAAAACATCACAGACCTTTCATTTCAGCAGACAATGTGACTTCTAATATTAAAATAAAAGGCTTGCAAAAACAAACAAAGTCTGACAAAGTAATATGTAGAGAATTCAAAAAAGTTTTTATTTTTTATTTTATAATAACTTATTAAATTTATTTGTGATATAAATCTAAAAGTATGTGTACAGAAACCATTCTTTTTAATTATCTTAAGCTGGATAAAAGTCTTTCAGAAAAGAAATAATAATTATTCCTATAATGATTTAAATATAGGGGATTTGAGCTCAGACTTTCAAGCCACTTCACTATCCACACTATCTCATACTACTGAGACAACGGCAGTTCACAAATTCATAAAAACCATTAATTTCCTTTAACTTCAGTAAAAGACGAAAAATACAAATAGTAAATTGCAATTTAAGAACAACAAATAATATATATAAACAAATGGCTACAGAATATAAAAAAAAATATACTCCCCCACGAACATGGAAAGAAAATTTGCAAAAGAACTGATAAGAATAAACAAAAAGTTTGTGAGATAAAATTTTTGTTGCTGATAGCAAATGATGGAGATATAACACAGGCAAACATACATTAAATTATTAAAAACTCCTTTATTTTTACAAGTAGATTTTTCACGCAAAGTTTTTGAATTATTTTTGAATTAAATTAATTTGATTAAAAATATATTTATAGACAAAATAAATTAATTAGACAGATGTTTTAGTAACAATATTTATAATAATATTAATTTGACAAACATGTTTCAAAATACACTTTATACATAGGTAAGTTTAAATAATTATAAAAACCAGATTTTTCTTATAATTAATTAAGCATATTTCAGGATTATTTATTTATTTTTAAATAGGCACTTTTCTGAATAAAAATAAAATTTTTACTAATTGAAACAAAAATGCAATACTATGCCAATCCTTCTAATATCTAAAAATTTTAAATTGCTTTTGAAATAATTCTTAATTTTCTCTAGATCCAATTCTAATCTCTTTATCATTCAAATCGTTTATTATACTTCTGAATTACATGCAATATCCACATCAACCTTCTTTTCTCCAATCTATATCCTGTTAAACAAAACTCAAATGATTGACAAAGATATTTCTAATTTTATTTTGTCTGAAAATCATTCAGTTGAGTCTGATTAAAGAATCCAAGGTAATTTTGTCCTCTAAAATTTTATAAACAAATAGAATATTAGATATGTTATCATTGAGCTTTTTTTTTGGTTAATATTTTCATTATTTGTTCAAGCCTAACTCCTCCCACTCTTATTCTATTTGAAATACCCTAGTGACAATTTTGGCCTTATTTGTAACATTTTATTTTTACAATTAAATCTTTATTATTTATTATATTTTGATAATCTTCACATTATTGATTAGAAATATAAGTTAACAAATAAAAGATGTTTTAAAAGATATTTGAACTTTTCAAAATAAAAAAAAAAGTATTAAACTGTATATATAATGATAATAGCAGATGTTTTCAAATTGGACAATAAGCACCATTTATTTATAAAATTTACTGAATGAAATACTTAATTGAATTCCATTTTTAAAATGGAAATGAATTTTAGATGAGACATCATAAAACACTGATAATACATTTTCAAATTTTAAATTACACTTATTTTTTATTATTATTAATATTTCACAAACATTTTTTAGTGGTATTTATGAAAGTACTTTTTTTTAATAAATAACTTCTATTGTATCATAACTACAGTTTTGATGATTTTTCTTAAAAACAAACATTCTCAAACAAAATGCAATTATAAGCAGATTTTTTTTTTGACAAAAGAAATGTTTTACAAATATGTTGCAAAAACAAGTTTAAATATGTAAATAAATTATTGAAAATTGTAAAACATGTGCTTAAAAGTCTGAGAATAAATAATCTACCAATCAGTGAGAATGCCACTTGTATTATGATACAACAAATCAGGTATTAGATACGTCTTTTGAATTTAAAAATTTACATGATATTTATACAATAATGACACCTTCAGATTTTTTTAAACTAATAATTTTAATTTCTACAGCAAAAAAAAAAAAAAAAAGAAAAAAAAATGAAACCAGCAAACTAATGTTATAGATAACTGCAAATTAGCAAAGGAAAGCTGAAGCAATAGCAGTTTCATCATAATAGATCAAAATGTCTCAAAATGAACAACTAAAAAGTAACTTGTTAAAGCTTAAGTTTTATTTTGGTCATTGACTTCCTTTTTTTTATAGGTGAAAAATTGTGAAAATATTTTTTAAACTACTTTCAGTGCTGTTAATATAAATTTGGTCATTAAATCAAATACAATCAATGATACATAAATTAAATTCATTGTGAGTATATTCTTCGTCAAAAGCAGAGATAGATAACTAGGCAAGAGTATTAAACAACACATTTTGATCATTAAAAAAAAAAAAAAATTGCCATGGCTTGCTACAATCTTAATACAATTTATTCTGACACTTCAAATTTAGAACTACATTATATAATTAAAAAAAAACTTTGACAAATATTCTTTCTTTAAATTACATAATTAGGACACCCCCCCCCCAATTCCTATTAAACAGTTGGAAAGCTGACTATAACAGTATCACAATTGATTTTATCAGTTAACAATTCATTATTGTGATTTGAACAATATTTTGAAGATATTATAGTGAAATTCCAATCCAAAAGACATGATATAAAGCAGTGTGTAAAATCAATGGCATAGTTATGGAGTCAAACTCTATGAAATTCCTAATCAATTGGCCTTCTGACACGTGCAGTTTCTGCATAGCAGACATTTTATCATCATATCCTGCTAGTCAAAGAAAATGAACTGAACACAAACTATCAAGATTATGTAGCTGTACCTGATATTAAATTATAAATGATATCATTTTGTTGACTCTTTATAGGCTAAATGAAAAATCAGCAATAGATAATGTATTTGGTAAAAGGTCAAAAGGGATTAATTAATGTCTTCTTAAATTGAAGCTTCCAAGTATCTGAGAATACCATAAACAAATAATAATAATAAAACAAGATGTATATAAGATCATGACATATAGCAGTTGGTTGGATTTTTTCATTTGTTTTGGTTTAAAAACATGTTGAGTTTTTATAGGAATTTTGTTGTCTTTGATCAAGTTCTCTTAAAAATATATCTTGGCTGAATTTAAAACTCAGTTAAGAATAATTTAGTGTGTCAAAAGATAATCTAATCATGATTAGTAGCCAATCATAAGTTGGAATGACTATTCTAACACAGAAAAAAAAAGTTAAAGATAATTTTTTAAGATTATACAAACCAATCTTTAAAGCACAAGTAAGTCTACAAATATTACATAATAATTTTTAACCTATCAATATAACATTTTATGATGTTATCTTCTAATTTTTTCTGCAGCAAATTTTTCTTTTTTGCAAGACATTAACTCTTTACCTAATATATTTTCTGACCTACATTCTCAATCACATTCTCCAATGAAAATACTCAATATTACAATTCTTTAGACTGTCTTTGCGATAGATAGACTAATTTAATTTTGTCAAATAGTATTGAATGTAATAAAAAATAAACTGAAAATTAAAAAAAAAAATTGAAAAAGTTAGGTATGATAACAGTTCACATCATTAGACATTTAGAAAGGCACAGAATGCTTTTAAAGACCAAATGGATAGGAATATATAAAAAAAAGATTCAGGAGAAAAAAATTCTTGGATGATATTAAGTTAAAAAAAATCCTCTTCTCAAAACAACAACAAACACAATATTGGCCTTTGAAAAAAATGTCACTAGAATTAGCTCCCTAATGTATTATATCAACTATAGTTTGTAGAATATTCTATAAAACTGTTTCTATGTAAGTACTTTTTTTTAAATGTTGAGCTATTGTTTGAATATGTTTTAAATTGTTATAAGGTTATGATACAACATTAAAATTTCTTTATATGCTTCAACACTTATTTAAATTTTTTATTTGCTTTCTCTAAGGTTATTCTAAAAATAATCTATAAGCAATTCAATATTTATTAATAGAATAATTTTCTTTAAATAAATTCTATGAATATCACAAGACAAAATCAATATCAAATTACACTTTATAATTCAGCTTATTTATAGATATATTAATTTTTTCTTCTCCCCTCTCTAACATCAGGCGATGCCATTATTAGCATCGAAGAATCTCCAGTGTTAAACAAGTAAACATTTTTCAAGTATTAATACAATAATATTATACAATTTGAATCTTTTCTATTTGGTTTTTAAATTATTCATGGTAGAAATTGTTGTTTTCTGTTAATTGTAAATTATCATGAAAATGATACACAATTTTTGTGAATATTTTTTAATGAAATCCAACAATTTTAAAATCATTCCTGTAATCTCAAACAAAAACCTTATCATAGTCAAAGAAATATAAAACTATTAAAAACCTGTAATTAATTCATTTTGCTGTGATTTAATATATATAAATCGTCGTGCAGAATTCAATGTAAATCCTGTCTCTTGGTTGGATGTAAGACAACTTGCGTTCACATCTTTTTGATATATTTCATTACTGAATGATTTTTTTTTTGAAGCATAAAAATAAAAAACAAACTGTTCTTTTCCAATTATTTAGAATATTACACACACATACTCATCTACCCATATTCTCTTATCTGATTAAATAACTTTTTTAACAAACCATTACAGTTTCAAAAATAAATTACTATTATTTTTTTGAATATCATAGCGAGAAAGAGGAGTGAAAGATAGAAGGGACAAGAGAGAAAAAATAGTCTGACATGGCAGGGAAAAAAATGGATAATAAATATTTTAAACCAGGCAATAAAATATCAGCTAAAAAACTGAGAAAAGGTCCTTCTCTCCTCCTCAAAAATAAGTAAAAAAAAAGAGGAAAAACAAAAAATTGAACATAAGAAATCGAAATGTTTTAAATGAGATAGATGAAGTTTCTGTTTTTAAGGGTGTATGCAGAATTTGAATGTTTGACTTTTTTCCAGTTTCATTTACATATTTCAAAATTATCTTATTTTTTAATCTGCTGCTTTTATTCATTCCTCTCTATAAATCGCATGTCTCATTAAAATATTTGTCTTAATTTTAAAAATCAATTTCATACCCCTAAACGTTTTTCCATTTTCAATCGTTCTTAAATATTTTTTTCCAAATAACATCATATATGCGATGCACTATGATTTCTCCTTTCTCGGAGTCACTATGCCCAGAGAAACCTGTTAGCCACCTTCCCTTTATATGTGATGTGATGTATTATGGCTTCTCCTTAAACGAAGTCAAGAATATCTCAGCAATTAAGCCCAGATAAACCTGTTAGCCACTTTCTTTTACATTCCCCACTCTAAATTTACCCATAATCTGCTCTATCCCATTTCCACAACATAATTTTTGTCAACTCTATAACCTTTATATCTAAATCCCCCTTATCTTTTCCCAAACCTAGCATAAAAACAAATATTTTATTGTGCTGTCCTCTATCGCAAGATTTTACAATTAACTTTTCAGTTTTATAGTAAAACACTAAATGTCAAAACAGGTTCTTTCTAAAGTTAAAAATTACGAACAAATTAAAATTATTTTAAAAATACACTGTGAAATAATAGAAAAAAAAAAGAATTATTTTATTTTATTAAAAATAATATTGGCTTAATCGCTAATATTACTATTACATAAAAATAATGTAAAAAAAAATATTGACTGGAAAAACAAAAAAGATAATGGTTAAAAATTAATATTACTTGTTTCAAATACATAGCGTTATTATCTAAATATTTTAGGCTGTAAAAGCAATGCTAATAATTTAAAGTGATATAAAATTTTTTCTATATGAATAAAAATATATTTGCAAGATTAAAAAAAAAAAAAGAACTAGTCAAATAACTTTATTACTCGGGAATTCATAAAAAGTTCAAGCCTGAAGTGATAGTATCGACTACATCTGTAAATCTTAAGCTCCAAATTTTATTACTATTATTGTTCTAAACATCTCATGATATTCTATGATTACTTAGATGAGAAATATAACAAAACAAAAGATGTATAATAAAAATACAATATATCTCCTGTTTTGCTTAATATCTATTTAGTAAATGTTTAATAATAATGGACTTAGCGCTGGAAGTAGAAAGAATCACCGCATGTTTTCAATCAATAAACTTAATATTTATAGAAAATCTGGAATGGAAATCCATCTTGAATCTAGAAAGATGCATGGAAAATTTCGCCTATACACGGTATTTTAAATCTAAATACACTGTGTCAATGGGGGTAAAATAAAAATTTACGAAAAACAAAACAACACAATAACACATTGTTATTAATAATACCGACGTATAGCATAAACATGCTCTATTCCCAGTTAGCATAAATAATAATAGCTGTTAAATTTGAAGTTTATATGCTGGTGCAAATATAAAGACAGTTCAATGTTTTGTATCCATGCTTTTGTAAACAGCGCTTAGTTAATGGATTTTCAATAATTACCGTTTACATGACAAATTATTTTTATATATCATATAACTTATACAATATTCTTGAAATCACAAATTAATTGCGGAAGTTGAGAATTGCCTGAAACACTAATCCTATAACTAGAATCGTTATCTTTCAGAGTATAGATTGCATTTAAATTTAAACAATGTTTTTTTTAGATATTTCTATCATAGTTGTCAAATCACACTCATGCTTTTTCAAACCTTCTAAAAACTAACTCAGTGAAAAATCCAATTAAAGCTGAATTTCATTAGTAATACTATGAAAAGAATTTAACAAGATGGATGAAAAAACTGATTTATACAAATGAATAAAATAAGATACTATCAATTAGTTGCATCTGCTTCCTATCCATGAAATAACTTTTCATAAAATTCAAGGCATCATATAGCCCAAAACAAAATATTTCAATTTGGCCAATAGAATTTTCTTAGACAGCATATCAAATGCTTTAGAATATTCTAGACAGGCAAGAGCCAAGGTTTGAATTACTAATAACTTTCATAATTTCATAAGTTAGATCAGTCATGATATGATTTGATTTCATTACTATTAGATATAGAATATCTTTTCCTACAGCCTGAGTATTTTAAAAGTAAAATATTTAATATGATAATATGTTGGACTATTTCCATCATCTATTAGTAAATGTTGAATGTATGGAAAATTTTACACTTTAAACTTTTCAAATACAAAAAACAAGGTATTGTGTATTTGTGTGTTATTACTAACAAGTTGTTTGTACTTGAAAAGTTTAAATAAAGTGTAAAATTTTCTACACATTCAACATTTATTAATAGATGATCAAAATAGTTCAATATATTATCACTGCTAATATACCATCATCACAAACATTTAGGAAAATAATAAAATATTTAATAACTGAAATACAGGCTTATTTCAGTTATTACATAGTAGAGATATCTGCACATTCCTTGTATATGTATTAAATGGATTATGCCCTGTACATGAGGGGTCAGATTGCCTTTAGGTCAACATGAGTGTGATAAGAATCTCAGCCTCAGGGTGGTCGCCTTTGAGGGTTCCATCATCATATTTTCAATTGGATGGATGGTTGAAGAGTTGGAGTGTGGAGTGGATTGAAGCCTGTCTGTTAAAGTATGAGGATTGGCTATCTTAATATATATCTGAGCACTTATTGCATATATGTGTAGAGATGATAATCTGGACCAACTGATGATTGCTGGTTTAGCATGAAATACGTATATTGGTGATTATTTATCTTTTTGACATATATGTGTTCAAGTGTATCAGTGTTATGAGATAGAGTGAAGAGTGATGGGTCGTGTGAAAGTCTGTGTTCAGATACCCTATATATTAAATAAAATCTTTAATTTTTTTATAAAAAAAAATTATTTGATTATAACCCCCCCACCCAATACTTTAGATAAAACAGGAAAAACACTAATAGGTCTATAATCTGAAAAAGTCAAAGGAGAATTTACCTTAAGAAAGTCATTAATACCAGAAGCATTAGATTTAATACATTTGAGAATAGCTTTATTATTTATTGATGAAAATTTAAATTGACACAATACATTTTTATGAAGACATTATATATAGGGTATAGGAGCACAGACTTTCACATGACCCACCACTCTCCACACCATCTCATAATACTGATACACTTGAACACATATAAGTTGAAAAGATAAATAATCACCAATATATGTATTTCATTACATAGTAGAGATGTCTGCTCATCCCTTGTATATGTATTTAATGGATTATGTCCTGTACATGAGAGGTCAGATTGACTTTAGGTCAACATGGGTGTGAAGAATTTCAGCCTCAGGGTGGCCTTTGAGCATTCCATCATCAGATTTTCAATTGGATGGACGGTTGAAGAGTTGGAGTAGATTGAAGCCTGTCCATTAAAGTATGAGGATTGGCTATCTTAATATATATCTGAGCACTTATAGCATATATGTGTAGAGATAGTAATCTGGACCAACTGATGATTGCTGGTTTAGCATGAAATACTAATATTGGTGATTATTTATCTTTTCAACATATATGTGTTCAAGTGTATCAGTATTATGAGATGGTGTGGATAGTGGTGGGTCGTGTGAAAGTCTGTGCTCATATACCCTATATATTACATATATAAACACAGTTATATAATAAGCCTGTGTGTTTCAGTGATGAAGACATTATAAAAATCAGGAGAAAATGCTCCACTGAAGTTACAAGAAAAATTATTACATTTTGCAATCTCTTGTAAATAAAGACGTATTATTAACAGGAATGCTATGAAAATAAATATTTAATTTGAAAAATAACTTCCAAAGAAAATAATTATTTTTAGATATAAGATAAATAAGCACTTTTTCCCCGATCTAATGGGTTTAGCAGTGAAATTCCACAAACTTTTATAAAAAACCCAATTATCCTACCTAAGATTTTATTTTAATAAATTTCTTAAAAGCTTTATTTCTCAATCATATTTTTAACATTAGCAGTGGTCCAATTTTTTTTTTGGTCTTGTAACATAGTTTATGATCAAAAGCATATGTTTATCAACAAGATTTTACATAGAACCATGCAAATGGAAAATTCTATTGTCAATATTGTCATGAGAACAATTCCAATTGATATTAATATCAAAAACAATAACAACAATAAACTTTTATTAAAATTACTAACTGGAGTAACCAAAGTAAAAGATATACAAAAAAGTTAATGGCCAGAAATCTCATGCATAACCTTAAAATCAATGACAAAATTTAGTATTATCAAAATTAATGGCAATAATTGATTACTCTAGTAGAAATGTTTACTGGTCTAAAACTAAAACCATTAAAAAGATTCTTGTAAGCAATCATATTCAAATTATTTGTATAAATTCACATTATCTGAAGTATTTACTAAATAGCTAAAGTAGCTAGATATTCATTTACTGACCATGGATGTAGCAGATTAATTACAACATAATACATTTGAAAAAATAAAAAATTATAAAAGATAAATTATTAAAAATCTCTGGAATGCATGGAACAAGTTGAACTATAATCTAAAAAAAAACAAAACAAAACATGAGACTATCAATGGAAGAAGAGAACAAACCAGAAACATTTGAAAATCATTCTCTAGATCAGCGTTTCCCAACCTGTGGTACGCGTACCACTGGTGGTACGCGAGTTGCTGGTTGGTGGTACACGAAAAATAATCAATAATGGCGGACATAAAAAATAAAAAAAATTAAATCATAAAAATATCATAGAAACGTTTTTTCCTATAATTCATAAAAATTATTTTAATGAATAATATTATACAGTAAAATTGTTAATATGTACAGTCGATGATCGAAAATCCAGCAATTGATATCGTTTTTTTTTTTTTGGGAGTGCACTTTTAAATTTAGCCGTTAGCCACCAGTAACTTGAGATGTCGCCGCCACTGTTGTCATAGTGCTGCACTCTCATTCACTTCACCACATGGCTTACAAGTGACAGGTTATTGTTTGTGATTGTATCGTCTTTGTTTATTAAAATTCATTGATCCCTATATAACCTGCTTATTCGAACTTAGACAAGAAGCACAGGTTTTTTTTTTAAGACAATCCTTTTGATCTCTCTTTGAAATTGTATGATTTTGATTGGCTTCAGGTGCTTGCATATTTATCTGATATTTTTTGCAAATAAATGAACTTAAATTTGACACTTCAGAATAACTCGATAACGATCTTTAATGTTAATGATAAAATTGAAAGTATGATTAAGAAATTAGATTTTTGGAAACAGTGTATTGAAAACAATCAACCGGAAAAATTCGAAACTCTACATATTTTTTTGTTTGAAAATAAAGTTAGTCTGTCTCAAGATATACAGAAAATATAATAGCACATTTAACAGGATTAAAATTGTCTTTCATGGAATATTTTCCAAAACCCGAAAACACAAATGATAAGTGGATTTCAAACCCCTTCTATGAAGAAAATTTAGAAAAAGCTACATCATTATCAATAAAAGAGAAAGAAAATTTAATAGAATTATCGACACAATCTAATTAATTTTGGTTAAACATTAAAGAATATGAACAGTTTTCTGAGAAAGCTCTTAAATTATTATTACCATTTACTAGTATGGAATTAGTAGAAAGAGCTTTTTCTTCATATATATTTTTTTAAAAAAAGTATTGAAACAGATTGAATGCAGCTGTAGACTTAAGGGTATATCTTGCATCTTCTGAACCAAATTTCAAAAAATTATGTTCTTCGAAACAAGCACAAGGATCTCATTAAATTTATTTTATAAAAACATTTGATTATGATAAAAAAATATATTAATTGGGTTTTTATAATTTTGTGTTTTTATTAAAACCATTTATTAGTAAATGAAAAATGACAAAATAGTAGATAAATATGATACTTTGAACAAACACATACATATATGTTACAGTGAGTTTATAATTTCAGTGAGTTTATAATCCAGCATGACGTTTAGGCATGTTACAATGTAATTTGTCTCATTATGTGATGTGAATACATGGTCACCCTATAATATGTATAATGCAAATAAAATAACACACTCGCAATAACAAATTTCACAAAATACAATCATTTTTACGAAGTGGTACAATTTAGCATGATATACTACCAAGTGGTACGTGAGCCAAAAAAGGTTGGGAAACGCTGCTCTAGATTATTGGACTTATCTTTTCATAGTTTGCCCCGAGTTAAAATTCTGCAAATTTTCACAATCTTTTTGTTAAATTCTTTTCTAGAAAAAAACATTTAGAGACAAGATTTTTATGAATCTTTTTTTTGCTTATTCCATTGTTTCTCCCAACTCATTTTTTTTTTCATAAGCACTGTAGTGTTCTTAATATCTTCTATCCAAATAAAAATAGAATCTAGTTATATATATACTTTTCAAAACAAGGCCCTCCTCCCCTTCTCCATCTAAATTAGATAACACATTTATAATGAGATATTTTTTATATAGCACTGTTTTAATACTGTAATAGTGATATTAGCGATTAAGCCAATGCACATGTGCTTTAAAGATAAATTATAAATGAATACTCTCACTTTTTTCCAGACACAAGATATAGTATTTTAGAAAGAATGGAATGAATCCACCCATTCTTTCAACCCAAATATTTATGCATGGGCAAATCTTAAGCATATGGAAATGAGAGCATGAAGGTTTTAAGCAATCACTTTAAATTACATTTGTTATGTTTGAAAGAATGATGCCTGTGAAATCTTTACAATTTACGACCCGTCATTTTTTAGTTGAAATTAAACATATATAATGAGATGTTATTTTATATAGCGCTATGTTTTAATATTGTAATAGTGATATTAGCGATTAAGCCAATGCAAATTATAAATTGTAATTTATCTTTAAAGCGCATGTGCATTGGCTTAATCGCTAATATCACTATAACACATTTATATAACTTAAGCCTGAAAAATCTTGATTTCTCACTTTTTAATTTAAAAACTGGCAAATCTTCTACAATAAAATATTGTTCATTAGATTTTTAATAGGTTTTTTTTGGAATATATTTGTATAAAAATAATTCTTGATCCAAAACATTTTCTAATGTTGACTCTGTGTACAACATGTGTTGAACAACATGTAATTTTTCCCACACAAACAAAATAATGCAAATGAAGCACAATTTACTAGACACACACGCACAGAATAAAATAAAAGTTAATTTACACACACACACAAAATATTAATTAGATAGTTGAAAAGACAGAATCAGTTGTAATAATCATTACTATGTAGCACTGACAAAGCAATTAGACACAATAAGGTATGGAATGACAAAAACCTCTAATAATTGAGACATTGCTTGGTTCTCAGTATTTATTTGGACCAGTAAATATACACTATTGTGGAATGTTAAAGAAAATTTGAAATCTATTAAGAGTTATATTGGCTAAATAAAAAAATTGGGCAGGAGAACCAAAAAATATTGAATATCTTGAAAGTGCTTTTTGAAAAGAGCAATATGATTATACTTTCTTAAGCTTACAATGACCATAATATCACTACACTAAACATGGATTATAAAATTTTTGTCACATACTACATCAACAGTATGATGGCAGAGTCAGACATGACTGGTTATCATAACTCAGCACTATCCAAAGTATAGCTCACAGTGAGATTTTGTGTGGCTCACCAAGAGGTTTTGATTTTTCCAAGTGAAAAAGTAAAAGAATTTGAATTTAATGTTTACTAGATATTTTAATTCTATTACCAATTGATAATCTTGATGTTAATATTATTATTGGGGGATTATAACATATAAACAATTATTGTATCTTGTCTATTGTTTCAATAAAAAAACTTTTATAAACACCATAACTTTTCTTCTTTACGATATTTTTTGAAATGTCTGATAAACCTACAAACAACAGGATTCTCCAATAATTTAATATATGTACTGCATTTACTATTTTGGTTTGTGACCTTTGAATAAATATACTTTTTTAATGCTCCTTTGAATTATTTGAGGCTGGATAGCCCTTTCATAAATGATGGCATATCTACAAAAATAGTTTCTACAAGATCAGTATATTAATTACAGAAACAGATGAATTAGCTCTGTGGTCATGCCATTATCAGATATAGATTCAAAGATTATTAGTTTGTAGAAAAAAAAATCATAATTCTCCATAAGATGGAAACAATTCTATAAAAATAGTGATAATGCATTACGTTGTTTAAATTTGGTGGTCTTCAAATAATGATAAAGTGACTGCAACGTTGCTTATGAGCTTAGGTTTGTTTCCTGAAATTTTTCTGTTTTATATCCAATTAATGATGACTTTTTTCCTGTCATCACTACCATTCTCACACCCAAAAAATCTCTGCAGCACTTAATAACATGGCCTTTTTTCATAATGACAATATATTAGTTTGTTCAATCTAAATTTGTCATCTCACAAATGGTTGTATGTTCTGCAATCACTATTGTCAAAATATGTTCAGTTAAACAGATATACATCGGTTTTGGACAATTAATATTTTCCCCAAATTCTATTTGCTCATATCATTTGCAATGTGTTAAATGTTATGATTTTCATATCTAATCAAATCAACCATATCATCCTTCCTGACTTGCCTTTTCTTTTCATAGGCGTAATTTCAGTGTCATATAGTCTACTGCTAAGATCAAGTGTATACACAAAGAGAAAAATATATTATTGCACACAGATTCGAAAATATATATAAAAAATATAAAATTGAAAAAACGAAAAATGTCATTAATGTTTTAATAAATCAGAGACTTTTTCTGTTGACAATTTTCTTTTTTTTTTTTCTATTTTCTTTTTTATTTGGATATTTCTAAAATATTTTTTTAAAAATATTTTCTAAGAGAGTGTACATATACATCAGAGAAAAGTCAAGGGAAGGGTGGGGGGAACAGGAATGGAATCAAATGCAGTAGAAAGTCTTTTTTCATCACAATAAGTATGATTTCATCCTTAACTAATGATAGAAACTAATCTCTGCTTATCTCCCCAGATGTTTTGTTGCGATATTTATTACCAAATTAAATAGTTTTCATTTACCTTACTTCCTTTTTTTTTTTTTTTATTAGATGAAAAATTTTTTTTTGGTCATGCTTTGAAATTTAAAACGTACATCTGTTAAATTAAAAAAATGATGCTCCTTGTCAAAAATTTTCACAGTATTTGCAAAATAATTGAAAATAATATATACACACATATGACCATCATTACCTATTTCCATATAGTGAAGAAAAGAAACCGTCTAACGCTTCATAAAGATGTATCAACCCCCCCCCCCATAATGATTCAGATAACCATCATTCCATCTCAAGTAAGATCTCTTTTAGAGGATTTAATTTTTTAGTAATTAAATTGAGGATTATCTTAATCCAATGATTACCTTTCTTTCTTCAATATGTCCAATCTAACCTCATTCATTTTTTTAATTTTAGACCAGACTTCCTCCCTGGATTAGAATTTCAATAACTTTATTGACAGTCCAAGAATGAACTTTTGAAGCAATTAAATCATTCATACACCCTTTTTTTAATTTGAATTTTCCAATAATTTCCTGTAATTATAGCATTTATATAAATTATTTTAAAATAATATCATCATAAATCTTTTACATATCTGGATTCTTACGGCAAAAATCACAGATAATAACTAAAAATTCAAAAGGCTTTTTATAATCAATGAAGATCATATCTGTGAATTTTGAAATATATAATACCAAGGTTTTAATAAATATAACATTTACTCCAGAATATGATCTTTATATAAGAGTTTGTCATAGGAATCATCATCAAATTGTATCCAGGATTTTATTTTACAATCAATTATTCACTAAACGATCTTTTTAAAAAAAAATCAAAACTTTTTTTTCTCGAAAAATATGTGCTATTTTTAAAATGATACCCATTTTGTAACATTTATAATGTCATAGGATAGTGACTTCATTAAAGCTATGTTATAAAAGGTAAATAATAATGACATCCATACTAAAAAATGCTAAAAAAATACAGTACAATATAGAGTTTATTTATTATATAGTATACAAAATAATGTTTTGATTATAGAATTAAAATATGATTAATATACTTCACTATGTTTCATCCACCATCTTTGCAAGACAATCAATATTTTCATTTATGACATATCCAAAGAACAAAATATTTTCATCATTAATGATTACAAAAAAAAATGCAATTTTCATTCAGTAGAATAATACAATCAAAAACATACTTTGATCATGCATAATAACAAAACCCCATTAATAATAATGTGACTGAATATTAAATGAAATACACTTATTCAAGTTTGGATTAAAATTCTTATAAACATCAATTTAACTTACAGCAAAAAAAAGTGGTTATTACAATTGTAAATTATTTTGAGTAAAAAAAAAGGGGGGGGGGAGTGATTTCATGAATTAATAATCAATTTTATATGATCAAAATGCTAGCGAGAGATATGTATTGTAAAACCCACATATAACTGCATTACATACGTCATAATTTTAAATATATATGATCAAATTTATTAAGAAAAGAAGAGCAATTAAAGAATTAGTTAAGTAGTTTTTAAAATGCAGCTTTGTAAAATAAAAAGATTGCATTATATTGTTTTTTTAAAAATAGAATAGTCTTGAGAGTGGGGGAAAAATCTAAAACAGAAAAAGATTTAAAACTCTCTCCTTTTTTAAAAAAAAATTAAAAGAGTAAAATGTATAAAAATAAGTAAATATGAAAAAAAAATCAGAATCAAAATTAGTGTAAAATAAAAACTTCTGAAATTGTAATTACTTTAAAAGATTACTGGCTGATAAAGAAATTTATGGAAACTACCTATTTGGTAAATGTGAAAAGATAGTAGATTAATCTAAAAAAAGATTAGATTAAAGCAAATATAAAAATCAATTAGATAAAATGAAATATAAAAATTAATTAAAAAAAACATATCCAAGTTACGATTAACATTAAAAACAGTAAAAAATTAAAACAATAGGAGAGTTAAGATATAAAAAGATGATTTTGTTATTGTTCTTCAGTTCCGGCCTTCATTTTGTGATTGAACTAGTCTGGTCTTCAATTTTTTATTTAGTTTTGTGATTGAATCAATCTGTTAGATTACTCCACTTTTGAATCTGTAAATCATTTTACCCTTCATCTTGTGATTGATTCATTACATTCATAAAGATTCAGAAATCTAAGAACAAATGGAACCATTCACTACTGCTATGGAAAACATTATTGCAGAAGCCGTAGATCTAACAATCTGCAGTGCAAGACTGTCTTTAGAAGGGTTTGATGAGACTTCTGGTCCCAAGGTTCACCACAAAATTGGCTGTCCTGCCTAAACCATCACTGAAAACTGATGCTAAGGTCATGAAATAGATGCAATCACTACCCTTTCTTCTACTGTCAAGTTGCTGAATTGAAGATAAACCCTTGAACCATCGATGGAGATCAAAAAGCCAACCAGTTGAAAAGTAACACTGATGCTAAACAAAACCAAATAAACTGGATCATCTTATTCCCACAAAATCCTAGATACATATATTTTGATCACTGTCTATACACTTCATATTTTCTAAATGAAATCAACTTTAACAGAGGACTATGATAGAATTTAGCCTGAACTAATCATTTATAATTTTCTATGTAAATTTTTATTATGTTGTTTTATATTATGTTAAATATGTCTATTCATGAATAAATATTAATGTTTGCTTTTGTATTATTTGGTCTATTCTCTCTCTCTCTTGTCACTGTATCATCAATTATTTAAAGAAATAAATGTTTATCTGTGTGTTAAGTTAATTGCTGGCCCCTGATCAAGAGTATGAGATAGCGTGGGATATGTCAAGTGCTGGATTATGTGCCTGTTGCCTGAAGCATGCCAACTATATAACATATGGTTGGCTGGTGCCTAGGTTTGATTCTAGCAGTCGAGGTGGAGAACTGCCAGGAAATGAAATCATGTTATGCTTTGTAGAGCCTGATCTCACCATGGGTATCATTGATGGCTATACTATCAATGGTATTCTCCCCTTTGTTTAAAAAGCTGGTCCGTTCACATAGTATTAAAGAGAAAAAATAATTACCAAGAAGGTATGTATCCAGCACTTAATAATAAACTTACTAAGGTTTAGATATTAAACTTAGTTAAAAGCAAAATAATAAAACTAGTTACAGTCAACAGATATAAAGTCAAGAATAACTAAATTTCTGAGGACCCAGTTCAAAAGATTATTAAAGAAATTATCAGTTATTTGCTCAATTTTAAATCAATAAACTTGTGATTTGTTTCTGACATAATCAAAATGATGGCTGTTTTTTAATCACAAATATATAAAAAAAGCAGGATCATTAAAACAAAAAAAATACAAATTTCATTCAGTATTGAGCACATTAACCAAAATATATTCATTCGATCATTGGATTAATAATTTCTTATGAATTCTAATTTTGCCAATAGCAAACAAATATTATCATAATTATAAATTATTTTGGATTAAAAATGACTTAAATACATTATGTATTGTAACAGGATGGTTACATGACATACAACATAGTTGAGTTGTGTGCATAAATATATATAAAGTTGAAAGGAAAAGTAGAAATAAACACAGACAAAATTTTTTGTAGATATTTTCTACATGTCACTGAGAATAATAACTATAAAAAGTTGAACAATTCTAAATTTAAAATAGAATTTTATTCTAAAATAAACATTTAAAAAGGTCTCATAAATATTTTTATTGAATTCTGATTTTGAAATTAAAAAACAAGCATGTATTATGATAATACATCTGATAATTGTAAAAATTTCTATTATCTGTTTTTAAAAAATCTTTGATAAAATTTCCAAAATGTAGCTTTTAATTAAAAGTGCTTTTGAAAGGATTAGAAAGATAAAAACAGCTTTCAATTAATATGTTTTTTTGTCATCTCAGCAATATAGCTATAAGAGTTGATAAAAAGATTAGTTTGAGTTTTGAAAAATATTTTGTAAAAGCTGGTTAGAAAAGTTTGCTAGTTTGTTGTAGTTAGTTGGCAGCATATAACTCTGATAGAATATCTAGCAGTAAATTGGCTAGCAGATCAGGACAGAAAACAGTCATGAAGATATAAGTATGCAAAGAGGGCAAATCCAGCAACTGCTCTCTAGTCACTATGGCAGAATTTGGATCCATATGGAAATCAGACTCAACTTCCAATATTCATAGCCCTACTGTAAATAAAAACTACTGTCTTGCCTGAAGTTACCTGATTATATCTGTCCCAATGATAAGACAATCCCAAACTGATCCCTATCAAAAAATCCATCAATTAATAAATTAGTTATATGTATGCTGTGTCTATATGCAAGGAACAACAGATAAACACATCGTATTTATATAAAGTGAGTTGTTTTAAAATAATTCATTTAAAAGTCATTTTCAAAATCTTTTTAGATTAATTTAAAAATTTTATAATTAAAAGCAACCTGTGATAGTGATACATGTTATAGAGAGAATAATTTTAAATCATTTTGTTTTAAAAAAAGAAAATAATAACGCAAGAAACTTTGCTTGGATTAAAAACAAAAAAGTCAAGAATCAATTCATTGATGGATATTTTAAAATGAAAAGGTTCATAAAAATCTTTTAGAATAAGCAAAAAAAAAAAAAAAAAATTTTAAATTGAAAGATGTTGATAATCAATCAACAAAATTACCTGTCAAAAAAAATTGACTATTTTTCATACTTCTTTTATATATATACACATGTATATGTGATATTTATGTATATTCAACAAGGAATCAATAATCAAAGATATTTTTAATAATTTTAATGTTTTGTCAAATCAAAAATATCATATGATGTAAATGGAATGTGTGCATAAATGGCTAAATGCACACACATATATAAAATTTTAATTAAATTTTGTTTTATATGATGATTGAAATATATCCATCAAATGTGCTGCATATCTGTGTGCATATATATAGAGTGTCATATAGACTCATATAGGGAAATTTTAATTAATTATTTTATTTTATATGATGATTGAAATATAGTCATCAACTGTACTGCAAATACCAATGAGTGTCAGACAGACACTGCTTATATGTAAATTTTAATCATTTTTTATTATTATTATTAAATGTCAATTCAAATATGTTCAGAAATAATTGAGCCACATGTATATGTGATATTTATGTATATTCAACAAGGAATCAATAATCAAAGATATTTTTAATAATTTTAATGTTTTGTCAAATCAAAAATATCATATGATGTAAATGGAATGTGTGCATAAATGGCTAAATGCACACACATATATAAAATTTTAATTAAATTTTGTTTTATATGATGATTGAAATATATCCATCAAATGTGCTGCATATCTGTGTGCATATATATAGAGTGTCATATAGACTCATATAGGGAAATTTTAATTAATTATTTTATTTTATATGATGATTGAAATATAGTCATCAACTGTACTGCAAATACCAATGAGTGTCAGACAGACACTGCTTATATGTAAATTTTAATCATTTTTTATTATTATTATTAAATGTCAATTCAAATATGTTCAGAAATAATTGGGCGCCATTGTAACCTAAATAAAAGAGTCAAAAAGATATTACCATACCTGAGTAAAGGAGTCCTTAAAATGATCATAATATTTAAAAGAAATAAGTAAATTATTATTAATAATTTATATGAAATTTATTATAGCAATGTATTATAACTCAGGTATATGGTAATCACGTGAGGTGAGTACACTAATAATTCAATAAAATATAACTCAGGTATACAGGCAGTAGATCTTATCCACTTTCATTTCTTGGTTTGATGTTAAGTGCATGTTTAAACAAATACTAAGTGAATATGGTCTAGCAGGGCGCCACTAGATTATCTGAATCTAGACACGGTTATATCTGATAACCTTTCACATGTACCGGGTTTGAATCCCTTTTTGGTACTTTATTTCTAATAAAAATGAGAGATTTTGCTTTTTGAGCCATATCACTATAAGCACTAATAGTTAGGTAAAAGTAAAACATCTTTAAACCAAAGTGGAGTATATTAGACATAAATCATTTCTCAGATCTTAACATAACAAATGTGTTTCAATATTTTATAAGTTCACTAGCTCAGATTATATATAACTAATTTAGGATGGCAATTCACTCATCCTTGCATGAAATAGATGATGGGATGTGGTTATAATAATACTAAGAGATCACTAAATATTATAAAATCAATATTTATTTATGGCCTTTAAACAGTTAAACAGCTCATTAATTAAAATGTTGATGATGATGATGATGATGATAATAATAACGATAATGACAAGGGTTTCAATTACAGCTTTAGAACTAAGCCTAAACATAAAACTAAATTTTATAAAGAAATTCCTAATTATTGCTTAATTTTAGCATATTTACTTATATCTTAAATAACTAATATTCAACCATTGATGATGATGAATAATCACACTTAACCAAGACTACACTTAATGAAATATATACGCCTCGTTTAATAAAACAAACTAATATTTATTACTACATTTCTAACATATACATAAAATTTTCTAGATAAATATGAAAATTGACATGAATAATAATAATAATAATTGATTATTTTACAATCCTCAGATTAATTTTAAGTTCTTCCCCCTTTCCCTTCAAATGTATTTTGTATTAAGTTGGACGTCACATTGACCATGATTTTCACTCCATGAGAAAAGTATTAAAAAAAAATATTATCTGCTCATTGGCACACATACTTTAAAAAATCCAACATGTAAATAGAATGTAAAAAAAAATATGTTAGTAAAATTGAAAGAGCAAGTTTTTAGAAACAAGTTTAAATTATTTTCTCCCCCCTCTCTTCTACCTCTGAAATGCTATACTTAATGAAACAAACTAATCTAATATTCTAACACTACTTGTTACTCCACATTCAATGCAATTATACACATATAAAATATCATTATGCATGTGCGTGTTTTATTCCATGATAACAAACTATTATTTAAAACCAAAATAATAATATATTAGTTAAAACTAAAATCATAATACCGTAAAAAAAAATGTTTTACACATTAATATTGTAAAATTAATAAACAAATCATTTTCATACATTCAAGATCATTTATGAAGCTCAAAGTTATTTTTAGTAAGACATTCTTGTTTTTAATTGATCTGAATAGTCTTTAAAAGTTCTTTAAATAAAATATACCACTTTATTGCTAAAATGTTTATTAAGACTGATATCATAAAGAAAATAGATATAAAAAGTCATATTACCGATCTTTTCTTTGTGGCAAATTTCCAAGGGTTCAAACTTGTCTTGTATAAGGTTTATATTTCTGCAGCTACAATTTTCGTTTTACTGGGAACCATCTCTTTCTTGAGGTGGATAACTATTTGATGATGGTGACTCTATTGAGGTTATTTGCTTTAGTGGATAATTTGGAAATCATTATATTAATTTTCTTCTCTTCCTGTCAAGCATGTGGATGAAATACAGCAGTTGTTTTCACATTAGTAAATTTTCTTGAGTTTAAAATCAGTTGTTGTAACAATTAATTGGACTTGATGATTAATATTTATCAGTAGATTAATTCATCTTCTTTGAATGCAGGTGAATGCTTTCTTCCTTCTATTAAAAACATCTTATTTATCTGGTCAGTTGAAAGGTGTAGAATATTATTTTAGACATCTTTTCTTTCCTATGTGATGTGCAGCTTCCCCAGATGGTCCGGAACCGATGGAACATACATATAATTTTTCTAGCAAGCCATTTTTTTTATATTTTCAGCATTCAATTGGATAAATGAATCAAAACATATTACCCCCATACCTGAGTAGTCCATAGAATGATCATAAGTAAAGGTTCATAATATATAATACTATCAAGAATTATAAGCAAATTATGAGCAATGTATTAATAACCAGTATTATATGAAATCACGTATAGGGAAATCACGTGAAGTGAGTACACTAGTAATTCAATAAAATATAACTCAGGTATACAGGCAGTAGATCTTATCCCCGTTCATTTCTTGGTTTGATGTTAAGTGCATGTTTAAACAAATACTAAGTGAATATGGTCTAGCAGGGCACCACTAGATTATCTGAATCTAGACATGGTTATATCTGATAACCTTTCACATGTACCGGGTTTGAATCCCTTTTTGGTACTTTATTTCTAATAAAAATGAGAGATTTTGCTTTTTGAGCCATATCACTATAAGCACTAATAGTTAGGTAAAAGTAAAACATCTTTAAACCACAGTGGAGTATATTAGACATAAATCATTTCTCAGATCTTAACATAACAAATGTGTTTCAATATTTTATAAGTTCACTAGCTCCGATTATATATAACTAATTTAGGATGGCAATTCACTCATCCTTGCATGAAATAGATGATGGGATGTGGTTATAATAATACTAAGAGATCACTAAATATTATAAAATCAATATTTATTTATGGCCTTTAAACAGTTAAACAGCTCATTAATTAAAACGTTGATGACGATGATGATGATGATAATAATAACAATAATGACAAGGGTTTCGACTACAGCTCTAGGACTAAGCCTAAACATAAAACTAATTTTTATAAAGAAATTCATAATTATTGCTTAATTTTAGCATATTTACTTATATCTTAAATAACTAATATTCAACCATTGATGATGATGAATAATCACACTTAACAAAGACTACACTTAATGAAATATATACGCCTCGTTTAATAAAACAAACTAATATTTATTACTACATTTCTAACATATACATAAAAAAATTTCTAGATAATATGAAAATTGACATGAATAATAATAATAATTGATTATATTACAATCCTCAGATTAATTTTAAGTTCTTCCCCCTTTCACTTCAAATGTATTTTGTATTAAGTTGGACGTCACATTGACCATGATTTTCACTCCATGAGAAAAGTATTAAAAAAAAAATATTATCTGCTCATTAGCACACATACTTTAAAATCCAACATGTAAATAGAATGTAAAAAAAATGTTAGTAAAAATTGAAAGAGCAAGTTTTAGAAAAAAGTTTTAAATTATTTTCTCCCCCTCCCTTCCAAGCGCTGAAATCTATACTGAACTTGAAACAAAATAATCTAATATTCTAATACTACTCATTATTATACATTCACTTCCAATTATACACATATAAAAATATTATTATGTATGTGCGTGTTTTATCCCATGATAACAAAATATTATTTAAAACCAAAATAATAATATATTAGTTAAAACTAAAATCATAATACCATAAAAAAAAAATTGTTTTACACATTAATATTGTAAAATTAATAAACAAATAATTTTCATACAATCAAGGTCATTTATGAAGCTCAAAGTTATTATTAGTAAGACATTCTTGTTTTAATCGATCTGAATAGTCTTTAAAAGTTCTTTAAATAAAAATATACCACTTTATTGCTAAAATGTTTATTAAGACTGATATCATAAAGAAAATAGATATAAAAAGTCATATTACCGATCTTTTGGTTTGTAGCGAATTTCCAAGGGTTCAAACTTGTCTTGTATAATGTTTATATTTCTGTAGCTACCATTTCCGTTTTACTGGGAACAATCTCTTTCTTGAGGTGGATAACTATTTGATGATGATGACTCTATTGAGTTTATTTGCTTTAGTGGACAATTTGGAAATCATTATAGTAAATTTTCTTCTCTTCTTGTCAAGCATGTGGATGAAATACAGCAGTTGTTTTCACATTAGTAAATTTTCTTGAGTTTAAAATCAGTTGTTGTAACAATTAATTGGACTTGATGATTAATATTTATCAGTAGATTAATTCATCTTCTTTGAATGCAGGTGAATGCTTTCTTCCTTCTATTAAAAACATCTTATTTATCTGGTCAGTTGAAAGGTGTAGAATATTATTTTAGACATCTTTTCTTTCCTATGTGATGTGCAGCTTCCCCAGATGGTCTGGCAAATGGAATATACATATAATTTTTCTAGCCCGCCATCTCTTATATTTTCAACGTTCAATATTATAGTTTAATATCTGAATCAATCACAACAATAATCTTAATAATAATTCAAAACAGCTTTTTATATCCAATTTTTAGCTACCTTAACCAATCAGAGATAGCATCACTTGCTATTTTTAGACAAATTTGTTTTAATTAGATCTCTAATTTATTTTCAACCAAAGTATTTTTCAACTGAAAAGTTTAATCCTTTTTCCAGACACTTTTGTTTTTAAAAAAAAAATAGACTCAATTCTTATTTCCTTTCTTTTGTTTTTTCTTTCTTTTTAACATCCAGGTAACACTTCAAATCTTTGAGCTTCCTTCTTTAGATCTTGATAAGACAAATTCAATTTTTAAAGTTCTGACTCATTATAAGCTTTCAAAGTGACAATCATTTACAAAAAAAATTACTACAAAGATCGATATCTGATTAAACAGATTTCCTCTTTTAACAAAAAAAAATTGTACAAAAAAAAATAATTTAACAGATTTAATACTTCCTTTTCTTTCAATATTTAGGAAATGTAAATTTTTGTATGTAATGTACACACATCCTGCATTCTTTCAAATCATTCATAAACTATCCTTAAATAATATGATTGCTAGCTTAGTAATTATAACCCAATTATTTAATTAAGTCTGTAACTTTTAAATCCCACTTATAATTAAAGAAAAGCAAAATAGAAGTATAGAATAAAATATTAGAATTGATCTAGCATAGGTTAGTTTTAAAGAAAGTTAAAATGTTGAATATTTGAAATATAAAACAAATAAATAATTTACACATACATTGCCTATATGTATGCATTATAACTTTGCTTTTTAACAGAAAATTTAAATATTAAATAGTTTAAATGTGTGTATTACCTTTCTATCAACACACAAACAAGTAAAGCATGTAATTGTGGACCCATTCTTTCTGTTTAAAGCTTTTGAAATTTTGATCTGGAAGGGTTTGAACTTGGATGCCCTACAGCTTCTTTTATGATTATATAAAATTGTGATGATGATTTTTGGTTTACCTTTTCTACATGCACATTACTATAAATTTGGCTAGTGACCAAATTGTAATGGCACAGTATATTCAACAAGGAATCAATAATCAAAGATATTTTTAATAATTTTAATGTTTTGTCAAATCAAAAATATCATATGATGTAAATGGAATGTGTGCATAAATGGCTAAATGCACACACATATATAAAATTTTAATTAAATTTTGTTTTATATGATGATTGAAATATATCCATCAAATGTGCTGCATATCTGTGTGCATATATATAGAGTGTCATATAGACTCATATAGGGAAATTTTAATTAATTATTTTATTTTATATGATGATTGAAATATAGTCATCAACTGTACTGCAAATACCAATGAGTGTCAGACAGACACTGCTTATATGTAAATTTTAATCATTTTTTATTATTATTATTAAATGTCAATTCAAATATGTTCAGAAATAATTGAGCCACATGTCTAATGTGCTGACTGGGTTTTAAATAAACCTATTAGGACATATATATAAATCACAATATAATAATTTGAATTTTGTATTAATCATGTAAATCATAATATGATAATTTTTTATTATAAATTAATCAAAATCAGAAAGCTTTTAAAGGTATAGCTAAATTCCAGAGACCTTAATTTCATTTTTTTTGTTATTAATAGACTTGTATTCAATTGTTAAAATTATTCCAGTGACTTCATTTTCAAGTTTTTAGAATATTGTATGTTTTCATAATCTCTTAGTCACAATACAGTAATAGAGCTTATGTTCTCTGAGCTAGATTCATGCATACTGGTCTGATATATTAAAGGGAATGTATCTCAGTGCTTTTGGGCATCCTGTGATGATGATGATATTCCTATCAATGATAATGATCATCATCATCTTAGTTGGCACTAATATTCTTTAAAGCCCATGTACATTTTATTTAATTTAGTTTATTAGAAATTAAAATTATAGTTGTCCAGCACTAAGGGGTCAGAGTATTGATGATGATCAGAATGTTTTAATATCTCAGCATTATGATTTTGTGGTTGTGTATGCTGATGGATTAGCACTTAGTTTGTGCATCCAAATTATGTTTAAATAATTGCCACAAACTGGCAAAAGCTCAATAGTTAGCCTGGCCTATAATAGATCCAGTTCAAATCAAATCATAAATGCTGGTGATGTATAATGGTTCTAAGGAATTAACTGGGCTGATCTCATAAAGATCTCATATTCTCTTAAAATATAAATTTCTTATATATATATATTTTGATATTAAACATTATTTTAATATCTTACTTAAATCTTAAAATATACTTTATAAATCATTATGGTTCTAAGGAATTAACTGGGCTGATCTCATAAAGATCTCATATTCTCTTAAAATATAAATTTCTTATATATATATATATTTTGATATTAAACATTATTTTAATATCTTACTTAAATCTTAAAATATACTTTATAAATCATTATTTGAAATACTTTTCCATCACCCTACCTTTCACCACCCTGATGATATCCCATCCCATTATAGTATTTTATAATTAACTTTATATGATTAAAGGGTTGCTTAATTTTAAAACAAGATATTGTAATTTGTTTCTGACAAATTCAAGATAATGTGGCTAAAATTTAACTTTTAAAAAATACAGTATTAGCAAAAAAAAAAAAAAATCATTTACATAATAATTAAAACTACAGCAATCAAGTTATATTACATTTCTTTATATAATTTTTATTTAATTTCAACTACATTTATGTAAAATAAATGCATTTGCAGCTTTTTTAAAAAAGTACTGCTGAAACAAAAGTCAAAGTTTTATTGGTTAGATATTGCGAAAATAAATTTTAAAATGTACATTTTGTTTTTTTTTTCTACATGCTTTATTTTAATTTAATGAATTGCGATTTAGAGAATATCATTTTTGGGTGATTAATAAATTATACATTGTGACAGGGATGACGATGATTGAACCTCATCAAAAGTTAGTAGCAACTAGCTTTAGAAGCATAAATACATTAATGAGCCAAACAGATATCTTAAAAAATGGAAATAGAAAAAGAGTAAATATATAAGCTGCATAAAGGTGGCATGTTCAGACAATGGAAATACATTATAATTTCCTCCAAGTACTCCTTGCACAGCAAAAAATAGCTTAAATTTTCTTAATAAATTTTGACTACAATACAGTATGTAACTGTTTACTGGACAGTAGATACATGTTTTTCAGCACAGTCATACATATATAATAAATACATTTTGTGTATAGTATACATGTATGAGACAGAGTGAATGATTGAAGACAACTTGAAAGTCTGTGTTCAAATCTCCTATATTACATCTAGACTCAAGGTATATAAAATATACTTGTATTTAAAATATATACATTTATAATGCAAAATTAAAAAAAATAGTTATTATTAATAATAAATTGAGAGAAGATACTTTTTTTAAAAAAATTTTATATTTTTTTTGTTGAAAAAAGCTTTATTAATAACAAACTATGAACAAATATTACCAGATTAACAGTAAAATAAATTTATGTTGCATAGGCAAAAGTATGATAGAACTGCAACCATAATAATACAGGTAACACAATAAGTGGTTCAACTCCAATGAAATGGGATCCAAAATTGAAGAGTGATATATTCTAAAGTTACATAATCATAATAAATAAACTGAAAAAGAGTCTAGATATTCATTTTCAAGAGTAAAGTCTGGAGAATGTTGATGGAAAGAAATATTTAGCTATTGAAGCAGTGAATCTATGATTCAGATTCATGCTTCAGGTGCCATTGCTTAAAGGACCTAAACATGGAGTTCAAATCCATATGTTCACATGCCTAGATCATATAAGGAGCAACCACGCACCTCCATGTAACTCTACCCGATACTAAACAACCATTTAATCAAGGTATTATAAATATTTTGTCTTTTAATTTAAATTATAGTTAAATTTCCCAAATAATTGTTATTATAACATGTAGAGCCAATAAACATCACATGATCACTACTTCTTATGCTTGCTCTTAACTGCTATTAAAACAATATGTATAGAGAGTTTTGCCTGTTCTAATAACAGTTAAGAGCAAGCATAAGAAATAATGATCACGTGATATTTATTGGCTTAAAACCAATCTAATAGGATATTGGTGGCTATGGTTATTAAAGAACCAAAGACACCAAAATGTATGGATACTGAACTGAATTCAGCCCTATATGACTATATGGTTATTAAAAAACCAAAGACACCAAAATGTATAGGTACTGAACTGAGTTCAGACCTATATGACTATATAAGCTGATGAGCTTGGGTTGAAAATATAGTGTTTTCAATTTAAGTCTCATAGTTTTGAAGTTAAGTAGAGATAAAAGGTGGCTGCTGGAGGCTTGCATCAGATCCTAAGATCTAGCTGTAGTGCTCTCAGATCCAAGGTTCCTCACTGATGAAAGCCACAAGCCAGAAACTAGTCTGGAGATATTGGATGAGTAAGCAATAGATGGGGATTTTATGCACAAGTCTTCTGGCAGCCATTGATTATTCTGGCTTGCACTGAGTGGCAATACATATAGAGAGTTTTGCCTGTCTTAATAACATGTAGAGTCGTGTATGTGCGTTTACATATATGCGGCGGATATATATATAATGTAAATATTTTAATATATTTTATATTTTTGGTTACATTATTTCGAGAGTTCTCGACGTTGCTTTAAGACAGAAAATTTAAAAACAATAGCAAAATTAATTAATTAATTTAGAGAAATCACTATTGAAATAGATTGGTTTAAATATTTCAAAATAATTAAGTCATGTGAATCTATTTCTAAATTAGAAATAGATTCAGAACAATAGCTTCGAGGATTTATCAGTCTATTGCATCGTGTATTGTCCAAAAGTAAAATACTTTGATTAAGTTCACACGAGGCAACTTTGTATCCGTACTGCCTCAGGTGATTTTCTTAAAAGCATTCTTAGAAAATTTCAGCCGAGTATAAATAGGGCTTATTTTGACATCAGAGAGGAGAGTCAGTAAAATTCAAATTTGGTTGTTAAACATAATTCACATCAGTTTAAACTTGAATAGTATGACCAACGATTAGAGGGACTTCGTCTGCCTTCTTCTGATCTTTCCATGATCATCTCCATGCTATGACGCTGTGCTTTAGCTACTAACAAAATGGACTGCCTTATAATGTTTTTTTTTAATGATTTGAGAATAGAATGCTACCTCCATTTCTCATAAACCAATGATCACCCATGTTCCAGTATAAATTGTTTACAGAAAAATGGATCTTTCAAGTTGGCATGTTATTGCAGAGGAAAGTAACTTTTCTCTACTGCTTTATGAATTCAATAAATCTTTTATAATTACTAAGCTCTATGTAACTCTACAACTGTATAATTTTATTTGTCTTAAATTCTTTTATCTTTTAAATACTAGCCACATAATTGTAATCATATTCTTATGACTCTCTATAATTCTATCAAATCTATATGTTAATGCGCACATCTCTCTCTCACGCTTTAAAGCCTATATTTTATTTTAGTGTGGTAGAATTTTATTATTATAATTATATGCTGGTTACTTCTATTAAATATGTAATTTATATGCCAAATCAACTCAACTCCGTGAGCCTATTATTATTATTAGTCTTTTAAATCCCAAGCGCTTCAGGGATATTTTAATTACTTCAAATTATTTGTTTTAACGCCCTTGCTCGCTGGGTTGGAAACTAATTAAATAATGTCATTTCTGTTTCCAGGTAGATTATTATTATAATACTGCCATACATATAAGAATGCTATTACTTAAATTTCATATACCCTATATTACATATATATAGCCACAGGTATATAACAAGCCTGTGTTTCAGTTATTACATTATAGAGATGGCTGCCCATCCTTGCATATGTATTAAATGGATTATGTCCTGTACATGTGGGGTTCAGATTGACCTTAGGTCAACATGGGTGTGACAATAATCTCGGCCTCAGGGTGGCCTTTGAGCATTCCATCATCAGATTTTCAATTGGATGGACGGTTGAGGATAGTCTATCTTAATATATATATCTGAGCACTTATACTATATATGTGTGTAAAGATGATAGTCTGGACCAACTGATGATTGCTGGTTTAGCATGAAATACGTATATTGGTGATTATTTATCTTTTCAGCATATATGTGTTTAGGTGTATCAGTGTTATTAGATAGAGTGGAGAGAGGTGGGTGGTGTGAAAGTCTGTGCTCATATACCCTATATTACATATATATAGCCACAGGTATATAACAAGCCTGTGTTTCAGTTATTAAATTTCAATTAAGATATTTTAAATAATAATGACTGTCACTCTTAAATGCAATAAGCATTCATGTGTAGCACCTTGAGAATGATAGTGTTAAATAATGCTTATTGATTCCTAATGCATATGGGACCCATTTAATGAAGGGAAATGTAATCGTGTGTTATTAAGACATTCATATAGTTTTATCTTTGAGTTATTTAATTTGGTTTAGTATACATGTCATGCCGTTACGCCCAATTCAAACTTCATATTTAGGCCATTAATCATTTTGACGTCATTAAAGACGTATCATAATTTCTTAGTGTTTCCAGCATAAGTCAGCAATCATTGTTATTTATTTGCTTTATCATATTTTGAGGATCATCGGGAAACTCTGAATCCTCCATTTTCATTTATATACATTTTAGCTGGCATTGTAAGTACCCTAGCCCATCGCATCTCCCTCCCCAGCTATAGTGCCGCCAGAAGAGCGGGCATATCTTTTCTCTCACGTAAATGATGAAACATCTATTAAGCCAAAATGGATCAAATCTTATATTTTGCTGCCTCATGCTCGCACTGCCATTTATTACAGTATTTTAGAATTATGCCTAAAACTAATCTGTAAACCATAACACTATGATATAACTAAACCATTTTAGTTATTTATTATTGTATTTATATTTGGAATGTTATGAAAAGCTTGCATTAAACTATTTCCTTTAGACAAATGACTCCCACATGCATAAATGAATTCTCCTTATTTTATTTTATAATTCAAGAATATATAACGTTTGTTATATGGAATACGAAAATATTCGCATATTCAAAATTATTGTTTTATAACTTTGTTGTTCAATATTTAATAAATATAATGGATGTTAGAGACCAATTTACCTGGCATCATGGTTATATATATATATGCAGATTTCTTGTGTGATCGAAGTGGCATTGATCACATCTTGCTTATGTATACGTGGTATTAATTTATTTGGATACCAAAGTGTCTCTCGATGTAAATTTATATTGTGAAGGTCATTAATTAATCGTATATCAATTAAAATAGTGTTCCTCTTCTTAAACCCATTAAGTAAACTTATTTAACTAAATATTGGCATATAAACAACCCACACTCTCTGTAAATAATGTACATTTAGAATAATCTTTTATGTAATCATTAAATATATTTATCATATTCAAGTGTTCGAATTCATTATTTGCTTATCAAATTAGTATTTTATTGAAAACTAAATATAATATTCTATAATTAATATCTCTTATATTGGGCCACTTGAGGTTTCATACACATATAAGCAAATTCATCATTACTATCAATAAGGTATCATGCTTCTCCACTGTGTCTCCAGGACTGGAATGAATTAAATTCATCTGTATCACACGATGTTGTTCATTGTGTTATAGATTTGGGAAATGGGCAAGAATCCATGATTGCTCCTGACCTGTGTATCTTGGCATCCTGGATTCAAGGTACTTTTGCTCAGATTCTGAGTCTTGTTTGATAGACATACGTTTTCAAACGGTACACTATGAAAGAGTATAAGTGAGCTAAATTGTTGATTGCCAAGTTTTGGCCATGATATTTCTGGGATAAAAATTTGAGAGAATAAAGATATGAGTTAAATCATTCTTTATTATATATTTTTTTTAGTACATTATATTTTTTATTGTCAAATATTATGAAACAGCATGAGAGCTACACAGTCTTTAGTGTATGAATAATTACAAATGCATTAAAGGACTGAAAGTATTATATATATATATTATTAATTGCTTGAGATTAATTGTGTGCTTATGAAACATGAAGAGACGTAGAGATGAGAAGTAAGGGCAGGTTGAAAAAAGATTTAGCATTTCTTCCAGATATTTACTACACAAAACCCATGTAGATTAAAGACTTAATTTATATTGGTCATTAAACAAATATTTTGGTTGGAAGTGTATCCTGTATTAAAAAGAAATTTCAACCATGATTGAGGAGCACAAAATTTTGAAACTCGATTAAAGTTTTAGCAACTGCTAGGGTTGTCCATAGATGTGTGGATGGATAAGCTATTTTATTTAAATCTTTAAATGATACGGTGAGACAATTGATGTTATACTGATCTAATAGATCAACATGTTCAATAGAACATGATCTGTGAAAAATGACTTTGATATATGAAATTGAAATAAGCAATAGAATTGAAGGAGGGATGACACTAAGTACTGATTAGTAAGTGTTGCAAAATACATTTTAGCTCTAATATACATTACAAAAGATGTGGCATTTTGAATTGAGTTCTCTTTTGCATATAGTAAAGCAAGCTGTTCTGATGCATCAAAGATAAGCCCCACATGTATGATTTTATTACAGACATAAGTCTTGTTAAAAAGCCGCACCTATGGGCTATAGTAGACAAGTATTCCAATAAAAACAGCATTCACTATATGAACTTTCAGAATGGGATATAATATTTTTTTTGGACAAAATATATTTATTTTTGTACTAAATGTATTCATGATAAGATTATTTAAATGATGGTTCAGTTGCATTTTAGACAATTTGGGATGCCAAGAAAAGATGAGGGGTTACTTGACAAAAGATAGTAGTTTGCGGCTGTAGATATTTGCCACAAAGATTACATGCAAACTGCTACCTTGTCTGGGAACTTAACCATTCCAATAATAATTCTCCAGTAATTACACAACTCTATTAGTTCTAGATTAAATGCAATTTAATAATAAATATTCTTAGCGATATCTAATTACATTACAAATGATATATACATTTATATACATTATAAATATACCTAAGCATGTAGGTGTACATAAATCATATTATAAATCAATATGACCTGTAAGAGTCCTAGCTGCTTGTTCACATGTTCAGAGGCCAGCTCTCCACACTTGAAGTACCTGAACATATGGGTGACATTCTGCACTAATAAGTTCATGTGCAAAGGTGAAGCTCCAAGAATCAAGAGTCCTTTTCTTGATCTGCTCTGTACTGAGTTCATTCATTGTTTCAATCTCTGAAGTTGATTGATTCATATCACATCCATCCATTCAGGTAATTCTTCTTTACACTGATCCATGCTGGATACTAGAATGTAAATCATTCTCTCTCTCTTTAATTAATGAGTTATTTTAAACTCATAGTTTATCTCATGCAGGAAATCTAAACTCAAATTCCTTTAATTGTTTTATAACTCATTACTATACTGTATTCTATTCTTATTAATTAAACTGTTTTTGCATTTAGGAAAATAATCTTTTTTCTAAACTTAAGTTATAAATAACTTTTATTTTAAAAGAATCAGTCTTTTAAATTTTTTTAATTTATTCAAACTTATTACTTATTTTCATTACGAATTTATACACCCTCTCTCTCTCTCTCTCTCTCTCTATATATATATATATATATATATATATATATATATATATATGCATTTAAACATATACATACATATCACTACTTCCCTCAAGTACAGAGATCAGGTTTTAATTTCTGAAGTTAGTATGTAGTCATTGAGATATGTGAGTTTTTTATCTTCCTTTTAGCATGCTGCTGTAAATTCTGAATCACTTGGTGCATTATCTGGAAATGTACTTGTTTATAACTCACAATCATTATTTTCATTTTTTCCTCATGTCTATGTTAATATCTGGCTAACAGATACCATTAAGGGCTATAGTTTTTGCTCTGCCGATGTTCACCGAGTATTATGCAGCCACATTACTATTTGCTGCCTACTCTTGACTGGTATCAGCATAAATCATCTTTCATAATGCAACCTTTGTGTTTTAACAGTTGCTTCTGGGCATTCTACAGTTCTTTGTGAAGGAAACTGGGATGCTGCTTCAGCCAATCTTCACTAATCTGCTTCATAATCCATTGATAATCATTGTCTTCGATTGACCAACAAGCTACAATTTTGTTTTGCTCTTGATTTCAGTAATCTTTGTACTTAGTTTCTTTATTTTTCTGGTCACTATGGATCTTCTCTGACTTTGCTTTTGTTAATTACTGGCTGCTGCAAAGGTTTTGCTCACTGAGTATATCTGTTAATGAAATTCACCATAACACCCATGGAAAGTTTTTTTCTCTTGAGGCTATTAATTTTTTGCTAATTGTTATTTTTACTCCCATTTCACTGAACCAGTCTCATCCTAATATAGGATCTATATGGCATGTATTACATATAGAGGTAAAACCTTAATTTTGCCCTTACTTCCATGTATTGGCACTTCAACTACACTCTTTATTCCAATGGCATTACCAGTCATATCTAACATCTTTAGGTTAGTTTTTTGTATAATGAGTCTTTTCATACACTTAGAAATAACAATATACCAATCATGGACTAATATCAAAGTTACTCCACTACCACCTATTGACTCCATGGCAATAGGCTGATCACATATTTTAAAATTTTGGTCATTATTTCATCATTCTCTGTCATTGCCATCTTTTTAATATTAGTCAAATGCTTTTACCGACCCTTTATTATACAGTTACTTTGATTAGTATCATTTCTGTCTATGCTGAACTCCTTTTTGCACATATTCTCCATGTGTCCTTTTTGTTGCAGCGTTTACAGCATTCTACAGCATTCATGTCTGTAATAATAGTTAATGGCCTTGTGGCCATTTTTTTCCACAGAAAGAGCATATGAATTTTTGCTATTATCAATTTTCTCTTTACTGTTTGACAATTCTGTCTGAAAGGTTTTACAAACTGCTATTTGTGATTTGCTATCACTCTTAAACTCAGCAAATTTTAGAGATTGCTCAAGCATGAGTTCATAAACTATCCCATGTTTTATAGCCTCTATATAATTTAAATTGCTAATAATCAATAATTTTTTCCATAAACTATCATTACGCACATCAGTCAGAAATTGTTCCAGAAGTGTTTTATCTAGGAAAGATCCATAGATGCATTCTTTGCTAAATTATGAGGAGCCCTGTCATAATCTTTTACATTTTCATCCCTACTTTGGTATTGATCTAGAAATTGCAATCTAGTGATATACCTAGAGGGTTGAGGATTAAAGTGATTTGACAGAAGATCTTTAACCTGATCATATGAACAAGCTTCAGGAGTTAGAGGTTCTGTGAGCCTGTTGGCTATCTCAATAACTCCTTTCCCAGCAAAACATTTTATTAATGAATAAATATTTTTCGACATGTTGAACATACAGGGGCCAACTACTTGCCTCACTGACATCAAATTCAGCTATACTTGATTGCATTTTTAACGAAACTTTATGCATCAATTTAACATCAACTTTTGATTCCTTAATTTGAATTAATTAACTGAGTGCACTTTGATACTGTGAATTCACTTACAGTTTCAAACTTTGAACTGCCTCTGTACGGTGTGTTGATTGGGGTGCGTTTTACTTTCCCTATTCGAACTGTACTACTTACTAGCGCTGACTGCTGAGGTTCGTTATCAAGACTGAGCAACTGTGCCAATTGCTATATCCAGCCTTTTATATTGTTGGACACCCCATTTGTGAACTTAACTGTTTCAGACTTATTTAATGGTAATAATTCCCCAGTCATCACACAACTCTATTAGGTCTAGATTAAATGCAATTTAATAATAAATATTCTTAACAATATGTGGTACATTACAAATTATATATATCTATGTACATTATAAATATACCTAAACCCATAGGTGTACATAAATCATATTATAGATCAATATGACCTGTAAGAGTTCTAATTAGCTGTTTACATGTTAGGAGGCCAGCTCTCCACACATGAAGTCCACATGCATATGGGCAATATTCTGCACCTGCTTATAAGTCTGTGTGCACAGGTAAAGCTCCAAGAATCAAGTGTTCTTTTCTTGATCCACTGTGCACTGAGTTCATTCACTGTTTCAATCTCCGAAGTTGATTGGCTCACACTTCCATCCATCCACCAAGTGATTCTTCATTTCACTACTCCATGCTGGATACAAGAATTTAAATCATTATCTCTCTATTTTTAATTAATGAGCAATTTTTAAGCTTATAGTTTATCTCATACAGGAAATCTAAACTCGAATTCTTTTAATTGTTTTATATCCCATTATCATACTGTATTCTACTCTCATTAATTAAACTGTTTTTACATTTAGAAAACAATCTTTCTTCTATCTTAAAAGTTATAAATAACTTTTATTTCCTATTTTAAAAGAATCAGACTTTTAAAATTCTTTAATTTATTTAAACTTTTTCCTTATTTTCATTAGTAATTTATACCTATATATGTATGTGCATTTAAGCATACACCTGACATTGTGGAACCAATGAAGATGTTTTGGATATGCCTGAAGATTACCAAGACATCATCAATGAAGGATATGGCTTGGATAGTGGTTCAAAGATGAGGACGCAAAAGATCTTCCATGCATGTGAGGAGAGCTGGCCTTCAAACATGTTAATAGAAACTATAAATAGGATGATATTAGGTAATCTTTTATATTTTCTTGCTTAATCTTAATACTGTATATATATATAATAGCCATATTAGATCATTGTCACTTCAACACATAGGGCTAGAAAGAATTTTATCAAAGCATTTGATTTGCCTCTGGTCAATTGGCTCTTCTGAGATTGTCAAATGAATAAGCAATATCAACAATGCACAAATTGATGGATTGAATCCTATTAATTTTACTATATAACTTGCTTATTAAAAGGATAAAACAACTTATTTTGGATATAGCCTACTGTGTAAACAGTTGCTAAGTGATTTATTTTGAAAAATAAAGTTATTGCAGCATCATTTGGGATTTTCATAGATTAGAAGTTGATAGATTAGGATAATATATATGCTTCATCAGAAAATCTAAAATAGACAAAAGCTCCAAAGGTTTATTTTTATGGAAAGTCAAAGACTTTTTAAAAAAATGTTAGTTTATAAGATTTTATTATTATCATTAATCTTGTTATTAATAAAATAAAATTCTCATAATAACAGCTAGTAGAAGGATGGGGAATCAAAAACTTGGATATGCAGCTATTTTCATGTTGAAACTTTGATTATATTTAATATTATAACATTATTTATGTGAGGGCATTTTGTTGTTAGAGAAAAGTTGTTTGTTAACATATTATGCTCAAGATTAACATTTATAATTATATTTTATACGTAGCACCATATTTTATTGGTTTTTTGTTATAATAATTTGAATCTATATTGTGTTGAGATGTTAAAATATTTTGACGGTGTAATTTTGAAAACATTGAGGTAATGCTGAGATTGCGGATATATAAATTTGAATATTTGAAGTTTTAAAAAGAATTGAATCCCATGGTAATGAATTCTTAGATTTTATGCAATATAGTCACTCAGTAGAGGAAAATAAGTTCCTGATGACTATAGTAATGCCATGTGTGCAGTGACTCATAATAGTATTGTGTTTGATTAGCATGAAGTAGAGGGAACCTCCTGTGATTTATATTTCAGCATGTTAGGTATCTGTAGAGTTCACCTATATAGGGAAATATATTTAGAGGACATTATGAAATGATTTACTGTTTTTGCATGAAAAAAAAGTTCATAGTCTAATAACTGATGGTATAATGGTGAAAAAAGATCTAATAAAAGATAGTATTCTAGATATTTAATAAATATTGTTTTAAAGTTTATTTGCTATTAGTTTAAAGAACTCTCATTTAATATATAGCTCATCTATCAACACACCAAGATACATTCACTTATTATATTAGATATAACAAAGCAAAATTCTCTCCATACAGTAGTGCCACCCTGTACCAATCAGAATAATCAATGGACGCCAGAAGGCTTGGGCATAAAATCCCTATCTAGTGCCTACTCATCCAATATCCCCGCACAGGGTGGCACTACTGTATGGAGAGAGTTTTGCCTTGTTTAATAACAATTATGTGCTAGTATGAGAAAGTGATCATGTGATATATTAGATATAGTTAGATATAAATATTAAAGTTTTATCTCTCAAGTCTGAGAAAATACTTGATTATATTTTTACTGAAAATTTTAGTTTATTACTAGTATTCTTGTCATTGTGGAAATAAAACTTATTTTAAATTAATTAAATTAATTTGACTTTTGCGTTTTTGCATTTCACATCATCATATAATTGGTAATTTATGGTTGTATGATATCCTTATATTTTGTTTAAAATATAATAGTTTAAATTGTTTCACAACATAATTTAATCAGATTATTGTTTGATATTATCTAGTCTAAGAATATTTAATTGTAACAGAAATTAATGAAAGGTAGCATATTCAATTAATAGTTATTTATTATATATAGAGCAGTCAGTTATTCACACGTACACATATTTATAAGATAAGGCTATTAGTTACATTTACATCTTTGTCTACAATTTAAAATAAGGAACTTAATTAATGTAGGATATAGTTGGGTACAATGAAATACCCATTGTTATCCAGTTATATTGACTAAAACTTTACTCATAACTATTAATTATGAATTAAAACCCTGAGATATTATTAATTATTTTATTTTAAAACCTTGAAAGAGTCTGTTGGCTAAATGCTTAGTAGTTGATATATGCCTTTGTGAAGAATATTCATTCATCCATTTTTATATATTACAATATATATACATACTGCACAGATGATTTTAAAAAGTAGGTATATATCTAGGATATAATTCAATTTGAATATTCTGTACATATATAGAATAATGCTATAGTTAAACTATTTTAATAAAAGTTTTATAATTGTGTGAGATGCTCCACTAAAAACAAATTTCAAAGCATTAGCATAAAAAACAAACACAGCTTAAAATAGGATAAACAGTTAGTACACTAGATTCTTATATTTTATTGTTATGGCTTTGATTTTCTATAATATCCAATTTCGTTTTATTCCCTAAAGTTGACCTCTTTTGGATTTCAGATTCCTATAGTAAAATAATTTTACCAATGTTTCTTATATATTGTATTTTATATTTTTGTTTTGTTTCCTTATGACATTACTTCTATGATTAATTAAATTTTGATCATCAGTGCCTTCTTAATTAAATATTATGCCAGGTATTTATAGCTGTTATTTCTTTCTAATTTGTTATAAGATAATCAAAAATTGTTTCTATAAATATACAATTCTTCTATGTTTAATACCAAGCCCTATATATTCTGTATCATAATCTGTTATTACTAAATAATCTGCACTTTGAATGCTCATAGCAGAACATTTCCATTTCTATATGTGTGATATTCTTATGACATATACTGCAAAAATTAATCTTTGACAATAAGTATCAGGTTTTTCGATATCAGTGCTTGATTCATAATTACATAACAAATTGGATATCAGATAAAAGATATCATTTTTATCTGACAAATAGATAGGCACTGATATATAAAAAAAGGACATTATTTGCAAGTTCATTTAAATGATTCTTTAGGGATCAGACATGTAAATTATCACAGTAAAGTTTTTGGTCTTAGCTATTCCATGGATAGATTTGTATTATACATATTTAATAATCTGCAAGCTATTTACGGGTTATTAAAAACATTAAAATTTCATTCAAATTAATATTAGAAACTGCAAGCTGGCTTCATTAATAAAAAAAATAAAAATTGATGCTATCAGTGTTTCAGCCTTCTCTGGTATTGATGTTTGAGTTATTATTATATAAGAGGACATCAGATAAAAGTGATCATTTTTTAACTGATAAATTGGCATTGATACAAAACAAACTGAGTGTTGTTTACAAGTTCATTTAAATAACTTTTTGGGGTTCTGAGTTGTGAATTATCATAGTAATATTTTCAGACATATTTGTTTTATGAATACATTTATTTTTGTAAACTTACAATTTTTTCTATTAATGCTATTCCTTTTCTACCATTTAAAACAGATAATATTTCAATAAATAATTCTTTTGTTCTAAATCCACTTTATTTTTCTTCAATTGTAATTTAATAGATATCAAAGTATTATAATCAATTTATGGATCTTGCTAATAAAATTTATTCGCAATTGTCAGATTGACATATATGGATGTAAGGATATACTGTAGTATTAATTATTCGTTAAAAACATTTATTAATTATAAAAATAAGCATTCTTAGTAGATTTCTATATATTATTAATCAATTCAGCATCAATGTTTTTAGGATCTATAGATTTCTTATAATGAATGTGTTATAAAGTGACATTTTTATTTGATAGACATTTACCAATACTAGTCTCCTTCAGAATTCAATGTGCGTATAAGTTTCTAATGTTTTTAGATCTTACGACACAGCAAACCATTATAAGATAGTTTTCTTTTTATATGTCATTAATTTAGAGAAAATATTCTTCTTCTTATGGTTCTAATATATCTTATAAATATCAATATGTATAAATATTTGTTTCTCTCCAATATAAGTATTAATTTATTACTATTTTAAAAATCTTATATCCATTCTTTTTCAGCTTCATTGCACTTCTATCTTTTAAATCCCCAACAATTCTATTTATTGTCACTTGTCTTAAGTTGGAATACTTTTTTTTTTTCTTTACTAATTCTTCAATTTATTTCATCCATTATAACTAATCACTTAAGTTCTTAAATGTTTTAAATCTAATATTTCCCCTGCAATAACTTGGATGCTTCGAAAATTATTTTATTAAGTTTTAAAAATATACAAATCAAGATGCTGTAGTGAATTAGAAACCAATATTTTCTGAAATAAATTCTTTATGTAAAAGTAAGATTATCTCTTGATATATATATATAGTATAAGAAACTTTTAGATTATTTTTTGATAAGATCTTTATTTTTGGCATTATGCACTTAAGAAAATACAATTTCCATTTTTACCAGATGAATATTAGAATCATGTGTCTTCTCTGTACTCTTTATATAATTAATTTTCAAATGACATATTGTGTTTACAAAAATGACTCCTGTTATATTCACAGAACTTTGGATTTCCACCAACCAAGAGAACAAGCTGGATTTAAAAGTGGTTTTAGTACAATAGATCATATCCAGGTATTGATAGAAGTCATAGAAAGGACAAATGAATATGAGTTGTCATTATGTTTTGGATTTGTAGATTATGAAAAGGCATTCGATTCTATACAGATTTCTTCAGTGATTAAAGCATTGGATCATCAAGGTATAGATCCAGGATATTGTCATATTTTAAAGAATATTTATAAAAATGCAACAGCAACAATTAGATTACATAATGTTACTGGAAAAATCAACATTGAGAAAGGTGTAAGGCAAGGTGACTCCATATCTCCAAAACTTTTTACAGCAGTGCTGCAAGAAATATTTTGTGGATTAAAATGAGAAACTAAAGGAATGAAAGTAAATGGAGAGTATTTAAGTCATTTAGATTTTGCAGATGATGTAGTTGTTTTTGCAAATAATGCTTCAGAGCTGCAGGAAATGTTGCAGGAGTTAGCAGATGAAAGTAGAAAAGTAGGACTAAAGATAAATGTTAAAAAGACTAAAGTAATGTTTAATCGATTTGCTCAAAATATGAAAATAAAGATTGATTATGAAGAATTAGAAGAAGTTAACAGTTACAAATACCTAGGTCAGATTAATACAGATGGAAACATAATGGAGGAAATTAATCATAGAATTAAACTTGGTTGGAGTGCTTTTTGTAGAAATAACTTGATACTAAAAGGAAATATGCCTATGTGTTTGAAAAGAATGGTTTTTAACAAATGTGTTTTACCAGTTCTTACTTATGGATCTGAGACTTGGACACTTAATAGAAGAGCAATACAGAGACTTCAGACCACTCAAAGGAGTATGGAGAGATGTATGTTGGGAGTAACAAGAAGAGATCAAAAACGCAATGTATGGGTAAGACAACAAACAGGTGTTACTGATCTTATTGAAAAAATTAAAAGATTGAAATGGAGTTGGGCTGGACATATTGCTAGAAGAAATGATAATAGATGGACAATTGAAATTTTAAACTGGATTCCAAGAGATTGTAAAAGACCCAGAAAGAGACCACATGTGAGATGGGAGGATGAAATAAGAAAATGTGCAGGGGTGTTGTGGAAAAGAGAAGCTAAAGATCGGAGAAGATGGATTAAACTTGGAGAGACCTTCATCCTGCAGTGGATTGATAATGGTTGATGATGATGATGATTTAATGCTTGATAGTCATTATCACATATTTATTATTAATGAAATTTTATTATTTTACTGTCATCTGATCTTTCAATTCTATTATTAAAATTTCCTGTGAATATTACTTTTTTTTCATGTGTCAAAGCATCGGCTGGGAAGCGAACCCGGGATAACTGCTTGTAAGGCGGCTTTGCTAAGCACTCGGCCACCAACGTACTTGTCTATTATTCCATAATCCAGTTACAAAATAATTTAGTTTTGCAAAAAATAAAATTATAAGTAGTAGAGGTTTGAAATTAAATGAAGTATACTTTTCAATTATTGTATTTTTTATTTTGTGTAATTTCTATAATTTTCTTTCTTATATATATAGCGGAGCCGCAAACTATGGTGTATCTAATTATATGATTTCAACTAGCTATCCAGTAAAATGTAAACAAACAAAAATGTAACTAAATCAATGAAAAAATCATTACAATTTGCAAATTTTAATATTCGGTAGCCATTTTTATTCTCTGAGCCTAGCATGTGAAAAAATTATAGATATTAATAAAATATCTTCAGTTTATGTTAAAAGCACATATATTTTAATCTTCCTTTATTATTCTTTCTGAATTTAATAGTATTTTTCTTAATAAAATATTTCATAATATTCATTAAAAACTAACACAATTGGGGAAATAATAATTTCTTGAGAAAGAAATGATTCTATTGTTAATAAGAAAAAAGTTACGGAGAAAAAAAAATTGCCGAGAGTGTATTTTGCTGGTTTACTTTATGTTAAAGGTAAAAATACAGTTGGAGTTAGTTTTTTTTCTTATTCTTAATACTTCAATAGGTGCATGCGTGAACACACTCTCTGTAAAAAAAATAAATATCACCTCCACTTATTATTAATAATTATATTATTATTATTTTTTAAAAATTGTTTGTATCATAATTTTGATTTATATATACGTATAAAAAACATCTGTGTTATAAATACATGTGTTTTAAAATATACAGTACTATCTATGCAAGTGCAGTTTAAGAAACAATACTTATTCTATTCTAATCACTGTTTATCAACAAAGGTGAGCTATTATACCCTATTTCCTTTGAACACAGAGAATGCTTGGAACAAAATATAGCATAGTCGCAGCTCCACTGTATTGACATTTCTACTTTTGATCACAGATATTTAGATATCTATAATAGTTATGTATATTTTCTCACATTTACTATCATTTTTTCCAATTTTGTATATGACCTCTATGATCAGAACACAATGAATTTTGTTTAGACTTTTTCATACTTAAAGCTTTTGATGAGTGATAAAAAACTGTCTCAATTACTAAATATTCAACCTAAAAAATCAATCTTTCTTTTATAAACTGACTTTCAGCTAGTCCAGTTTGAACATCTTATCAATAATTAATTATTACTAGCATAGCCTTTAAGATTCTTAAGTATTATTACCTTTAATAAATTAAAAAAACAACAACAACTGAAAGACAATTATATGATTTGAAAGATAAACATATATGGAAGTAAACTTCTTTTTAGTAGTAATGCTTAATCTTAAGCTAATATTGTAAGTGAGCATATCTATATGCTGCCAACCAAAATAATGCTGCAAAAGAACAAAACAAATTCTTGAAAGACATATGATTCATTAAAAGATAAATCATGAATTCATAAGTCTTAGTTAGATTCTAAATACATACTCAACATAGCAAACATAATGGTTACAAAATTTTATTAACAACAACAAAGATATAGGATAATACAGGGGTGGGCAATTATTTTGGCTCAGGGGCCATAGAGGTTGGTGGAGGGTCACATCGGGGGCCACTTTGTGGAAGCGAAGGTTAATGGAGGGCTGCACTTTTTTTTCATGACATAATAAACACATTGCTTTATTCCCTGTATTGCCAAATAAATATTTGTTTGTCCATTTTTCATTAAACACACGACATTCATCACCGATTTTACATTTTTTCGGAGGGTTCATGGTTTCACTAAAGTTGGAAAAATATATATTTGTTAATGCAAAAACAAAATTTAAATTAACCAGATCAACTGGAAAAGCACTGCACATCATATCTACACTGTGCACGTGTATTGACGTGGTTATTCTAGTGGAAAATAAAAGACGAATCTTCAGTCGCGCACAGGAAGAAAATCTCAGTTCAAGGCGGATTTTTCTGATTGTCTTGGCGGGCTGCATAAAAACACTTAGTGGGCCGCTTTTTGCCCATCCCTGGTCTAATATGAGAGAATAAAGAATGTTATATTGATAGATTAAAGAATCCATAGCTATTCAAAGAAATAATATTTTGAAAACATTTTACTTAAGATTATAATAATCTCAAATTATATATATATATAATAGGTTCAAATCTAAAATTTGGAGTTACATTAAAAATAATATCATTAAGGTGCATACTGATGGGAATCATATATTTATTATATTTTTGTCTAAAATGTCAGACTTATATATTAAAAAAAATAAACAAGCAACATTAGTACACAATTAATATTGGCAATGGCTTTAAGAAAATCATGTTTTTGCATCTTGTATGTAAAACTATGTCATAAAACTTAATGACATTTAAATATCAAGGTCACATAAAATAGTAAAGGCTTAAATTCTTAATATATGCTTTTCTTATTCAAATTATATGCTAATTCAGTATAAATGAAAAATGGCCACTTTTTTAAAAAAAAAAAACAAGTATAAGTTGACTTCATTAAAAAGTTTCAAACAAACTTCAGCTATGAAAATAGTTGGGGAGATTATAGATATGTCAATTATTCATAAGAGATAGCTTAAATAAATAATATTAAAATAAAGCAGTATTGTCAATATGCTATTCAGAAATATTTTCTAGTGTTATGGGGTTCTTTGATAAAAACATATATAAACTGTATGGTGACAATCTGATACATTGAGACATCATCATTATTAAACAGAGTATTATTACTATCTTGAAGCTGAACAAGAGTCTTCAAAGGTTTAAATAAATTCTGAGAAAAAAAAAATAAAGGCAACTCCTTTAATGAGACAAGACTGATGATCCATAATTTACATCAAATGAAATCAGATTACGAAAATAAACTAACAAAATATAACACTTTTTATAATTACAATTTTTGGTATTAAAAAAAGAGAATTGGTTCCAGAAATGAATATAAAATGTAACAAAGGAACTGCTCAGAATACATTAAAACAGTGAAGATTATTCTTTCCTTTTTTCAATATAGAGTAATTTTACTGAATAGAAAACATATCTCAGAACATGTTTTGGTAAGATTTGAATTTCATGTAAATCAAATCACGATTACACAGAAAGATATATCGATAAAAGTTTGGGGCCAAGAAAGAAATTACTAGTCAAGCATTGGTAGTTGAGTGATCAGCACGGCTGCTTTACAAGCATTTGCCCCGGGTTTGCGGGTTCGCTTCCCGGCCGATACTTTGACACATGAAAAAAAAAAAAAAGAAAAGAAAGAAATGATTGTAAATTTTTTGATGCATTGCAGGAGACATTCAGATTTAATAAAAATGAGATCCTCATAATTGATTTAAAGGCCAAAATAGTTGATGAAAATATTCTCATAAAGAAAACAATTGGTAGACAAGAAAAGTAAAATAAATGATCGATTTGTATGAAATTTTTTAAATTGTGATTGTAGCACTAGCCTTTCTATATCATTATTGGTATAAAGTTACTCAGGTTTCTACCTAATCATCGTACAGAATGAACAGTTTATAATTATCAAAAATGATGCGCATTGATTAATACAGAAATAATAAAAGCTTATATTGATAGGGACCATTCTAGCTGACAATATTCAGATTAAATTTGTATTAATCAAAATTGTGATAAGAAAAAATAATATCAAAAAAACTAAATAATATATATATAAAACTTGCCTTAGATTTAACGAATCATTTATGAGATTGACATTGACATTAAATAGACAAAAAGCTAAATTTAATACTACAAAAGTTGTGAAAATATCTTTGGGTTTGGATAAAGATATCTGAAATTTTATGGAAGATGGAAAAAAATATTAAAATTAAGCCAAATAATATTAGCATGACAGATAAATAATAAATTTAATTGCACCAACTATATTCTACATAAGATGTTAAAAATAATAATTTATTAAAAAGTTTCTAGTAATACAATATTGAAATTTTCTTAGGTGCTAATTAAAGAAAATAACTCAGTGGATGTAAATATAGCTTACAATGAAATGAACTAAAAAAAATCTTAATGAAATAATAATTATAATTTTAAAGATGTAAATAATAATGATAATATAATAGGATAATATTTACAAATATTACAATTAAATTAATAAAACAGAGTGCAACTTACTTTTCTTGCATTTCAAGAAGCTGTTGCTCTGCATGTTGAAGAGCTTCTAATTCTTCAACCATTTTTTTAATATGTTGTTTTGAATATTTACGCTGACTATAGGCAAACCAGCAGCCTCCTAGAGCAATAAGCAATGATGTTACCACAGCAACATCCTTGAAATAACTATGATCTGCAATAACAACAATAAAAAAATATATAAATTGAAATAAACTTCAACATTTATTATATGTTTCTGAGTAATTAAAATATACATGTAGCACTTCAACACAGACTTTCCAGCTCCCTTTAGTTATTCATTCTATCTTATACAACCTATGCATACTACTACATACATGTAAACAGATAAATGATCTCCAGTATACGTATTTTGTGTTGAAGCAGCACTCATCAGTTGGTCCGGATCATCATATCCCCCCACCCACATATATATAATAAGTGCTCAGTTTATAGTAAGATAGCAAATCTTCAAACTTTAATGGACAGGTTTCAATCCTATGCACTCTCCAACTCTTAAGCCATCCATATCATTGAAAATCTGATGATGGCATGTTCAAAATCCTTCTTTGCCAATTTTTACATCCAGCTTAAAAATATATATATATAACATATACTTGTACGTAGATATTATATATTCAGCCTATATTCTACCCACTGATCTTTTGTGTATTTAAATAGGCTTAAAGTTCTACATATGAGGGGTCAGAAATGACTTATGGTCAACATGGGTATGACAACAAAAATTGGCAATCAAGGGCTTTGAACATGCCATCATCAGATTTTCAATGATATGAATGGCTGAAAAATTGAAGAATGGAGAGGATTGAAGCCTGTCCATTAAAGTTTGAAGATTTGCTATCTTAATATAAACTGAGCACTTATATATATGTATGGGAGATGATGATCAGGACCAAATGATGCGTGCTGGTTCAGCATGAAATATGTATATTGGAGATCATTTATTTTTTTCACATGTATGTGGTAGTGTGCATAGTTGTATAAGATTGTGGATGACTAAAGGGAACTTGAAACTCTGGATTCAAATCCCTTCTGATTACATTTAGCTTAAAGTATATAAACTATACTTGTACTTAAGTATTATATAGTATTTTATATAAAAAAGACTAAAACTGAACTTTTCAAATCCAATCTTCAATTGCTTAAAGTTACATATGTAAATTAAAAAACCAACAGTAAAAAACAAACAAATCTATACATTACTCATAGTTTATGCCAATAATTATATAGTTAATTGTTCAAAAGATCATGTCATTTGAATATAAGTTCTATCCAGTAGGTTTATCAAATTTTTTTTTTTTACTCAGATAAGAATCAAGCTAAAACTAGTTTTTATTGAATGCAATACTTATTTAAATATCTTATTTACTAACCGTGATCAATGGGTAAAACAATTTGCGTAATATATATATATTTATTATTAATAATAATTGAATGGATTAATGCTAGAGCTGAACATGATCCATGAATTTAGAGCTCCAAAATCTGACACTCTACTAATACACCAAAACAGAATTATATCAAAAGCACTATAAACAAGATTTTTATTGCCAGAAAATGTAAAAAAAAAAAGTACACTAAAGCAAAGGCATAATTTATATACAGGTTTTACTAATATAAGATATTTGAGTTGGTTAATGACTAAAGTTTATAGTACCATGAGAAATTCATCAGGATGCTTATAATGTTAACTCATACTATATCATTTTTAAGAAGATGATATGAAAGATTTTGTTGCAATTTGAAAGAACAGAAACATATGAAATAATAACTAATGTAAAGCAGATATGTGCTAGTTCCAACACTGTCTTATACTTTTATTACAATATAAAGGCATTTTCATAAAATCAGTAAGAAGATGGGATATAGATTTGGTAGTGGTTTTAATTTAAACTGATAAACAGACAAACAAAAAACTCAATAACTGTTTGGTATTTCTAGATTTACAGTACACTGATGATTATACTATTCTCACCAATTTAAAGGTTGACCTATAGCACATTCTTAATGTTTTGGATACAAGCATTTAAGGCTTGGGTTTAGCAACTAATATTTAAAAAACCTCAGATATTTTATTAGTCAATGCCAGAAGAAAAATCTTCAACAACTTTTAGATTTTATCAAATTGAGAATGAGTATTAATTTAAATATCTAGGCAATTTTTTTTTTTTTGGTTAGAAAGATAAGTTGCAACAGATTCCAATTTGTTGCTATACATTTAATAAAGGTATTTAGTATGAAGACAAAGTTTGAATCTCTATGGATGTAATATAAAAGAACTGAAGAATTTCACTTCAGAGTTCATCATAATTTGGTGGCAAAATATTAAACCAATCATATATTCTTCAGTTTAAATAGAAGTAATGATGCAGAAATATACTATTGTAAGAACATATCTTCATTGAATTGAGAAAGGATATTAAATGAAAAGTAACAATCCTCTCCCCCCCTTCCCAAATTATTTTATAATAAAATATATACGGTTTTCTGGAAAAAGTAAATTATCAATGGTAATTATTTTCAAAAGTATTGCAAAATGTATCTGTAATTCTTTCATGTCATTTTATCTGGTTTTTGCTGGAGTTAGAGAGCCATAGCATTTAAAAATAATAATAATACTTTTTGCAAGATTCCATGTAAATAATCTTTATGTATATACACGTGCTGATGTATATAAAAGGTATTTAAAAATCGTTCACTCCAAAATAAATCAACAATTTTGTTATTATAGGAACTATCTTTCATGCTTTAAAATAATTAATAGTACAGTTTAAAAATATAACAATCTTCTGCAGCGATTTTTTCTCTATTGCTATCATTATGGTCTTAGAGAATGTTTTGCAAATAATAGGTGGAAAAAAAATCTCCAACAGTCCTGCAGAAATAAGATTAACTTTTAATATTATGCTATTAATTAATCTGTGAATTGATTTAATATTTAGACAGCAATAATAAAATTGACCAAGTTTTCTTATGGAGAATCAAAGAGCCTGAAGTTTCCCTCTTGTGATTATTATAGCACAATGATGTAGAATATTTTTTGTATATACAGATACAACAAATATGCTTTGATAATTCTTGAATGTTTTCACTTAACATAAGAATCTTTTAAGTTTTGAATTTTCCTCCTGGAACTATTTACTCTGATAAAAATGTATTATTTTTTATTTGCATAATTAGATTTCTATTTATAATTAAGTAAGTACTTTCTCTTTATTAATATTTATGCAGAAAAATGGGATCAGCTGAAATTTATTTTAATGAATATATCTTTGAAGACCTTTATACTTTTTTACTTTAAATTCACAAATGCGATTAATATGTTAATTAAATTATCTGCAGTCTGTTTTTAATTGTCCAGAGAGTGTTTTAAATACAATCGAACTTTACGTATTTTATAGGATGCAAAATGATTTCAAAGTGTTTTTTTTTTTTTTTTTAATAAAATTAAAAAAATCTAGTTACAAATAAAAATTTTTCGGATTAATTTTTTTCTAGATTATATATATATATATAAAATAGTTCCTGATTTACCACACATGGAAAGTTATTTATGATCCGAATTTACAATATCATTTCCAATAAAAAATTAATAAATGCAATAAACTAACTAAATATATGTGTATGCATTTATCCTATTTATTTTTTCATCTTTTTCTAAAGTTAGAATGATCATATTTGTTTATAAGTGGGTGGCAATAATAAATCACTAGGATGACATTTCTATTCAAAAAAAACAAAAACAAAACAAAACAATAATATATACCAACTTACTTAATTAAAACATATTTACACGATTTTATTAACTCAATTAATGTCATAATTAAAAAAGTATATTGTAGGGATATATTTCAGGGCATGCCTTTTTTTGAAAGACTACCGCACTGAAAACATTTTTATAAAGCAGATATTATTTGAAACTATTTCTAGTATTATTATAAAAGATGCCCAGCAAATTATATTTTTAGAAACTTTAGTTTGCTACACATAAATCAGAATAAGATATTCTTTATTCATTTTTTTATATTGTTAAGATGAATTATTATTTAATATTAAGTAACATAATAAAAATGTAAAGTTTAATTTGTTTCTAATAAATAAATATAGGGGATTTGAACCCAGACTTTCAAGCAACCTTCAACTATCCACACTATCTCACACTACTGATACACATAACCACACACTTGTAGAAAAGATAAATAATAACCAATATACATATTTCATGCTGAACCAGCGCTCATCAGTTGGTCCAGATTATCATCTCCCACACACATATATAATCAGTGCTCAGTTTATATTAAGATAGCAAATCTTTATACTTTAATGGACAGGCTTCAATCTACTCCAACCTCCAACTCTTCAGTTATCCATACCATTGAAAATCTGACAATAGAATGCCCAAATCCCATGCTGATGCCAAAATTATTGTTATGCCCATGTTATCTTTTCTACATGTGTGTGGTCATGTATATCAGTAGTATGAGATAGTGTGGATAGTTGCAGGTTGCTTGAAAGTCTGAGTTCAAATCTCCTATATTTACAATTAAGTTCCAGGTATAAGAATGCCTGTGTTTCAAATCTTTCTAATAAATAAATAAAAAGATATTCTTTAGAATGAACAATGATTCAATTTTGAATTACATAAATTTTATTTATAAGTGTTGGAAATTTATTGTATAACTACAAATTTATATATGTTGGATTTATTAATATCTAGAGATATATGCATATTTTTTATTATCTAAAATATTAGTACACATATATAAAATTTTACACCGTTGTGAACTCTTTCTTAATCCACCATTTTTCAAGAATATAGAAAAAATATAATAGATATGTAAAAATGCTAAAGTCTATTAAAAAAATAATAAATTGAAGACAAACAAAACAAAAATTACATTTTAAAGAATGAGAAAAGGTTAAGAATGCAGCTCATAATTTCTAAAGTAAAAGAAACAGTTATCTCTGAATTATAAAAGTTAAAAAGAGAAAGATGATGTGATTGCTACTTTTTTTAAATAAAATAATAAAATTAGTCTTGCCGAGAGGTATCACAGCCGCCATGCAAGCAAGTAGTTGGTTGCAGACGGTTGTAGGTTCGCGTCCCGGCCAATGATATGACACATGGGAAAAAAAAAATAATAAAATTATTTTTAAATTTAACAGAACAAACTGTCCATACAGAAAAATACTACATCAAGATAATGTTATATATGAAAAACTGGCAGTTCTGAAGACAAAGAATCATTAAAAAATATCTAATTTCAAGAGTAAAAAAAAGCTTACAATGATTGGGTAAAAATGATACATATGTAAATACCTGAAAACTAAAAAAAAGCTTACAATGATTGGGTAAAAATGATATATATGTAAATACATGAAAGCAGTTCACACTTAAACAATACCAAGAATCTCAAAAATTTTATATAAAAAAAAACTTTATCTTTAAAAACTAAAATTTCAAAAATTTTTTTTTGAAAAGCAACCATTGAAATTTGGGATTATTTTTATTTGAATGCGAAATCCAATTTAAAACTAAAATTTTAAAACTGTAAGCTTGTAAAAAACAGTCAAATAATAAAAAATTGATGAAAACGATTGATAAATTTACTATTGTTTTGTTTCGTCATGAATATTTTGGTTATAGCAATACAAAAAAAAAAAATGTTTATTTTTGAATTAGTTTTCACATTTTGATTTTTTGAAATAATTTTTAAAAAGTTTTTTTCAATTGTGAAAAATGGTTTCGATACTTAAATTGTATTAATTTAATATTATGTGAGTATTTTTATTGAAATTTCTTATTATGTGGTAAAAATTAAATTGACCCCCCCATAATAAGCAATAAAAAGGGAAAAGTATATTTTAATAATGATTGGAAAGAACAATTTTTATTCATCACGTATAAAGAAAAGTTTATGTTTATTTTGTAATTCTACAGTAGCTTTACCCAAAAAAGGTAATCTAAATAGACATTTTACTACTATTCATCCAAGTTTTGATCGAGACTTTCCTCCAAAATCTATAATAAGAAAATCTGAAGTACAAAGATTAAAAAGATCTCTAAATTCACAACAATCTTCATCCAAAAAAAGTTGTTGTATATCAATGATGACAACAATGGCATCTCTCCATGTGTGTCAAATTTTTATAAAGCACAAAAAGCCTTTAACAGATAGCGAGATATTCAAAGAAGCTTTTTTGGCTGCAGCAGATAGTTTATTTCACAATTTTAAAAATAAAATGGAGATTGTTGATGCTATCCAAGAAATACAACTTTCCAGACAAAATGTAACAAGATAAGTTGAAACCATGGCGATGGATTTAAGGTCACAATTTAAAAAAGATTTTGAAAATTGATTATGGTTTTCACTTCAATTTGATGAGTCATCTGTCAGTTGCGATGTCCCAGCTTAGTATAGTTGTACGTTTAATATTTCCTGATTTGACAATAAAGGAAGAATTTCTCAAAATCCTATCTTTAAAAAAGTGAACTAGAGAAGAGGACATCTACAATATTTTTAAAGCCTTTGTAATATTTAAAAATCTTCTTAAACTCATTTCCATTACTACAGATGGTGCTCATTCTATGACTGGTTGTGAAATTGGATTTTTAGCATTTTGTAAGAGATATATTGATTTTCCTTATTTTATTTCATACCACTATATAATTCATCAACAATCATTATGCAGTAAAATGTTGAACCTTGATGAAGTTATGAATACAACTATGAAAATAATCAATTCGATTAGGATGAAAGCACAGCAAAGAAGATTACTTCAGTCATTTTTAGACAGCTTTGATGCAGATTATGGTAACTTAGTTCTCCATAATTCAGTCAGATGGTTGAGCAAAGCTAATGATTTAGAAAGATTCTGCAAGCTGTTACACATATAAAAGATTTTCTGGATGAAAAAAAAATCCTTGTGCTGTTTTACTTCACAACAAGGTGTAGTTGCAAAAGCTAGCATTTTAAAAGGATCTAACAACTAAATTAAATGAATTAAATCTAGATTTGCAAGGACAAAACAAAACAATAACCAACATGATTATCTCCATCAATAGAGTTAAAATGAAACTAGAAATGTGGATTTTTCAAATTAATAATAAAGATTTGAACCATTTCGCAAATTTAAAAGAAGAAATTGGGTCAAACATAGAAACATATGATTACCAAGAATTTGGAATATTTTGCAAAACATTCTTCTAATATTTGAAATATAGGAATTCTTTATATACCTGGAGCTTAATTGCAAATTTAAAAAATTTGAACACAGATTTTCAAGCACCCTTCAACTATCCACACTATCTCATATCACTGATACACCTGACCACACACATGTAGAAAAGATAGATAATCACCAATACATGTATTTTGTGCTGAATCAGCACTCATCAGTTGGTCCAGATCATCATCTCTCACACACATATAATCAGAATTTAAATGGATAAGGTTTATATATGAGGGATCAGAGTGACTTGAGGTCAACATGGGCATAACAATAATACTGGAATCAGCATGGGATTTGGGCATTCCATCATCAGATTTTCAATGGTATAGATGGCTGAAGAGTTGGAGTGGATTGAAGCTTGTCATTAAAGTATGAGGATTTGCTATCTTAATGTAAACTCAGCGTTGATTGTATATATGTGGGAGAGATGATGATCTGGATCAAATGATGAGTGCTGGTCCAGCACGAAATATGTATATTGGTGATTATTTATCTTTTCTACATGTATGTGGTCACATGTATTGAAGGGTGTTTGAAAGTCTATGTTCAAATCTCCTATATTTACAATTAATCTCCAGATATATGAAGAATGCCTGTACTTCAAATATCCTGCCTATCCCCCTTTCTATGTATTTAAATGGATAAGGTCCTATACATGAGAGGTCAGAGTGACTTGAGGTCAACATGGGCATAACAATAATTTTGGCATCAGCATGGGATTTGGGCATTCCATCTTTGGATTTTCAATGTATGGATGGCTGGAGAGTTGGAGTAGATTGAAGCTGGTCCATTAAAGTATAAAGATTTGCTATCTTAATATAAACTGAGCATTGGATTATATATATGTGTGTGAGATGATGACCTGAACCAACTGATGAGTGCTGGTTCAGCACGAAATATGTATATTGGTGATTATTTATCTTTTCTACATGTGGGTGATCATGTGCATCAGTGGTATAAGATAGTGTGGATAGTTGAAGGGTTATTGAAAGTCTGTGTTCAAATCCCTTATATTTAAACATTTTCTGCAATTTCAACAAAAACTTTTTTGACTTTGAAAAACTTTGACCAATCACTTCATTTTTCACATCACCATTCTCTAAAATAAATATAGAAAATCAAGCTGTATTAATCGCAGAAGTATTTAATATGGACGTAGGTAGTTTGGAAATACAGTTAATTGAACTGCAAAATGACATTACATTGAAATCACATGATCAATTTAATATATGAAAGTATATTACCATTGGAAATTATCTGCTATTGAAAGATGTATATTTTAGACTTCATTCATATTTTGCATATGAATCATCATTTTCTCATATGAACTATGTAAAATCTAAATATCATACTCATATGACTGAAAATCATCTTAATGTCTGTTTATGCTTGGCTGCTCCTAATTATGAACCAAATTACTCAAAAATCGCTAACAATATTCAATGTCAATCATCAATTAAATAAATTTCTTAAAATTGTAACTATATTTGTTTATTTTCATTTACAAATTGATTCATTTTGCTTAGGTTCTAAAAGATGGGGCACATATGATGTAGGGTATGTATTAAAAATTGGTTGATTTTTCATAAATAAGAATTTAGGTTTTTTTTTGTTATAGAATATGTTTATGTATAGTTGTAGTAATTTGAAATATAAAAGCAGAATGCATTTGAAGTTGGGGCATATTATGTCATAATACAATATAATATAAAATATAGACAGATCTGTAATGAATTATGCAGCTTAAACCAAAATAGTTAGAAAAAAAACAAAAAAAATTGTGTTTATTATATTGTATAAAGGGATACTAAAGATATTGAATCATAAAAATCAAATTTCGACTTAAAAATTATTAAAATAACTATATTAATTATATCGAAATTAAAATAAAAAGTCATGAAACATCAAATTGTCTTACATTTCAGCTGAAAAATTAGATTTTTAAGATGTTACATTTATTAACTATAAAACTTATTATCATATGCAATATATATTTAACAAAAATACCTGAAAAATATTTTTATAAAAATTTAATATTTGAATACAAGGATAATTCATATACTTGGATTTTAGATGTAATTATAGGGGATTTGAACACAGACTTTCAAACTCCTTTCTAATAATTAAAAAAGTTAAGCATTTTTCCCCCACTAGTCCCACAAAACATAATGGATAAATCACAGATATAAATATAAAGGTACACACACATACAAGTAGGTAAAATAGCTTTTAATAAATCAATTCTAAAAACAAAGGTTTTTGAGCAGTTTTCTATACTTGTTTATCTTTTAACAAGCCAGATATCCAGTTAATGACCAATGCAAATTGGCTATGGGTTGATTACTTTAATAAAAAAAAAAACTTTAGCATACTGAAAGTAAAAAAATTGAATTGGAGGTTCAATACATTGTACTATGAGATCATTGATACGTATGTGTACAAGAATATAAAAATGAAACACATATGAAGAACATGTAGATATAAATGTTTATAAATGTAAAAATTAAAATATGAAAACTTAAACTATGATAACTTTAACAAAACAAATTTCACCAAAATATAAATAAAAATAATAAAAGTATTTACTTTTTTGGGGCCCAAAGAGAATCACATCCATAGCTTTGAGCATAATTTTTTGCTTGTGAATTGACTCCTTGACACCCATATTGGACAGATATGATAAATTCATGGTTCTAAAATAAAAAAAAGTAATAGCAACTATATTAATTTGACACTTAACATAAGCAAAACATAAACATACAATATAGAGTATTCTGATGTTCATATAAAATTGCATGCTTTTCAATATAAACTATTATAAAGATTTTGCATATACAAAACATATCTTTAATATTTTAATGGAGTCATAGATAATGATTTAAATATAAAATTCATTATTTTACTTCTCATTAAAATATATTTTTTTTAAAAGTGAGAGAATAGTGTGATAAGAAGTAAACAATTTAATAATATATATATAATCACAAAATTAATATTTTGTTGTTTTTTTTCTTTTAAAAAGTAAAAAATTAGAAATATGTCGTTTAAAAAATCTAAAATAACATGGCAAGGCTGGAAGAAACATAATATCTTAAAAAAACCCAGTCAAACTGGAAATGCTACCATATAATTTTCCTATAAAGATCCTCCCTCACCCCCATAAACAAACAAAAAAAAAGAAAAAAAAGAGAGAGATTCAAATCATACACTTGATTTAAACAAACAAACAAAAAAAAAAAAATACTAAATTTATTAAATTACTATATTATTAAACTTATAAATAGTTAATAGATTTGGACTATCAATCACTGGAATACATTTACAGTAGCCTTTGATCATAAAATAGACTTGAATTGATCCATTTTTGATATGAACAAATTTTTTAATATGCTTGTATACATTTTGGTATTCTTTTCAATAACATTAAATATTCTCAGAATTACAGTTATACATATATAATCAGAATCATTAATTATCTTAATAATGTAATTAGCATGTTTTAGGGCAGGGGTGGGGAACCTCCGGTCCATAAGCCAAGTCCAGCATCAAAACCTCTCAATTCAGTCCCCCAGACATTTTTACAAATAAAATGCAGTGCAAATATTGAATTAAGAATTAAATAAAATAAAATATTTATTTTGTCAACTACACCTTTTTTTCCTCTCCAATCTTTATAATAATTTTATTTCATTCTATCAGAAATGCAATATTCTAACAAATTATCTATATTGTGTGATCTATCTGACTACAGTGTGAGAACAGTTTAGGTTGTATAATGATTTTCACAGACAAATACATAACTAGGAAAAACTGAAATTTTACTTCATTTTATTATTATTTTGCATTTACTTTTTTTTTATTTTATTAGAATTTCTGCATGGAGTAAGATAAAAAAAAAAAAAATTACAAAGAAAATCTCACATCGGGACCAAATAATATTTTTTTGTCATAGAAAGAAATAGTAAATCAATGTGCATGATAGGTTTAGAAAATATTTCTAGTAATAAAGAAGACATTCTTAAGAGACATTATTTATCAAACATAAATTATTGGAGTAGAAAGAAATACTAAAAAAGAAAACCTGGAAAGGAGCTTTATCAAAAGCTGTTATGTTTTATAAAAAGTATAAACAATTCAGAATATTCTGTGAGAGCAACTTATTGCAGAAAAAAAAAAAGCAGAAAATTTGGAACCATGTTCTGCAGGGGAATTTATAAAAAACTGCATCCTAGCTGCTGTAGAATTAACCTATCCAAAACATATGACAAAATTTATATCATGAAGATAAGTTAAAGGTGAATCAAAAAAATTGTAAGTAAATGTGGAATAGTCATTAATAATAATGATGTTACTTTATTTTTAACTCTCACACACAAAAATGCAGACCTCATTTAAAAGGGGAAAGTTGAAATTGGTCTACCAGGTGAAAAAGTTGCCCAGCATTAATGATTAGAGGTAAACTAATTACATTTTTGATCAAATATAGTAAGCTAATTATTAAATCAATAATTTTGTATGGCCTGCAAATCAGATTACAAATATACAAATGGCCCTTGGCAGAAATAAGGTTCTGTTTTAATGCATTAGCAAAAAAGATGGACATTAGAATTCAAGTTCAATAAAATGCCCTCCAGTTCTCAAATTGTTTACGAATTCCTGAGCAATAAATCATTAAATTATTTTCTTTTGGGGAAAATGATCTACTCTGATATGAGAAATATTACATATATTATTTGAACTAAGGTTTTATTTAAATATTACTTATAAAATATATAGATAAATTGGTGAGAAAATTTACAAATGGTTTGCTTTACAAACAATAACTGAAATAATAATAAAAAAAAACCACAGTAGTAAATATCAATGACTAATTTATTTAGTACTTCAATGCTAAATGTACTATGTGCTTTTTAATAGACACATAATGAATGATTTGTAGAAAATATCTTGCAATACCTACAGATTGATTTTGCCATTAATACAGAAATCAGATAAAAACACACATACAGAGCTTTAATATAATGTCAGAAAAAATATCAGTATTTTTTCACTTAATAACTTATATTTATATAAAAAGAAAATGTAAAGTACTTCAGAAGAAAAGATAAATTAATTATAGAGAAAAGATTGTTTAAAGAGACAAAAACAAAAATATAGTCATTAGTTAAAAAGAAATAATAAATTAGGAATTTTGAAATGTTGAAGTCTGGTTCCTTAATTAACGAAATAATAGGTGTAAGAAAATATTGTGACAGTCAGTCTTAAATGACTGCCACAAAGATGGCTGCAAGCATAGTTGCAGCCCAAACAAATGTACATATTATAATAAAAGGAGTGGTCTGTGCAGGTATAATTTCTCTGTTGCTTACACACACACTATATTGTAAATAAATAGGGTGAATGGTGATAATATGCTTATAAATAAACGAATGCGGACACCACATGTAAATATGTATTTTGCTGTTAATAAATGCTATATATTTTTTTTTAATTTATGATATGAATAAATATGGCAAGGGATTAAAGAAATGATTGTGGGAAACTTAAATGTATTCGCAAGTAACCTATCAGTAAACATGTTGTATTTTGATTTTATTTCAGATTCTCAAATGTTGTATTTTTTTTCTGTTACTTGTTGAATATTCTTTTTGAAAAACAAAAACAATTTTTATGTGACAACAAGCATACAGTTTAAGTTTTATAAGTTTTTTTTTTTTAGAACTTAATGTTCATGGCCGCAGGCAAGCCAATGACCTCTTTCTTTTATTGTATAATGTTTTTGGAAAAAAAAATGTAGAAATTGTATCAGTGGTCATTCAGCTTGACACCTACTCAAAATTATTTAATTAAATAAATGTGATTTTATTTTATTGTTTAAAGAAATCGAGGGATTGGAATTTAAATGGTCTGTGAAATTCTGAAATTAATTAAAAGATAAAGTTATCGTAAGACAATTTTTTTTCCCAAAAAGATAGCTAAAATTAAATCCATTGTTTGGACTTAAGTAATTAAAAACAGGGATGAATAATTTAATTAAAAACAGAAATGTAAAAGCAATAACTTGTGGAGGGGATGAGAGAAAACACCATGTAATGGGGGGGATGTATAAAGGCTGGTCAGGTGAAATTGAGTTAGTAAGCTGGGTTATATTCATTGACACTCACAGGCACTCTTACCCATTCTCAGGTAGTTAGCAGTATAGTTTTCAGAGTGGACGGACGGAAAAGCAGAATTATGAATGTAAAAAAACGTTTTTTCGGAATGATGAACAAGTGGGAGAGTTATTAATAGCTGAACTATTTTAAAAGGTGCAGACCAAAAAATATGATATTCATTGACCGAGAAAGAAAAATACAATTGAAATTTAAGCTAATGTTTTATATCGCTAAGAGAATGGAATCAAGATTTATTCGTGATACAGCAATGAACATGGAGTAGAAAACCAAGTTCGGTACATTCGCACGGCTCGAAGACCTACATAGTCGTCCAGTGATGTGACTTTCTATTTCTTAAAGTGTAGCTGCTATGGACAATTTGCCAACCTCCATTGAAGCCCTGTTAAGTAATCACCTGCACAGCAGATATATATCGCCCTCAAAATCCTAGCCCGGAGAAGAACGAAGCTTCGGGAAGTATTATTTATGTTTTTATATCTATTTTTTATGTCTTATTGTGAGTAATTCATTATTTTACTAATATTGCTATTATTAAATGAACCAATGAATTGCATAATTCAGTTATAAATATTTAGTTTGTAATTTTAACGTAAAGGTACACGTAATTCATTGGAGTATCTAAATAAATTATAAAAGAAAAGAGAAAGTAAATATGAAATATTTCAATATTTCAAAATAGTTAAATAAAAATAGTTGGGTGGTTTGGTCATTGGATGTATGTGTTTCGCTTTGAAATAATAGTAAATTTATTCCATCCGCTAAGTTTTCATAAGGAATAACAGTGTATAAGAAAGTGTTCCAAATAATTATTATTGTCCGCTACGGGCAGGACTCATATTATGGAACTTTTAAGATTCAAATTGTAGTTGAGCAAGAGTTTGTTCCCCTTGTAAATTTATTCCATCCGCTAAGTGCAGGATTGTTTCCATAAGGAATAAAAATGTGTTATAAAGTGTTCCAAATAATTATTGTCCGCCACAAGCAGGACTCATATTATGGAACGTTTAAGATTCAAATATCATTAACTCGTGGCTAAGTCTTTTTTTTTTTTATTATTATGAAACACATGCATACCATGGCCAATACACTTTGTTTTCATATAAGTAATTTATTCCAAGTTTTGGGTTTAAAGTGTAAGCAGGGGAGAATTTCAGACCATTCCTTTCCCATTTATGAAACTATTTAAAATTTATTTATACGCTTGAATTTTAATTAATATCGTTTATGTGTGTGTTTATTCTCTTCCTTATTCTGTAAATATTTATATAATCATAGAGGGCTTAATAAATTTAACATCTAATTTTAAAGTATGGCATTGTGCTGTATATTTGATAATGATATTATTGTTTGACCTTTTCTGTTAACGAAGCAACAAACCACCATCCCGAGATCATGAGTTGATTGAGCTAGTCAGGGATTAAACTTACCGGGATCGGGAATCATTCATTAGGCATTCACTTTTCTATTGATTTTATATATAAAAAAAGAAAATATAAGAGATTATAACTCTTTATTAATTACATGATCATATCCCTTAAGCAGGGGAGCAATCTCTTTCTTAAGGTGGCGCACAAAGGTTGCAGTAAACGAACCTTTCAAAGATATGATTATAGTAATGTATATTTTGGATGCCTTTGAATATTTCTTAATTGCTGCTCAATGTTAGAAAACGCATGTCATGCTCAATGCGTATAAAGACGCAGGCAGTAACCGTTACAGTAAAAATGGTGACCAACGTGTTATTGGGCATGATGCAATTCATATGCACATAAGTTAATAGTGGAGGTCACAGCCGTGTTATATAAATAATAAATAAAATAAAAAAATTATTATTATTTTTTTAATAGGAGAGGTGTGGGCAGATAGCAAGCTACAATTGAGAATAAATAAATAAATAAAAAAAAAAAGAACATATACTAGATATATATAGATGGCAAACAAATTAGGGTGAGCTAAGTGTGAATGTACCGAGATTTAATAAATAAGAAATAAATAAATAGAATACTTTGCTAGTGTTGAGTTTTAATAACAAATAAATAAACAGAATACTTTGTTAGAAATAAGTAGAATACTTTGTAAGAAATAAAAAAAATACTTTGTTAACGTTAAGATATAGTAAAGAGTGAAATAGATAAATAGAATACTTTATTAGCGTTGACATTTAATAACAAAGAAATAAACAGAATACTTTGTGAGAAAGAAGTAGAATACTTTGTAAGAAATAAACAGAATACCTTGTTATAAATAAACAGAATACTTTGTTAGCATAGAGATATAGTGATAGTGAAATATAAAAGTGTGGATAATTGAATTTTCATAGTCAAGATAAAATAGAACCTGAAATGGAGGGAAAAAACTTAATGAATATAATTTCAGACTTTATGAAACAACTGAGAGCAGAAATAGCTAAAGTACCAAGGCAAATAGAAGATGTAAGAAAAGATATGGAAAAACGAATGGAAGATATGTCCCAAAGACTAGACAATGTTAAAGATGAAACATTACAGGAATCAAAAATAAAAAGCCCTAATGTAGAAATAAAATATGATAACCTTGAGCTAAATAATAGTAAACATACAGAAGCTATAGCAAATAAACAACACGCAACAGGACTAGAGGTTGATGGCACAACAGGACTAGAGTTTGAGGGCGTGCGTGAAAGAATTGATGAAAAAAGAAGTGACATAGAAAATAGCTGCAATAGCAAAATATACGAAATAGAGAAGACGCTGGTAGGAAATGATACTAAAGTAGCAAAAATAGAAAACACAGTAAAGCAGATAGAACAACAGATCATGATACTAATTAGCAGTAGCAACAAACTTGAACAAGAAGCTACTAATGTAGAATCAGATACTCAGATAAAACAATGTGAGATAGATAAGGAAGGAGGCAGTGATACAATAAATATAATAACAGATAAAATGGACAAAAGTAATGCAGATATAGAATTTAAAAAGTCAGGGAAGGAACATATGAGTGATACGAATGCATTAAACATTAACCAATTTATAAAAATTAAAGTGTTTGAAGGGCAGACAAGGGAGGCTCCGATAGAACACCTTAATAGTTTAGAAAATTATTTTAGAATAAATAGGATGGATGATACTAGCCAGTTAACCATAGCATATAGCCACCTCCAAGGGGATGCTCTTGCATGGTGGGAGTCACTGTTTCGCCACCCAAGCATGTACAAAGAATATAAAAAAGCTTTGCTGCGAAACTTTTGGAGTGACGAAAGACAAGAGATGGTATTATACCAAATAATGCAAGAAAAATATAAAATGGGTAGAGGTGAGAGTTACTCAAAGTTCTTCAGAAGGCAAGTGGCCAAGCTCCGGACTTTAGAAGCCTGTCATATATCTGAGGGCCAGATCATCAGAATAATACGGCACAATTTACCGTTCCGTATTGAACAAATGCTTTTAACAGCAAATACGAACACAACAGAACAACTAGCGGAATTACTAAGTAGTATCAACATCAACCAGCAAGGCAGACCAGTAGATAAAACAGATACGACCGATAATGGTAGGGTCATACAGGAAGAAAAAGATACAGATTCATATAAAGAAATATCGAATCTAGTTTGTTCATGGGAGGATAGAATGCCAGAATACGTACCGCAAAATTGCCCCACGATAAGAATAACATTAGAAGGGGTAGAAGCATTAGCGTTAGTGGACTCAGGTAGTCAAATTTCAGTAATCTCAGAAAATCTGTATAAGAAAATAGTTCTTAGTAATCCTAGAGTAGAAACGCTTCCATTACGGGCTGCCCAGATAATATTAGCAAACAACTGAAAGGCCAAGCTCGAACCTCACCAGATATGGATACAAATAGAATACCAGGGAGTGATGACATGCCATGTATTTCTGATCATGAGCAACTTGATTCACGAGGCAGTATTGGGCTCAGACTTTTTGCACATGAACAAATGTAATATAAATTAAGAAAAGGAATGAGTGATATGCAATGGTCACCAAATACCATTCTCGCAGTCATCAGTGTCTGGTATGACAGGACTGTGTTGCATGAACCAGTCTACCATAGAGATTCTGGAAGAAAAGATCAGTATGGCCGGAATAGCTTCATCAAATGAGAAGAAAAAACTCAAATCTCTACTGCAAGATTACGACACGATATTCTCTGATACCCCAGGGATAATTAAGGGGTATATGCAAAGGATAAGACTAAAGCCGGGAGAACCATTCCAGGCACGTTCATACCCCATACCTCACAAATGTAAGGAAGAGGTCGAGCGTCAATTGGAGCAGATGATGGAGTGGGGTGTGATTGATAAATGCTCCTCACCATACTGCAACCCTCTGGTAGTTGTAAAAAAGAAAAATGGATCTATCAGACTAGGTCTTGATGCTCGCCACTTGAACCGTGCAACAATACCTGACTGCACCATTCCGCCACCTATACAAGAACTGCTAATGAAGTTTAATGGAAAAAGTATCTTCTCGATGTTCGATCTTACTGCCAGCTATTGGCAGATCGAGTTACATCCGGTGGACCATCAATATACTGCATTAAGATATGGGGGATACTCGTACCAATTTAACCGAATGCCTTTCGGGTTAATTAACAGTGGAGCAGGACTGCTACGGTGTTTAGATCAAGTGCTAAGACCTGAAGTTAAGAAAAGTATAATTACTTATGTTGACGATGTTGTGGTGGCATCATCATCTATGGAAGAACATTTTCAACAACTGCAGACATTTTTCAAAGAATGCCGCGATAAGGGCATAAAGATAAACTTAAAAAAAAGCACACTGGTATCCAATGAAATTGAATTCCTTGGCCATTTTGGTAGGAGAATCTGGAATCAAACCACATCCAGACAAAATCAAGGCCATCACTGAGTTTCCTAGACCCCAAACAAAAAAAAATGTATGTTCTTTTTTGGGTCTATGCAATTTCTACAATAGATTCTGTGAGAAATTTGCGGATCAAATGGGGCCATTGCTGCGACTCATTAGGAAAGACATACATTGGAGTTGGACGCAAGAACAAGAGAAAGCATTTGAAAGAGTAAGGAGAAACTTTGTAAAACAAGTTGTGTTGGCATATCTGGACTTTAATAGACCATTTTTACTCCAAACCAATAGTAGTGGATATGGATTGGGGGTCACTCTTTCTCAGATCCAGCATGATGGACAAGTGGGAGTACTACATTTCATAAGCCGGCTGCTGAAAGGACCGGAGATAAACTACACTGTTACAGAAAAAGAGGCCCTGGCCATTGTATGGGCATTTCAGAAGTTTCGCCCCATCCTGTTGGGGTCTGAGGTAGTGGTGATTACAGACCACAAAAGTTTGGAATTCCACAACCACAGCTACCTTAATAATAGCCGTTTGGTACGTTGGAGCCTGTTCCTCCAAGAATTTAACTACTCAGTTAGGTACTGTAAGAGGGCTGAGAATATAGTAGCTGACGTACTCAGCCACCATCCAGTCCCAATCCAACAGCAACATGGAAATCTAGATAACATATATATAGCTAATATTGTGTCCTGCATTGGCGAAAGCATCGAGAAACATCTATCGCAACTGATTAAAAAACAACATGAAGACAAAAAGCTATGCCAAATTATAACTCAATGTCAGAAATCACCAGGAAAAACAAATACACAGAGATATAAAATTGACAAAGGCATGCTATATTATCGAATTCAAGAAGGGAGCGATGATTGGAGGGTGATGGTACTACCCCAAATGAAGAACTCTCTCATCATGGACATCCACAAATTGTATGGACATTACGGTACTTACAAAACAAAATACTGCCTTCAACGGTGGTTTTATTGGCCAGGGATGCACAGAGATATAATTGCCACATTAAACAAATGTGAAGTATGTCAACGGGCAAAGCCACAGATTAAATCATATACTAGTCACATGAAATCAATCATCCCAAAGAACCCTAACGAAATCATGGCCATTGACTTTTATGGTCCTCTGCCACCTTTTAATCGAAAGAAATACTTATTGGTGGTATACAACCTATTTTCAAAGTGGGTTGCAGCATATCCTTTGTCCAGGACCACAACAAAAAAAACTATTAGGGTATTAAATTCTCTTCATTTCCCCCAGTTCAGAAAGCCAAAATCAATTTTATCTGATCATGGAACGCCATTTGTATCAGAGGAATGGAATAAATGGATGCAAGGCGAGAAATTAAACACACCCTTACATCCATCAGGAACTCTCAAAGCAATCCATGTGAACGGATTATGAGGGAGTTGGGAAGACTGTTCCGCACATACCTGCCCACAAATCATAGGGGATGGGTCAAACAATTGCCACTGATACTCAATTTTATTAATTGGTCAGCAAATGAATCTACAGGACTCCCACCAATACAGCTGCATTTTGGAAAACCTGTTTCAAAACTATTCAACACTGAATTCCCAGGGAACATAGAAAAACCCATTGACATGGAGAAGGACAAGGGAAGAGCATGGGCCCAGATGTGGAAAATGAGCCACCGAAGACAAAAAGAAAATGCCCATCACAGCATCAGTTTAAGGTCGGGGATAAAGTGATGGTTCATACACCCCAAGTCAGCGTCCCAGAAAAATCTCAATTTAAAAAATTTTTCAACTTATACGAATGTCCATTTGAAATTGTAGAATGCTGTGGGGACACGCATTCTGGGTAAAGACTGAGCAGGGAATCAAGGGCTCATATAATGCCCGCACACTGAAACCTGTTGGATAGGCAATCATTAGACATTGCGACTAATAGATTTGTATTTTTGTATGTATATATTCTTTAAGATTTTTATTTTCATTATTAATAATACTCGTATATAGTCAAATATAAACTAATATTTCTTTTTAAATATATAATAAACTAGTATATTCTTTGGTATTAGTGCATATAGCTAAATGTAAATTAGTATATCCCTTAAAATATTTATTTTCATTACTAATAACACAATCGTATATAGTCAAACTAATATTTCATTTTAAATTTGTAATAAACTAGTATATTCATCAATAATATTATATATAGGTAAAAGTAATTTAATATAGACTTTAAATGGTTAACCCATTTAGAAGTCTCATTAAGGGAGGGGGGTATTGTGACAGTCTTAAATGACTGCCACAAAGATGGCTGCAAGCATAGTTGCAAGCATAGTTGCAGCCCAAACAAATGTACATATTATAATAAAAGGAGTGGTCTGTGCAGGTATAATTTCTCTGTTGCTTACACACACATACTATATTGTAAATAAATAGGGTGAATGGTGATAATACGCTTATAAATAAACAAATGCAGACACCACATGTAAATATGTATTTTGCTGTTAATAAATGCTATATATTTTTTTTTAATTTATGATATGAATAAATATGGCAAGGGATTAAAGAAATGATTGTGGGAAACTGAAATGTATTCGCAAGTAACCTATCAGTAAACATGTTGTATTTTGATTTTATTTCAGATTCTCAAATGTTGTATTTTTTTTCTGTTACTTGTTGAATATTCTTTTTGGAAAACTTAAAAACAATTTTTATGTGACAACAGTTTAAGTTTTATAAGTTTTTTTTTTTAGAACTTAATGTTCATGACCGCAGGCAAGCCAATGACCTCTTTCTTTTATTGTATAATGTTTTTGGAAAAAAAATGTAGAAATTGTATCACTGGTCATTCAGCTTGACACCTACTCAAAATTATTTAATTAAATAAATGTGATTTTATTTTATTGTTTAAAGAAATCAAGGGATTGGAATTTAAATGGTCTGTGAAATTCTTAAATTAATTAAAAGATAAAGTTATCGTAAGACAATTTTTTTTTCCAAAGAGATAAGTAAAATTAAATCCATTGTTTGGACTTAAGTAATTAAAAACAGGGATGAATAATTTAATTAAAAACAGAAATGTAAATGCAATAACTTGTGAGGGGATGAAAGAAAACACCCTGTAATGGGGGGGATGTATAAAGGCTGGTCAGGTGAAATTGAGTTAGTAAGCTGGGTTATATTCATTGACACTCACGGGCACTCTTACCCGTTCTCAGGTAGATAGCAGTATAGTTTTCGGAGTGGACGAACGGAAAAGCAGAATTATGAATGTAAAAAAACATTTTTTCGGAATGCTGAACAAGTGGGAGAGTTATTAATAGCTGAACTATTTTAAAAGGTGCAGACCAAAAAATATGATATTCATTGACTGAGAAAGAAAAATACAAGTGAAATTTAAGCTAATGTTTTATATCGCTAAGAGAATGGAATCAAGATTTATTCGTCATACAGCAATGAACATGGAGTAGGAAACCAAGTTCGGTACATTCGCACGGCTTGAAGACCTACATAGCCGTCCAGTGATGTGACTTTCTATTTTTTAAAGTGTAGCTGCTATGGAGAATTTGTCAACCTCCATTGAAGCCCTGTTAAGTAATCACCTGCACAGCAGATATATATCGCCCTCAAAATCCTAGCCCGGAGAAGAACGAAGCCTTCGGGAAGTATTATTTATGTTTTTATATCTATTTTTTATGTCTTATTATGAGTAATTCATTATTTTACTAATATTGCTATTATTAAATGAACCAATGAATTGCGTAATTCAGTTATAAATATTTAGTTTGTAATTTTAACGTAAAGGTACACGTAATTCATTGGAGTATCTAAATAAATTATAAAAGAAAAGAGAAAGTAAATATGAAATATTTCAATATTTCAAAATAGTTAAATAGAAATAGTTGGGTGGTTTGGTCATTGGATGTATGTGTTTCGCTTTGAAATAATAGTAAATTTATTCCATCCGCTAAGTGCAGGATTGTTTTCATAAGGAATAACAGTGTGTAAGAAAGTGTTCCAAATAATTATTATTGTCCGCTACGGGCAGGACTCATATTATGAAACTTTTAAGATTCAAATTGTAGTTGAGCAAGAGTTTGTTCCCCTTGTAAAGTTATTCCATCCGCTAAGTGCAGGATTGTTTCCATAAGGAATAAAAGTGTGTTATAAAGTGTTCCAAATAATTATTATTGTCCGCCACGTGCAGGACTCATATTATGGAACGTTTAAGATTCAAATATCATTAACTCGTGGCTAAGTCTTTTTTTTTTATTATTATGAAACACGTGCATACCATGGCCAATACAATTTGTTTTCATATAAGTAATTTATTCCAAGTTTTGGGTTTAAAGTGTAAGCAGGGGAGAATTTCAGACCATTCCTTTCCCATTTATGAAACTATTTAAAATTTATTTATACGCTTGAATTTTAATTAATATCGTTTATGTGTGTGTTGATTCTCTTCCTTATTCTGTAAATATTTATATAATCATAGAGGGCTTAATAAATTTAACATCTAATTTTAAAGTATGGCGTTGTGCTGTGTATTTGATAATGATATTATTGTCTGACCTTTTCTGTTAACGAAGCAACAAACCACCATCCCGAGATCATGAGTTGATTGAGCTAGTCAGGGATTAAACTTACCGGGATCGGGAATCATTCATTAGGCATTCACTTTTCTATTGATTTTATATATAAAAAAAGAAAATATAAGAGATTATAACTCTTTATTAATTACATGATCATATCCCTTAAGCAGGGGAGCAATCTCTTTCTTAAGGTGGCGCGCAAAGGTTGCAGTAAACGAACCTTTCAAAGGTATGATTATAGTAATGTATATTTTGGATGCCTTTGAATATTTCTTAATTGCTGCTCGATGTTAGAAAACGCATGTCATGCTCAATGCGTACAGAGACGCAGGTAGCGACCGTTACAATATGTAAACTAAAACATGAAAAGATTTTGATTGTGATTAAATTAAAAGATACTAATTAAATCTGTAAGTCAAGATTTAATTAGTGCAAATATAAAAAAAAATGCAGTGACATATAAATAGGGAGAAATTATTGCAGAGTTCTGCGTCTTCATTGCTGATCATAGGAGATGGTCTCTATCGAGCGTTCTAGTGGAACAAGATCATCATGAGGGTTAGTCGCAATCATCAAGGAGTTCCTACCCCAGCACCAGTTACCTAAAGGTTTATGAACTGTTAGGATTCCATACAGATTGCCCTGATCTTACTATTATTTTTTATATGCCTGAGAAGGCTCACAGAGAAATTACTAACAGAAGATATTACTTTATTTTGTCGTTTAGACTATTAATGAATACAGTAAACTAAGAAAAGTAGAACTGTTTAATGTTTAGATGTTCAGGACAGTATGGCAATTGAATGCTAAATGTTAATGAGGATTTCCTAATGGTTTATATAGTTTGCCTTTTATTCAATAAATAAGTAATTTTCATTATATTGGGTGATTGAATTTATTTAATTCCCAGTTATCATATTTTGCTGTGATCTGTTACATTGTTTTTTGATAGAAGATACATAACAAAAGTTGGTGCAAGCTGTAGGGAACAAAGTAGCGTAAGAGTGTTTTTTGTCATAGGATCAAAAATGTCTTTGGGGCAATAAATATATCAGAGTTTGATATAGGTAAGGTTTGTACTTAATGATATTAAAAAGAATGAATGGAAAATAGCAGCTCTGTTATGTCTGGCAGGATGTAAGGTTATAGATATTACAAATAAATATTTTGAACAACCAATAAATGAATCAATCATGTACGAAGACATGTAAAAAAATTGAATGATCATTTTAGTCCAAAATCATCTCACCACATAGCCAGATTAACATTAGGAAATAGAAAGCAATATGAAGATACAATAAAAGAGTATGATATAGCATAGAGAGAGAGTTGTCAAAAACTGTAGTTCTAGAATTTGTAGACCAAATACTGTTGAATCAGTTAATATGGGGGATTACAGATGACAGGCTCCAGCAAAATTTATGTACTGAAGTAGATTTAATGTACAAAACAGCAATTAAAAAGGGAATAGCATGTGATCTAGTAAATGAACAGGCTTTCACATTTAAAAGAAAAATGGAAAAAGATTAAAAAATGCTAGTGTGTAAAACGGAGAAAGCACAGGCACAGGAGAACAAAGAATGGGGGTTTGACAAGATAAAAAATAGAAAAGTTATTTGTTTTTGCAGTGGAGAAAAAGGTCATTTTGCATGGTTTTGCAAGTGAAAAAATGAGATGTGTTACAGGTGTAAAGGTAGAGGACATCTAGCAGAAATATGTACAAAGGCTAAAACTGTACAGAAGTATTATGGTGCTGAAAATAAAAAGCAGCAGAAAAGGATATCGAATGGCATTTATAAAATTAAAAATATGAAAGCAATAGTAGAAAGCAAGTTCATGATAAAACTTGGAATATAGGGTACAGAAATAGAAATAGACAGTAGATTGGGGATTATATTAACATCTGATGAACTATGGGAAAAAATAAGTGTAGGTGAAACTAATGTGAAAATAAAAAATATGTTTATAAAGGCACAAGATATAAGTGGAGATGAGACAGAGATTAAGAGAATAGTAGAAGTACCTGTTAAATGTAGAAATAGAGAGGTAAAACTGCCTTTATATATTTTGAAATGAGATATTAGTCCCATTATAGCGTGTGAGTGGGCAGTCGGAATCAATATTAGTATAATTAAAAAATATTACAATTGAACAGAAATAATGGAAAAATCCCTAAATTATTTGAAAATGATGTAGGTTTGATGAATACAAACCCTGTGGAAATAGAGTTAGTTGATAATGCAACTCCAATAATATGTAAACCTTGAAAGATACCATTCACACAACATGCCAAAGTGGAAGAAAAACTTCAGGTTTTAGTTGAAAATGTAGTATTGATCCCAATAGAGCTCTCAGATTGGGCTACCCTATAGTAGTGATAACAAAACTGAATGGACAAATCAGACTTTGTGGTGATTATAGATAGGTTTTTAAATAAGAAAGAATACCCAGTACCAAATATAAGAGAAGTACTGGTAGCATTAGCAAATAAAAAAGTTTTTACAGAGCTGGATTTAAATTCAGCATATTACCAAATAGCCTTGACAGGAAAAATGGCACAAATACTAACATTAGTGATATCTTTTGGTTTGTTTAAATGTAACAGATTACTGTTTGAAATTACTGCCCCCAATATATTTTACAGGATTTAGAGAGAGTAGTACCGTATTATGATGACATACTGATTTTTGCAGAGTGATTTGATTCATTAAACCAAGAAAGGGTAAGAAAAGTTTGTGAAAGGCTGAATAGAGCAGGTGTTAGATTAAATGCCAAAACACAACTGATGAATTGGTTTTTCTCTGACATACTATTTCGTAAAAGGCAAGAGGACTTTTCCTGAAAAAGTGATGGCTGTTAAAAATGAGGATAAACTGAAACATGTAAAGCAATGACAGGATTTTCTGGATTTGATTAATTTTTTTGAACCATTCCTTAAACATAAGGCAATGATTGCACAATCTTTATACGAGTTATTAAAAAAGAACCAAAAATAAAAATAGACTGAGAAACAAGATATAGCTTTTGAAAAGACAAAGACATTGCTGGTGTCTGATACGTTGTTAGTGCATTTTAACAATAATCAACAAGTTCAAATTTACAATTGATGCTTCAGATTGGGGTGTTGGAGCAGTTCTATCACATACAACAGAAAATGAGGAGAGGAGGCCAATAGTATATGCCTCATACACAATATCAAAGGCAGAAAAGAACTATAGTCAAATTGTCAAAGAGGCATTGGCTATAGTTTTTTCAATGAAAAAGTACCCCAAATATATTTATCGAAGAGTGTTTAAAATAGTAACAAATTACAAGCCTTTGCTAGATGTTTTTGTTTATAATAGTATAGATCCTGAACATTTAAGCTCGATAATGTTGCAATGCCATAATATTTTATCTGGGTATGTTTATGAATTAATGTTTAAAAAAAAGATATAACTCATGCAGTTGCATTATCCAGATTTCCAGATAGACATGAACCTGTATCAAAAGGTAAATCCCATAAATATGATGAATCAAAAGTTTTATATAGTTGGATAGTATATAGATGGACTAAAGAAGATACAGGATATAACATTTTAGAAAAGTGGATTAGTTCAGGTTGGCCTATCAAGAAGTCTTCCTATCTAATACAAGGTTTTGGTTAACAAGGATAAGATATCAATGTGCAATGATTGTATAGTTTTTAGGATAGATTAGTGATATCTACTACTGGGAGGAAGATATAATTAAATTTATTGCATGAAGGTCATACAGACAAGCATTAGCACATAGTTTTGTCTAGTGGCCTGGAATTAATGTGGATACTGAAAAGCATGTAAAGAAATATTCATCATGTCAAGTGGAAATGCAACTTCCAGAAAAAAAAATTTACAGTGTGGCTGGCATCAACCAGACCATGGGAAAGGGTGCATATTGATCATGCAAAAACAATAAAGGGAAAAATACTGTTGATAATGATTGACTCTTTTTCAAAGTGGATTGAATGCCATATAGTAAATAATACTGGTACAGAAGAAATTATTAAATGTTGTAATAAGATTTTTACAATACACAATTATCCCAAAGTCATCTTGCCTGACAATGGAGCAGGTTTCAGGGGACACAGAGTGCAATAGTATTTTGAAAGTAAGAGCATTAAAAATATTCTGACACTGTTTACCATCCGGAGTTGAAAGGACAGGCAGAAAAAGCTATACAGCAAATGAAGAATAGTATATGGAAAATGAAAATATCAGATCTGCAAGAAGCATTATAAGAGATAATGTTGTGTGAACATTCGACACCATCCACAGCAACAGGGAAATCACTGGAAGAGTTGTTCTTAGGAAGAAAGCTAAGAATTAAGCTGTCATTACTGCAAACAACAAAAAATAATTTGTTGGCAATATAAAATTTCAAACAAACTTTAGTGTTGGAGACAAAGTATGAGTACATGATAGATTGCATAAGAAATGGATGAAATGAGTAATTGATAAGATAACAGTGAATAAAATTTGCATAAATCAAGATCAGAATAATGTTAAGTACATTAAGATATAAATCATGTGATGGAGGAAGTCAACACACAGTTTTTATGGGCATTAGACTCGAAGATAGAACTGAAAGTCGAACCAAATGTGATTGAATGCATAAAAATCGGAAATGAAGAAGTAAAATAACTAAATTCAATGGAAATCCACTCTGATAGTGACATAGAAGAAAATGCAGGAAATAAATTAAATTGCCCATTATGGGAGAGGCATAGGCTGAAAAAATTAGAAGATTATGTATAAAACGCAAAGAGGGCGGGGAAGTGTGTTATATTTATATAAAAAGAAAGAGTATTCCAAAAGAAAAGTTAAATTAATTATAAAGAAAAGATTGTTTAAAGAGATAAAAATAAAAATATAGTCATTTGTTAAGAAAAAATAATTAATTATGGAATTTTGAAAAGTTAAAGTCTGGTTCCGTTAATTAACAAAATAATAGGGGTAAGCAAAAATGTAAATTAAAACATGAAAAGATTTTGATTGTCATTAAATTAAAAGATGCTAATTAAATCTGTAAGTCAAGATTTAATTAGTGCAAAGATAAGAAAAATGCAGTGACATATAAATAGGAAGAATTTATTGCCGAGTTCTGGTTCTTAGTTGCTGTTTATGGGAGATGTTCTCTTTCGAGGGTTCTAGTTGAACAAGATCACTGTGAGCGTTAGTTGCAATCATCAAGGAGTTACTACCAGAGGATAATATTACTTTATTTTGTCAGTTAACCTATTAATGAATATAGTGGACTAAGAAAAGTAGAACTACTTCTAGTGAAATACATTTAGGTGTTTAAATGTTCAGGACAGTATTGTAAATGAATGCTAAATCATGATTGCCTAGTGATTTATATAGTTTGTCTTTTATTCAATAAATAAGTAATTTTCATTATATTGGGTGGATTAATTTGTGCAGTTATCATATTTTGCTGTGATCTGTTACATTGTTTTTTGACAGCAGATACATAGCAATAGCAATATATTGCAACCGGTTCCAACTCTTTCCCATTTGTACTTGGTTGGATCTACGCTATCTTTATCTTTATAAAATATTTTTTTAATAATATTTATTATCAACGAGATTTATTCATGAACAAAACCTTTAATTGACTGAAATGGACTTAAACCTGGAAGCAATGTCTTTTAGAACTTCATCTCCCAAAAAGAAAAAAAAACCCTTAGAAACATAATAATATATATGTATATAGATACCCGGCCTTAGTTTCTCATAATTACTAATTAATAATTCCCTAACAATATATTTACAGACAGTCTTTTCCGACTCTAAGCACCAATCCTATGCTTATATAAAAATTATACTGAAAGGGTTAAGACGAGTAATGATAGGTATTAATGAATTCCCAGCCACCAGCTAGCTCACTCAGGGCTGATAGTACTTAGACTGACAGAGACGTGTTGATTTTAAGTAGTTCGCATTAAATTATTTAACAAAAATAGCAACAAACAAAACATATGTACATTTTAACTAAATGAATAATTATAAAATAAAAAATAGGAAAAATAGTGCTCAATTGTTTAATGAAAATATAAGCATATATATATATCTTTGATAGACAAAAATTGTTATTTATTAAAGATTAAAATATTTTATCTTTATATTATTTAAATGACTTAATATAAAGAAATTACAGACATCTAAGACTAACAATGTGCACGATTATAAATTTGAAATAACATTTATAGATCATTCATATTCATGAAGAAAGTAAGCTTACTGAGTAAACACTATGGCCATAGAAAATGTCCAGAAAGAATGTCTTTGCTCTTTAAAACTTCCGATAACATGATGAATCAGACTAATTGACGAGATGAAAGTGTATGGACATGGATTTTTAGCTTCGAATGGTTACAGGATCATAAAGCATCTTTTGTTTTCTTCGTGGAGCGGTGGGATAAAAGCCCAGCACATTTAGAACTTTACTCCAACATACTCATGTCAGCTGGCATATATATTTTCTTCCAATATCATAGATCAAAAATTTCAAATATCAATTAGGATTTAGTTTTTATGCTGATGTTTCACTACTGTATACTAAATCCGGTCTCCTGATTTTTCTATTTATACTTTTTATTTTTCTAGAAAGTTCTATCTTCTTCAAGCAACATTTACCACAATTCTTCCAAATGTTCGATATTTTTAATTCTCATCCTATATGATATCATTAGTCCAGGACACCGTTGTTTCCAGATTCAGCTTCTTTTGTATTCATATTTCTTTTTACAAAGAAAACCTTTTAGCAAGTTTTTTTAAATCTTAATATCTCATTATAAGCTTTTAAAAATAACTTTAAATAATACCTATGGTAAAAGTATTCTGTAGATAACATTTGTTTCATTTCTCATCATTTAAATATTTTATTTTTAATAAATAAAATAAAATTATACGCACAATAAAAATATATACATTATATGTTTTTCCAGTAAATTCTTTTTATACATTTGACTATATAATAACAAAACAATGAGCACAACCCCCCCCCCCTAAACCTATCTTGGCTAATTTATTCAGTCATTTTCACTCAATCAAATATATACATTTGACTACCACATCTGCCTATATGTGGCTATCTAGAATCCCAGTAATTTGTAACAGGGTTCAAACCTAGTTCCTGATACAGTATACATAAAGAATCTCTGACAAATGTATTAAGTTCTCATTTTTAAAAAATAAATTTATTTAATCCATAATGTATTATATCTTGTATTCTCTTTTTCTCTTTCTCTCTCCACACACATATATTATCATTCCTTTCTCTGAGTCAGAATGCTTTTAAGAATAAAATGATTGTTTATTCTTACAATCCAAGGTCTTATAAAAAATAGCTTTCTGACAACTAAAAAATTCATGATCAAATTTAAATTCACACCAGATGTAAACAAGGTTTCATTTAATACAGCTAATATATATATAATTAAGATAAAATAAGAATTATCATAATAGTAGCTAAAAATAAATCATACACCATGTGACTTAAGTTAATAAGCTTGTCATTATAAAACTAAATAAAGAGCATGCAAAAACTCTAACAAGCTTTATCGATAAATGCTGCAAGAGAAAGTATTTAAAAAATCTCTATCTAGAAATATATGGTATGGCTGAAGAATTCTTAGCCCCATATACCTATTTATGTCAGATAGCTGGATTTGAACATATATAGATGTCTGAAAACTTCAGATTCTCCACTTAAAAGTTAACTACCAGATAAGTGCTGGCTTTGCATTGGTGTTTTGGATCTGGTATCTGAAATATCCTAGCCCTCACTGAGAATTGCCAATAGCATGAAACCAGAATGAGGATAGGGATAGTTTCTAGACAGATTTTTAAATGCTTTCTCTTGTGGTCTTTATTGATAAAGCTTGTTAGAGCTATTGCAGGCTCTTTATTTAGTTTTAAGAACTATCATTTCTTATTTTATAATTGACTAACTATAAGTCAAAAATGAAACTTTATGTATTTAAAAGAAGAAGATGATACAATTATATTGACACTATATGGAAAAAGATATAATTTTCCTTGTTTTATATTTAATTTGAAGCTGTACTTATTACTCATTTGTATATGCATGTATAAGAGATTATTATTTGATAAGTTGTCATAATATGGGTAGAAATATCCCAGTTTAGTGAAAAATTTGTGTAGATGTATTTGTGAAATAAATATATAGATATTGAACTAATGACACAGCTGTGGAAACACAAGCATTTCATACATCTAGTATATGAAGGTTGTTTGTAAAATACCTATACAGTGAGAAAGAATGATCAGGAGCTTTTATACTGATGAATAATTGTGTTATATGTATATAAAAGACTGAATAAAAAAGAAATGTTCAAATTATTTGAAGTACCAGAAATGAGAAAGTTGAAATATTTAAAAAGCACATAGAATTTTAAAAGAAAAGCACTCCAGAAGAAAAAAAATTCCTAATTAATTATGGGGAGGGGTTGTTTGGAAATGATAAAGAGAAAATATGTAAGATATGTTAATTTACCACTAAACATCACATGATCACCATCTCTTATACTAGCACATAATTGTTATTAAACAAGGCAAAACTCTCCATACAGTAGTGCCACCCTGTGCCAACCAGAGCAGACTCATATGACTATGTAAGCTATTGAGCTTAGATTGAAAATATTATTGTGTTTTCAATTTCATTCTCATAGTTTTGTAGTTAAGTAGAGATAAAAGGTAATTGCTGGAGAGTTGCATTAGATCCTAAGATCTAGATGCAGTGCTCTCAGATCCAAGGCTCCTCACTGACGAAGGCCACAAGTGGTCTGGGGATATTGGATGAGTAGGCACTAGATAGGGATTTTATACACAAACTTTCTGGCATCCATTGATTACTCTGGTTGGCACTAATGTATGGAGAATTTTACCTTGTTTAATATGTTAATTTAATTAATGAAAAGAAAATGAGCTGATTAAATCTGTAATTAACAAAATAAGTTGAGGAAAAATAACGAATCAATAAAACAGGAAATGATTAGGCTGTCTGAATAAATTTGAATACATCACATGACCACATCCTCTTATGCTTGTGTATAACTGTGTGGTAATATATATATAGTGAGTTTTGCCTGTTTTAAATTCAAATACATTAATTGAATCTGAAAATACAGAATTTAATTAGTGAGAAGAAATTCAGAGATTTATAAAGAGTGAAAAAAAAAGGGACAATGGAATTTCTTCATTTTTACAAGTGTGAGGAAAAAATTGTTTCCTCCATCATCAGCCAGTTAGCAGAAAATATATATAGTGGAGAATTGACAGCTCAAGATATCATGGCGATAGCAGTCCCAGTTACCTGAAGGTTAATGAGCTGGCTAAACTTTATACAGATTGTTCTTATTATTATTTCATATACACCTGACAAGACTCTCCAAGGATTTACTCCCATATGGTAAAGTAGGAACATATATTTGTTTAATTGTTATAAATTTATGGAATGTAGCAAATAATAGCTGTCTCTAGTTAAGGCCCACTATATTTCATAAGAAAGGCATTGGAGATTTCATTTTTAACTTGTACAATTTAGGGTTTTGTATTACTGGGGGACATATTGTTATTTATTATATCAATTAAGACTAAATTTTCTGCATATTAGATTTATAAATTTATTGAATAGTATTTATAGTTTGTTTTGCAAATACATAGCAAATTGCAATATAAATTTGATATGTTTCATTATATATATATGCACAATCATATTATTGTAAACATATAATAGCTATCTATCCCATGTGCTCATTTAAATCTTGACAAAGATGTCCAGTTTAATAATGTTAAAATATTTTTTTAGTAGTATTAAAATGAAAATCTGTAAGTTCTGATTAAATACCGAAAAAAGTTTTAAAATATAGTGATAGCACATGAAAAGCAAAAGTCTGATAAATACATTGCTTTCGTTAAGTTGATCAGGACATTTGACTCAATTAAACAAACATAATTTGAAATTGCTAAATGTGTGTGTATATTTATCTATATATGCAAAAATAAGTATTATAAATGATATTATAATGGTAAACTAAATGTATGTGTGTGGATGCCATTAGCATTCACAATATTTTATAAAAGAATGTCTAATTAAATAGTTGAATTAATGGAAAAACTATAATCTAACTTATTAAGAAAGTTAGATGAATTCAAGCAAAGGATTAAGATAAAATAAACAAAACCATTGAAACCCTTAATGTTTAGTTCCTGATCAGATTTAATGATAAGAGAAACATTGCTTAAAATAGACAATTCTAAGGTAATTGTGTTATCTGATCAGAGATTGAATATGGTAACTCAAAAAGATGACCACCACATGGATAGCGGATGGCCAATCAAGGGAGTCAAACCTAAAAACGAGAGGGAAAAAGATCTAGAATAGAACTGAGACAGAACACTTGCTAAGCAGATGTGCCATTTCCTTGGGTCCTCCAGTCAGCTCCCTCCTTCACGTAGCCTTGCAGAGAAGTTTACCTCCGAACGTGTAAAAGTAAACTTAGAAACAGTATAACAAGTCGTACAGATCTTATTATTATTTTGGTACACCTTCAGGCTCTTATTGTTATTTATATAGCATGTGTATATAATTGTCATATATGTTTATATTATAAAAGATTGATTATCTTCATATAACTCTATAAAATAAACTCTTGTTATTTAAAATTACTTGCCATGCCACCACACTAATTAGTAATTATTTGTGTTATTTATATTTACAATCCAGCAGGCAATAGAGTGCTGCTCTACATAGCAGAAATTAAGGTTATTAAATTAAATTTATTCATGTTACAAATTTTTCTTCATAATAGAATAACAATGATATTAAGCAGGAACACATGTGAACACAGATTTTATTTTCAATTTTTTGAGTAGTCTTTGGGAAAGTTTATAGGGGACTTCATGGAACACATCAAGATTTGAAATAAGTTTGATATTTAATTTGAACAGATTAAAAACAAAAACTTTTCTAGATTTACAATATGTTAATGTTATCAATTCAAAGATGATATACAGAATGTTCTTAATGTTTTAAATGCTATCTACAATTAATATTGAAAAATATTCAGTGATAGAGTGAAAAAATTATCAGTAGTTTTTTTACGTAGAAATGTGGACTAAAAAGTTGGATCATAACATAAAGCGATAGTGTGCTGCTGCTTCATTAAACAAATTAAAAAAAAAAAAGAATATTTTAAAATAGTCATATAACTGTTATGATTAAATTAGTAATAATATTAATATGCCCCGTTAATTGTTTATAAAAGTGAGATACAAATTTCCTATTAACATACCATAAGGGCCAAAAAAAAAAAAAAAATTAATGATGCTCATAAAATTTAAAAAATATGTTAACAAGTTCATAATTTATTGATTTAACTTCAGTATATGATTCTATTTGGAAAAATTTACTTCTAAAATTCTTAAATGCAGGAAAATCATTAATTTACTTTCCAAAATGCTCTCCAGTAGAAAAATTCAAACGACACTAAAATGATAATCATAATAGATTCAAAATTTTACAGACTTCCACAGGGTTCTGCTCTCTCACCTACTTTATTTAATATATTTATCAGCGATCTTTCCAAACAATGCAGAAAATTCATTTATACAGATGATTTTGCTTTGACCTCTCAAAAGAGATTCCTTCCTGAAACAGAAAAATCTCTCAAAAAGAGATATAAAAAGATTGGAAATATTTTCAAAATTCTGGGGTCTTACTCTAATCCAATGATGATAGTATGCTCAAATTTTAATCTAAACAAAATAAAATCATTTCATCATCTTAATAGATTCTTTTGCAATAGCAGATTGAAACACTATCCTATCCCATGTTAAAAGTAACCTTAAATTATAGCATATTTTCCTCATTTAACTAAAATTAGATCAAAATTAATTTCTAGGAATAATGTTTTTGGAAAACGATTTCATAAATATTGTAGTAATATCTTCTTAGTATAAGGTAAAGATAAAGATTTTCTCTTTTTTATTTAATTAGCATGTATATTTTTTGACAGCCAACTACAGCAGAGATAAATTTGACAATCATTAACTGTATGGATCATAGTTTGTGTTTGTTCACATTTACATATGTCAATAACTGATAGATGCCATATATAAAGCAGATAACACAACAACCATGGAATCCAGCTAGCTTTATTGTTAGATTTGGGAAAAGGAATTTGTTTGTAACATCATAAGAATTCCATTTTTAAACTATAATTCTTTTATAATAGATTCTTGATTGACTATCCAAAAAACAGAATTTTGATTTGAGACAAATCACTTGCATGTTTAATCTGGCTAATTGCTTATAACATTTTCTGTGAAGCTACTTCTCTTCTGATACCTAGTAGAGGAATATATGAAAGAACAAGAAGCCACTGCAGATGATGAAATTTGAGTGTACCAGTATTATTTTTTGTAGTAATATTTAATTAAGTATCCATAAGTTTACCATGATAATTTTTTTCCCCAACAAGGGTACATTATTTATCAGTAGAATTTTAGGATATTCACCATTTGATCTTTATGTTCGTCCATATGCTTGATGTGATCACTATAAACCTATTAATATACAAAAACATCACTAAACTGGGTATATGAAGTGATGAATAGTAATAGACTTTGTAAAAAAAAAAAAAATGATGTGAACTGAATCATAACCTTCAAAAACACTCCTGACTGCTTTCAAAGGATAAACATTGAATACAATCAGAGAGTTATAATTAAGAAAGATATTAAGGTCTTAGAAAAAGTAAAGCTGATTGCAAAAATTGAAAATTATCATTACAAGATATTGAATAATTAGACTAAAGAGCCAACAAATATTTTTGTGTTTGTATTAATATGATGGCCAAACAATCAGTGCACTATAAGAATTTAAATTTTTATTTTTTGAGAGAGAAGTAAAATCAGAGTGAATGGATAAATTAATAATTTAGGAAAATAACTTTAGATAAACATTCTGTATGTATATGTTCAGAAGTGATGTGTGAATTTATGATTCTAAGTTAGCATTGATTTAGCACCATACAGACACTTGACTTGTACTATTTATAAAAATTAAAATGAATTAATTAAGATATCAAATTTTTGAGCATAGTTTTAAAACTAGTGTATTATCATAGGAAATTTACATTAGAAATCAAATTATTAGTTATGAAATGCTGTAGACTTTGAAATTAAATGCATTTTTATAGCTATACAATAATAGTTTATTTATAAACAAATAATATTCGCATTTATTAGTCATAAATTTTCATGTTTTAAAATTACTTGACAATGGGCCAAATTTGCTATCATCTTTTACATAAGCAACAAAAATTATATTTGTTTGTTTTTCAAAGTTAAAATAAGAAGTTTGACTCAAAAAAATCTGTCTAAAAACTGATATTAATATCTATTGAAACATGATGCTTTAAAATTTTATAATAATGTAATTAATGATTTTGCAAAATAAAAGACAACAAAAGTAATTTTTTATGAAATAATTATACTTCATTATAAATTTTAAGATAATAAATATTAATTCTTTATTTAATATTATTAGAATAGACTTCTTATAAGTGGCACATGAAGTAGAGAAATAACATTCTCTGCTTTTGATATAACTAGAATTCATTAATATTATTAATTGTATTTATATATTGGACTACTTCCACTACCTAATATTAAGTATTGGATGTCTCTAGACCTTTATTTAAATTTTCCAATTACCTTTAACTGCAGTAATAGCATACAGGTTAGTATATGCAAAACATTTAGAGAAGTATTATTCTCCTCTCTTCTTCAGATGTTGCTGGCCCAATCAGTGACAATACTAGAATGGGAATTGAGCAGAGACCCTTAAATTCTTGAATCTTGAATTTGAGCACTACAACATAATTGGAAAATGTAAATAAAATTAAATTTTTCTAAAGACATTCAATACTTAATATTAGATGATGAAAATAGTCCAATATATACAACTAAAATGCCATCATTACAAACCTTTAGGAAAACACATATTACTTGTCTCCAAACATCTCTAGTATTTTAATTCCAAATTAAAATTTCTACATACAGAATAATTAAATATATCTATATATTAGTCATATTTCAATCTATATATAGCTATGTACATACAACAAGGCATGGTCTTGTTTCTCATCAATGTTTACACAGAGATAATTATCTTTTGGAAAAGATGCTTGAAGGGGTATCAATTATATAAAACAGAAACTAAATAAACTGAGACATGAATTAGTTTTTCATACATTTATTATTTCTATTATTATTTGATGATAAATACTTATGAATTTTCATATGATTTAAAAATTTCCTTAAGTAAATTCTTTAGCAATATTATTATTATTGATGGAGTCTATATACAATATTGATGTTTAATAAAAGATAATTTTCATATTAACTCTAGTAAAATACTAAAGCAACAATGTATAGTAAAATCTTTTTTTTAAATTGCACTTATTAATGTTAAACAATTATAGCATTTTAATTGCGATTCTTATTATAACAGCTTTTATATATAAATCTGAGACTTGGAAATTACATTATGAAATATAAAAATATATATTTTAGGAGTTCACAAAAAATAATCAAAAATGAAATTCATGGGTGAGAAAACAAACAATATTATAGATATTAGCAATGGTAGGCATATTGCTAGAATAGATAATGGATGGGCAAATGAATTCTTAAACTGGGTCCAAAAGACTGTAAAAGACTAGAAAGAAACTTTCATAATAAAAAAAATTTCTGGAGTGACAAAAAAAACAACAACTGAATTAAACATGGAAAGACTTTCATATTTCAGTGGTTTAACAATATGTGAAAGTGATTTTGTGATCTGAATTCAACATAATAATTGAAATATACGTATTTTAATAAGTTATGAAATTAATTTACAGAGAGGAAATAAATAAATAGATAAATAATAAATAGCAGGAACAAGATTAATCAAATTGCTTTAATGTAAAATATTTAATTAAAACACATTGTACAGTAATTATTATCAGAAGAAAAAAATAAATATTAGATAATAGACAAAATTTAATTAATAATTGTTAAAATACTAATTAAATTAAAGATGAAATTAAAATGATAATACACCCATCACCCGGATTTTCTCCAATGAGCTTAATTACTCCAGAAAACAAAATGACTGAAAGTATATAAATTGTGAAAAAAAGTAGCAAATGCTCTTCTTCATCATCTTCCAGGCAACTGTGTCACAAGAGTGAAGAAGTGGATGAAACCAGTGGGAGTCATCTTATTCATAGGATCTCAACTCCTGAAAGTAAATAAGCAGACTAGGGTTTTAACAGAACACCCTGATCATATTATTATTTTAAACACCTTAAGGGCCACCTAACTTAAAGACAGCGATGATGGTAAAGGTAAATGTACTGCCATTAGTATATTAATACTAGTGAATAGACTTAGCAAGCAAAGGGTTTATTCCTAATTAGCTGCAATTGGATTACATAAATTAAAATAGTAGGCAGCTGAGTGTGAAATAATTTCTTTTTAAAAATTAAAATAACGTTTAATTAAGATGTTTATATATTATACTTGTACATATTAACATGTATAAATTGAATTCTTGTCCTCAAAAAATAATTTCCATACCAAATTTGTTATTCATAATCTGGGAATTAATGAGGTAAGACATAGCAAAACTTGGCACAGTCATTTAGTTCGAACCTAGCTTAGAGAGATAATTAGCAGTTTGAAAGTTCAAATTAATTGAAAGAATTAAAAATATCATAATTTGGGCAAACTTGTATTGCTGAGTTCAATGAGGGTAATGCAGCTGAATGGTCATTGTACTTAATCCAAGTTGAAATTTTTTTCACACTAAATGGCATAGAGGACAATAAGTGAAAAGTTACAGCATTCTTATGTTTTTCTGGTAAAAAGTTATTGAGAAAATTAATGTTTTATAATCCTCCCACAACAGATAAAGTACTATATGGGAGATTAATAAAAAAATTAATCAAATATTTTAGCTCTCATCCATTTTTCCATACTGCTCATTTACATTTAAAAAATAGAAAACAGTTTAAGGGTGAAACAATAAAAAAGTATAATTCAGCCCTGAAGAAGCTAGCAAAGATTGAGTATATGGGAGTTTGTCAACTTATGAATCAATTATTCTAGGGTATGTCTGATGACAGGCTCAGACAACAACAGTTATCAAAGACTAATCTAATATATGAAATAATAAAGAAAAATAACTGACAAGCTAATTTTAGAACAAGCGCATGCTTTTAAATCTAAACCTGAAGATAATATTAATACACAAGTTTTTAAGATGGATAAAAAATGTAATAATCCATGAAAATCTGAATAAGAAAAGAGAAATAAAGTTACGTGCTTCCACTGTGGAAAAATAGGGCATAGAGCAAAAGATTGTAAATGTCAGCAGGAAACATGTTTTAAATGTAGAAGTGGCATTTAGTATGCGTATGTAGAAAAATTTGGGAGTGAGGAAAGCCAAGAGAAAACTCAGACGCAGAAAAATGGGAAAGATAAACCCTTTAATACCCATGTTGTAAAAAAACATGGAAGTTGAGGCAGCAATTCATGATAAAATTTATGAATTTGCGGGAAAAAATTACAATGGAGATTGATAGTAGCTCAGGGATATCTATAATGTCCGAGGTAGATTGGAGTGCACTATCTATTGCTGATGCTTCCAGGCTTAAAGCATGGTGATGATGGTAAAGATAAATGTATTACCTATTGTATGTTAATATTAATGAATAGACTTAGAAAGAAAAGGATTTATTCATAATTAGTAGCGATAGGGTTATATAAATTAGGTTAGTGTTTAATTAATATATCTATATATATTTTATTTGTATATTAATGTGTATATTAAATTGTATAAATTTAAATCTGAGTCGATGTGTTCTTGGTATCCTCATAAAATATTATTCCATACAAAATTTGTTATTCTCACTCGAGGGATTAGGGAGCCAAGTGAAATTTAAATTTTAATTGATCTGCATACATTTTTTTCTCAATTGAAAAGTTTAACCAAAAAAATATTAATAAAACATTTAAAAAATAATTACCTGGGAAGCATAGAACCATTTAGTGAATGATCTCTGAAAATATTTTCATACTGTGGCAATTCCACAAAGTTGACTACCCAATCTATCACTTCGTCAACAGTCCAATTATGAACTAAAGAAAAAAAAAATATAATCATTTAAAATAATGATTGGAGAGTAAAATTTCACTTTATAAACAAATTATAATTTTTTTTATATATCTTTTAATATCTATGAATTGATTAAAACTAAAATTAAATTTTTCTATTCTCATCTATCATTTCGGAAGAGCTATTATAAGATCTTTTTAAAACTTAAACCTTCAGCCATAATATTTCTTTCAAATTTCAATATCATAACACTTTTCATGATACCTTCATTAATGAATTCTTTCTTCATCCATTCTCAACACAAACTCATTTAGCAAATATTAACTTCATACTAATTTTGTCTTTGTTACTGTATTTTTTTTTTAACCATAGTACTAACAATTTGTATTTCAACTTATAGATTTTTTTTTTTGGGAAGATTCTGTGAGTTTATACAGTAGTGCCAATCAGTGCAAGCCATAGTAATCAATAGATGCTAGAAGGTTTGTGCTTCAAAAATCCTATCTAATGCCTACCCATTCAATATCCCCAGACCAGTTTCTAGCTAAAGGCTTTCATCAGTGAAAATCCTAAATGTGAGAGCAATACACACACAGATCTTTGGATCTAATGCAATCCTCCAGAAGCCACCCTTTACTTTTTAATTAACTATAACGCTATGAGCCCCAAAACTGAATACACAATAATGTTTTCAATCCAAGCTAATTTGTTTCTACAGTCATACCGACTTAAATTGATTTCAGTGTCTATATATTTTGATGTCCTTGATCAGGATTGGTATTAAATCACTAAATCATCACCCGATTACCATTCTAGTGCCTATTCACCCAATATCCTCAGATTAGCTTCTAGATTTCAATGGTGAAAAGCCTAGGATCTGAAAGCACTGCACCTAGTCCTTTGGATCTTATGTAACCATCCAGCAGCTATCTTTTATGTTTTAGTTAACTATAAAGCTATGAGCCAAACTGAAAACAATAATGTTTCCAAAATTGAAGTGAATTCACTTCTATAGTCATACAGATCTGAACCCAATTCAGTATCTAAACATTTTGGATATCTTTAAATTTTTTTTAATAACCATCGTCACCAATATCCTTTGACCAGGATTGCTATTATTATCTCTAAAACATCATATGACCATCATTTCTTATGCTTATGCAATCTGTTAAAAGCAGTAGCAACTCTCTGCATACAGTAGTGCTATCCAGTGCAAGCAATAGTAATAAATGGATGCTAGAAGATTTGTGCTTGAAAATTTCTACTTAGTGCCAACTCACCAATATCCTCAGACAAGTTTCTAGCTTATGATTTTCATTAATAAGAAGCTTGGCCAAAGTCTGTTGATGATTAAACCAAAGACATCAAAATGTATAGATACTGAACTGGTTTCAGATCTGCATGGCTATACAAGAGAATTAGCTTAGGTTGGAAACATTTTAGTTTGGATCGTAGCTTTATAGTCGACTAAAAAGGTAAAAGGTGGCTATTGGAGGGTTGCATTAAATCCAAAGATCTAGGTGCAGTGCTAAGATCAAAGGTTCCTTACTGATGAAAGTCTTCAAGTTAGAAACTAGTCTCGGGGATATCGGATGAGTAGGCACTAGGTATGGATTTTGATGAATAAATCTTCTAACATCCACTGATTCCTATGGCTTGCAATGAGTGGACTACTGTATTGAGAGTTGCTGTTTTGATAGATTGTATAAACATAAAAAATGGTGGATATGTGATGTTTCAGTGGTTTAATAACAATCATAGCCAAAGGATGATGTTGATTATGGTTGCTAACACACCAAAGATACCAAAATATATAGATACTGAATGGCTATATAAATGAATTAGCTTGGACTAGCTCATAGCTTTATAGTTAACTATTTTAGTGGCTGCTGGAGGGTTGCATTAGATCCAAAGATCTAGATGCAGTGCTCTCAGATCCTCACTGAGGAATGCCAATGCCATAAGTTTTTGGCTACAAAACAGTATAGGGACCTTTTTTTTGCAGAAGTTCCATATGAGCATAAATACAATTTTTCTATAATCCCGTTGAATATAAAGATTGAATGGATAACTGCTATGTATATATATATTGAGACAGTTATGTGTCTCATGGTATATAACATAGTAATGTGTGTGCATGTATACATATATAAAGTTGAAAGGAAAAGTAGAATAAATGCAAACAAATTTTTTTTGTAAATATTTTCTATATTACACTGGAATAACATTGAGGATTAAATAATTTTGAATAAAAAAAAATATTATAAATTAAACATTTAAAAAGGTCTAATTAATATTTTATTAATTCTGACTTTGAACAAAAAACAAGCATATTTTTATGTTACAATCGATACGTATGTAATGATAAAATACCACTATCTATTTTGATTAAAGAAATGTTTTTAAATTAAAACTTGTATAATATATTTTGATTAAAATCCTACAAAGTTGTGTTTTTGAAAGAATTAAGATGAATTGAAAAAGTGCCACTAACTTATTTCAATCAAGATAATGAAAACTTGCTTTTAATTACCATTTTTAAAAATTCTACCCTGACTATAAAAAGGTTGGAAAAAAGATTAGAGGGGAGTTTTAAGAGTTTACAAATTATGACAGGATGATTACTATGAAGATATAACTGAAGACAAGACAGTGCAAGTCAGCCACTGCTAGTTAACAACAGTAAAGTTTGGATTCTCATGGAAGTAAAGGGCGTGCTTTTCTGTTCTCCATAGCCCATATTTTATACTAAATGGTATGCCTGAAGTCTATCAAATTCTAAATTAAATGGGAATGACTGAATGCCACCGGTTACCAGGATTATGGCTTTCATGAAGATGACAATAAGCCAATTTATAGTGTTAGAAGGAACCAGCTTATTAAGAGATTACCATGCTAGAAATGCAGTTTTATCGATTTTTAAAGAAGCAACAGATAAAGGTACTGCATCATGTATAGAAAGTATTTACAGATATCAGATGGTTTTAAAGGTAAATAATTTTTGCTTAAATTATTCAACTAAAATTAGAATAATGAAAAAAATAATGAATGACTGGTTCCAGTTTTCTTTATTAAAAGTGAAATTAATAAAATGAGATTGTTAAAATCTCTAATTTAAAAGTAAAACAAGTAAATAATTTTTGCTTGAATTATAAGTCTAAAAACAAAGGATTGATTTATAAACGATTTTATCTTGAAATTAAAAAAAAAAAAAGTAAACTCCAAAAATTTTTCTAGATTGAAAAACAAAAGGAAACTCTGAGGATCTTTTTTTTTTAAATAGTGAAAATGAGACCAGAAGGACCTGAATTTTTAAATGAAACTTTCCAAACGATAATAGGTTTTTTTTTTTTAAAGAAAAACTTTTGATTACGATAAAAAAAAAGAAGAGGTTAATTAATAGCTTTAATTAGGATTATCAATATTTATATATACACACATATATGTTCACTTATATATAAAAAAAAAGAATTGAATTTTATTATTAGTTTATCACAATTCTGATATGTAATTTTAGTTTATATAGCACATCTGTGCTTATGTAGATGAGCGTCACGTAGACACACATATATATATTAAAATCAATTATTTATGTATCATTAAAAATGAATAAAATGTTTTATACAGCCCATCTGTGCTTATTATAGATATGTGTCATGTAAGCATCTAAAAATCTCTGTAACTTGTTAAATTAATTATTATGCATTATAAAAGTGAATTTCATTTAAAGGTTTATGACAATTCAAATATATTCATTTTTTTATATACAGCCATATCTGTGTGCTGATATATTCATTTTATGTAAACCTATTGACATATTGGTAAATCACAATGTGATAGCTTATTTTTTTGTATTAATCCAAATCAAAATGCCGAATTTATTTTTATGACCTATTCAGCAGACGTTAATTTTATTTTATTGTTTCTAATTAATAAATTTATAGTTTATTGTTAAAGTTTCTCCAGTGAATTTATTTAATCTTAAAATATTATAACTTATTATATATAGGATTATATCTTTATTTCACAGCAACGGTTATAAAGCTATTGCTCACTGAGGTGGATTCGTGCATAATAGTTTGTTATATAAAGAGGTTTATGCTTAGTGTTATGGACACCCATATGATGAGGATGCAATAAGGATATCCTTTAAAACACATGCACTACATTTCATTTTAATTATTTATTTAGAAATTAAGTCTATAGCTGACCAATACATTAATGGTACTAAATAGCCAGATCATTGATAATGATCAGCATGTTTTAGTACACCAGCGTTATTCCTTTTTAATTATATTCTGATGGATTAGCACTTAAGTATGTGCATCCAAATTATCGTTTAAATAATCTGCTCCAAGTTAGCCTGGTCTATAGGAGACCCATTTCAAATCTTAGTCACAAGAATGACTGTTGAGTTTTATTGTTGATCATTAATAATGATGAATGATTATTACTTTTGGTTAATGCTGGTGAACTTATAGTTAATATAGTTAGTTCGGTGTTGATCCTCAGGCTCATCCCTCATTTTATTCATTATAGTATTTGTATGTTTAAATGTGAGTTTATAAACTGGGATTGATGATGATAAGTAGAATCAACCCCAATTCACCCCATGAATCCATAGTGTTACTATATATATTATTAAAGTATAAATAAAAATCTATGTGTATACAAGCTTTTAATATTGATAGGCTAAAATACTCCAGAAATAGAACAAATAATTAATATGCAGAAAAGAAACTACTTACTGGAAACTTGCATGTAAAGAAAAATTCATTTCAGGCAAATGAGCAAAGGTGATAAAAGAGTCTGCAGAAGAATTAAATTAAAGCAGTAATAAAAAGAAGTGCAATAAAATAGTGTACTAAGGGCAGAGTTTAAGTAATGTAATGTGGTTAGTTGTGTTGTTGTGGAAATTAATGAAGAACTTGTCAAGAATCCTATTCGACTGATTATTTTAATTAAAATGTTTGTTAGCTATAATGTGCTTACAAAATTATAGTTACAAATTTCAGAATTCAATCTGTAAGGAGATAAAAACTATTAAGAGATCTATGCATATTGTTCTCAATTGGCAATCTTTACTAATACTCTTACTATTATTCACAGTAAATAAACTTTTGAAATTTATTTAAATTTGGTTGTTTTTCTCTTATTAATAAAATATAATTATCCAGCTGCCAATTGAATGCATAGCCCTTGATATATTAATAACAAATTCAGTATATCTTGAGACTAGACTTCTCTACTTTAAATTAAAATGAAAGCCAAATGAAGATAGAGATTAAACTAATATGCATATTAAATCCATTCTCATATTATTGTTTTACCTTAACCAAATAATGGTTTATTAATCAAAAACTATAATTATTTCCTTTAATTCCTAACATATAGGTCACATTTCTTGATTTTTAGCTATAAAATAGTATAGATACCCTTTTTGTGTAAGTACAGAAGGAGGTTTATTTGGACATAAACACAATTTTTCTACAATCTTATTGAATAAAGAAAATGGATGGATAATAAACTCAGTATTCTGAAACAAGGCCTATTTACTTTAAATTTAAATGAAGGCCAGATAATAGAAGGTATGTAAATGCTAAAAAAAAAGCCCTCAGAAACATATTAATCAATCTGTTTTGGGAAAAAAAGCAACATTGGAATGGTATCAGTGAATATAATGGACTGAATTTGACAACTTATTATCAAAGTGCAAAAGAAAACTCCAGAGGTTTTTAAGTGAAACAAATAAAAAAAATTGTCATTGAAAAGAAACTTGTGAAATGCAAATTGTTTTGCTACTATGAAGTGGGAAATCATGAGTATGGTTACTGTGGTCATAAATTTTTGGATCTTTCTTGATGAAGAGAAATCTTCAGGCAGATAAATGTTTAGAATTAAGATTGAAAATGGAACATCACAAAAAATCTGGAGGTACCTTCCATTTTAATAATAGATAGAAAATTGTTAAGTGGTTATGATGATTTGAATATGGTGACATGGAATGGGGAAATCAGTCAACTAACTTCTAATTTATGACAGAAGAAATATAAGTAATGTATTTCATGAAAAATTTATGTAACTTGGAGTAGACTGTCATACTAAAAGTTGGGGAAGAGAGATTGGTATGTATAAGTGAATTAATATGTTATTAAGTTTATTATATGTGACAACATTAAATTTACTACTGTATGTATATATTTTCAATGGATTAAGCATGCGAAGCAAATGAAGAATAATACAGTTCCCTAAAAAGATATTGTATGGTGACTTGGACACAATTATGTCATAAAGATTACTTTCAAGACACACTAAACAGATGCAAAATTAATAGTAAGGCGCATGTGGAAGAATAGCAACCTTCCAGTCATTACTAATTTAATAACAACATGCGATTTAAACAAAATATTATTTACAAACATTGCTGATAACTTATATTAACATCTAGAAAATTGCGGTGTAGTAAATCTAAGATTTCGCGCTGTAATATCATAAAATAATAACTCAGTGAGTAATAAATGTATATGTTTATATATTCATGCTTTCAAGCCAAGATGCTTAAGACTGGCTTATATATATATATATATAAAAGTTAAGTAAAAGAGAAGAGTGGTATCATTCTTTTCTTGTCAAAAAATCTCTGTCATGTGTCTAGGCCTGATTGCTCCTCAGACCACTGTTTTAACAGCTATTGGCTGTCTGAAAGTAATAGTAAGGCACATGTGGAAGAATAGCAACCTTCCAGTCATTAACTACTTAGAGCATAAGACTGAAGAGACAATACAATAAAGAGCTACAATTAAGCAAAGTATTGAAATCTTTCAAAAAGAAAATTCTGCTCTAAAAAATATTAAAAGACAGCACCACAAGCAATTAAATAAGAAGACTAAAGGACTATAGTGTAATACATGTAGATATATTTGTATTTTGTGAGTTGCTTTACTTATCACAAAACTCATCTTTTACTCTCTGAACTTTCTTGACTCATTTTTTGTGTGAAAGTAAGATGGCAATATTTGTTTATGAGTGGCTATTTACGATGATGATCACAAAATAAGCGAGAAAAGTGTTATATTATTATAATATATATAATAAATGTAAGGTAAATTAAGTCAATATAGCTATCATGAAAGAATAATATTCAGTTTGTTTTTAAAAACTCCTGCAAGTATATATATAAAAAAACTTCATTTAAACCAGTTAAAAATAGATTAAAAATGTATAAGAGTGAATTTAAAATTAAAAAAAAACCCTAATAGACATAAACTAAGTGACTAAATGCTGCAATTAGTAAAACAAGTGCCAAAACCACACATCAGTTATTAACGTTTTCGATTGTTCTTTTCAAAAAAAAAAAAAAAAAAAGAGAAAGAGAGCAAAGATGAAAATATAATAAGAAGTAAAAAGTGATATTACTAAGCTGTCTAAAAAAAAAAAAAATCAAATAAAAAAGTGTTGTTTGAAACATGTTAGTTATTAAATTGGTTTTCAGACATGCATGTCCAAAAAAGAAAGAACAAAATAAATTCAAAATGAAACAATAATTATGAAGTCGGCATTCAATAATAAAAAAAACTCAAGTTAGATTGATATTTTATTTTCTGACATTGATTCTCTTTTTATCCCCCTTCCCTTAATACTTTGGTAGTTAAATAACAGAAAAATAAAAATTGTAAAATAAAAATAATATTAAAAGAACAAGTCAAATAATATTGAAACACACATATCTAATTATGCCAAATACGTTGTATATCCATATTGGCAACCATTTATCATTATAAAAGATAGTTACTATTAACACATAACATGCACAAAAATAAGTATATGAAAGTATTATCATAGTTTTTGGCTAATAGCTGTCATGCAATTAATGCCATAGTTTCAAATATAGATTATTATATAGTACTTATAAAAATATGAGAAATAATGGATTTAGTAGATAAAGACAGTGAGCATGACTTCGAATAGCCTATGACTTGATTGCATTGTTCAATATAAAATTTCCTATATTCAAAAATGCTGATGCAAATGAGATAAATTTAACAGAAACATAAAACATTATATTGATTATTTAATTTGTAAAGCAATAAGTTAGGCATTATAGTAGTTAATATTTTAAAGTGATCAACAGGACATCCAATGAAGGATAAATAATATACTTTTGACAAATAACAATCTGTAAAGATTTGTATGGTGTGACAGTCTATGCAAACTGGTTGCTATAATTCCATTCTAGCATCATTAATGATCCCATATATGTTCCATAGTAAGAGGCTACAAATATATAAATAAATTCAAATTTATTCCAAATATTTGTAGAATATTCTAGTATTAAAATAAATAAACAACCTAAAAAAATCTTACATATTTATCACTGATTTCCGACTTGTAAGAGGTGCTGTAATGCCAATAAACAAATATTTTAACAATGCCAATGACACTTATCCATCCAACTTCATCATATCCTATTATATCACATTCATTTTATTACATAAAATTATACACAGTTGCTATTTATTTGTCTAACAAATAAAAAAATATAGCAATTCCCAACAAACTATTAAAATTTCAATGAATCTATTGATCTGAAATTATATTTTATCTTAGGTTAATTTCCGTTCTTCTGATTCCTCATCCTGTAACTAATTGCTCTCTTTGATTTCATTAGCTCATCATAAAAATCCCAATGTCCATATCAAATTTTAGATTCTATTAAATTATATTATTCAATCCAAGCATGATTAACAATCAATCATTTGCTAACTTCACATACAAAAGAGTAAAACAGAATTAATCTATGCTATCCCATTCATTTAATAAACATATATAGGATTAATTCTTACCATCTTTTATAGAATCATTAATATAAAAAAAAAACCCTCTAATATATACACACATATGTATTATCCTTTAATATATTTTTTTTCTCATGTGTCATAGCATCAGCTGGGAAGCGAACCCGCTAACCCAGGACAATTGCTTGTAAAGCAGTTGTCGGCTGACCTCTCGACCACCAATGCTTGACTATCCTTTAATATTTGCAATAATTTAATAAATCAGAAAAATTTACTTATAATGCTAATTCAATCCTTGTATATTATTAATTATCAATATATATTCATATATAAATCAGATAAAGTGCTGAGAAGCGTAATAATATATTCTGAATTATTTCCAATAAAAAAATTAACATAATTTGAAAATAAAAGTTGACATTTTTGAAACATAACAGAGATAAAAAACAACAACAAACAACTAAAAAAATTGAGAAAATATAAATATCAATCAAAGAAAGTAGCAACTAACATATATATATATAAATTTAAAAGGTTTATAAGCTAAAAATAATTAGCTGCATTATAGATCATGATGAAAAAAGAGATTGAAAGAATGATGTTTATATAATTAAAAAATCATTGAGATATTTTAAATGTACTATTGAAACAATTCATATTTAGGAAAAGATTTTAGATGTGAATTTATTGCTAAGAAATAGTATTAAAAAAAAAGTCAGAAGTTATTGAGATGAAAAAGAAAATTGAAGAAAGGATATTAATAGATATATAATTAATAATACATTGATATGCTTTTAATGTACTACTGAAATAATTGAAATTTAAGAAAAAAAAAATTTAGGTGTGAATTTATTGATGAAAGATCTATAAAAAGAACTAAAATGAAAATCAAAATAAAAGGAAAAATAACTTGGCTGTTTGATTTATTTGATATATATTCTGGAAAAAAAAAAGAAGAAAAAAATTGGAAAAATTAATATCAGAACATAACATTTTTGTTGAACTTCATTTGATTAAAAAATTTACCAATATACAGTAATATTTTATAAAATATGTATTTAATAGAGATAAATAATATTACCTTCGGAAGATTTCCATCGGAACCACAATTCTTCTGCTGATATATACCTATCATTACCGTGAAGTTTACGATGCCTTTCATTCCCATCCTCATAAGCTAACTCGTCTCGCAAAAACTACAAAAATAAGAAAACAGTTTGCAACTTTAATAATAAAAACAAAAATAGTAAAAATAAAAGCACATATATTTTGTATTCAAGATTAAAAATAGTTTTGAAGTATTTTTCTATACAGGCTCAATAAATGTTGCACGCACTAATTAGAGAGCAAAGAAATTTTAAAATTCATAGGTCTATTATTAAAATACTGGAAAAGTATTCCAAAATTAAACCTGATAATTTTTTCTTTTGTTATGAATATTATTAATGTATTATTTAACAAAATTGACAGTGGTTTAGGAATATCCTTAATGTCACAAACAAATTGGAGGGCACTGTCAGCCAATAATGCTAAAAATTCAGTTAGATAAAATGAACATTAAAGCACAAGATGCATTAAGACAATTAGTTTGTGTAAAACTGTCAATTAGATACCATGGTAAAACAATGAACTTACAGCTTCATTTAGTAAGAGGAAAAAATAGTCCCATTATCGGAAGGGATTGGTTTCAGAAAATAGGAATCCAAGTCAGCATAATAAAAAAAAAATCTCTTCAAGAAATTGTAAACAAATACCCAGACCTATTTAACGATGAATTGGAATTAATAGCAACAAGTCCTGTAGATATAGACTTATTTGAAAATACATATCTGGCCATGTGTAAACCTCATAAAATCCTTTTCACTCAAAAATCAAGAGAAGAAACTCAAATCACTGGTCAATAGGGCATACTAACAACAGTTAAAACTTCACATTGAGACATGCCTTTGGTAGTTATAATGAAGTCTAATGGTCAAATTAGGATACACGGCGATTACTAAATAACCATGAATAAATATTTAAAGAAGGGGCATCCCCTGTACCAAATGAAAGGGAGATATTGGCCAGTCTGCAAAACATCTCACATTTTGTAAGCTTGAGTTGAACTCCACGTATCACCAGATTCTTATCATTCAATGGGATTATATAAATATAACCGCCTACTATTTGACATCTCAACAGTGCCAAACATATTCCAAGCAAGGATTAATATAAGACTTAGAGGTAGTTATATCCTATTTTGATGACATACCTTGATAAACTAATGTGACTGATTTGTTCCGCAAGTTTTATATATTTTTAATATCTGGATAAAAATTTTTTGTTGCTGGAGAATATTTGCTTAGTGAATGGATGAGAAAAGAGAGTTGGAGTGCAGAGAGATAGATGTAATTGAATTTGAAAAGATTGAGAAAAATACTGCTAAAATTTGGAAAATGATTTGTCAGGCTGACATTTTAAATATATATATATAAATTTTTTTGTGTGTGTTTACTGCAAGGAAGCTTTAAAAGGAAGTCACATGTAAAATGAATTGGATTTTAGAAGGTTTGCTATTAAAATTTTTTTCAATTTACATGCTTGATTTAATTGAGAAAGAGGGTAATGTTTGTGGTCTAAGTTTAGGGGAGCATGTGTTTATCAATCACCATTAAAAAAAAGTTTTTTTTTTCTTTTGTATAAAGAAATTTGAACAGTGGAAGAAAAATCATAAATTGAAATATAGAAAAGGAAAATTGAAAAATACGGAAATATGAGTTGCATTTGTGTCCCACAAAATATGTGTGACAAGGTAATTAGGCATGCTTTGATAGAATGTACAGTATATGATAAGATTTTCCATTTGAAATGCTTACCAAGAGTAGGAAGAATGTAAAAGGTGTATGGCCATGTAGATCAGGTATAAATATGATAAAAGAGATGAGAAAAATGGTTTCTAGGTATAGATAATTTAAAGAAAAAGTCAAAAGAAATGGAGGAAAATGAAGTTAAAAAAGATAGAATAGACTATATATTTAATGGAGTGACAAGAAATATGGATGACAAAATAAGTAGTGCAATAGAGATAGTTAGACAAAGAATGAGTAAGATATAGGAAGAGTTAAAGGATATAGAAGTAAAATTAAAAGTGTTAGACATGAAGTGTGAGCAGATCAGAGAATTACAGAATAGAAATAATAAAAAACAAGTTAATAAGAAAGCCCAAAAGGTGAAAGAGAATGTTATGAATAAAGTAGGGAAAGTAAACTATGAGATAATCTTGATAGGGGACTCGTTAATTAGAGAATGTGAAGATGTAATTGCAAAAAAAAAAAAAAAAAAATAGAAATAGGTATGTAAGAGAATGTTTACCTGGAGCTAGAATTAGGGATATTACAGATAAGATGTTTATGTTATTGTAGGGACTAATAATTTGTCAGAATCATTGGAGAGAGTAATGGATGAGTACAAAGAATGATTAGTAGTATGAATAAGTTGAGTAGGAGTAGTTAGATTGCTACCAAGGTTCAACAATAGCTATATGTTAGATAGGGCATGTTCTATGAATTTAAGACTGAAAAAATTATGTGAGAAAAATAATGTTATGTTTGTAAATGTGTGGGATTTTTTTTATTAGTAAGAAGGAGTTATATAGTAAAGATGGATTACACTTAGCAAAACAAGGGAGTGAAGCATTCAAGGGTTTGATTTATAAAAAAAATTATAGTTCAGGAAAGTTATGACGGAGGTAAGGTTTAAAATTACAGATAAAAAAGGGTTAAGAATGGACAGGATCCTAAGAAATAACAAAGGGTAGCTGATTCAGATATAAATGTAGATGTGGAGAGAGAATGGGTCTGCAAAAGTAATGATAAACAAGCTAATTACAAATGTAAAAGAATAAAAAAAGTCAAAAGAATTTATAAAACAATAGAAAGAGAGGAAAAAATTGTTAAAATAGGATATGTGGATATGCAAGATGGTAGGAGATCAGAAAAGTGGCTGGAATTAAACAAAGCAGTTAAAAATGAAGGACTTGAGGTATTAGCAGTAATGGAAACACATCTAAAAGAAGAAGAATCTACAGTGGAAGATTTGGTATGGCAGGGTATAAATAGAAAAGAAAAAAGGGATGGCATATGAGTTATGTCAGAAAAAAATATGAATACTGTAAAGTGTCAAGAAAATTTTTGGTTTGAGATAAAGGTAAGGAAAAATGGTGGTGATAGTATATATGGCCACTGGAGATAGTCAAAGTATAATGGAGTGGAACAGTAGCATATATGAATGCCTAATTAAGGATATACAAAGCTTCAAAAAAAAAAGAGGAAGAAAATAACGGTTATCGGAATATGAATAGGCTTATTGAAGAAATTGATGGCAAGCATAACAAGAATGGACAGCTTTTGAAAAATTTCAAATATTTATGAGGGGCAATACACATGGTCTAGAAATAATATATTTCACACAATATATTATATATTAGTAGAGAAAGAGGGAATGAATAAAGTATGGAAAATTAAAGTGTTTGATAATGGAGAGTATGTAATAGTGATCACAATTTCTTTATAATAGAAATGGTTAGTAATGTGATTGAAAATAGTAATAAAAATAGAAAGAATAGTGAAAGACATGGATGGAGAATGAAAGATAAAAATAAATTAAAAAAATATCAAATAAAAGTAGAAAAAATTATGGAAGAGTTTGTTGGAAATGAATATAAGAACTGCTGTAGTGAAGTAGAAAAAGTGGCAAAAAGGGTTTTAGGTGAGAATATTCAGAAAAGTAAAATTAATAGAAAAAAGAGAATTAGTAAAAGTAAAAAAGAGAAGAAAAACCATGCAGAGAATATAAATGTGCTATGAAAAACAAAGAAAGTGAAAAAGATGGTAATATTAAATGAGAAAACTATTTAAAAAAAAACTAAAATAGTTAACTATATACAGAGAATGAAATTAAATAGTAAATTATTGGACAATATTAATTGAAGTGAAAGAAACAAGAGTAAAAATTTTTGACAATATATTAAAAGAATGTAGGACAGAAATAGTATTATTAAATGATGAGAAAAAAGAGTGTAGCTCTAGAGAAGAATTTGAGACAATCTTAAATAAGTATGTAATGGATATAAGAAAAGATGTTAGATGTGAAAGACAGTGATAACAACACAAAGGCACAAATAATGGAAATATCAGCTTTACAGAAAATGAATTGGATGGGACAGGAAAAAAATGGAAAAGTGGAAAAGCAAGAGGTTTAGATGGATGGGCAGCAGAAATGGTGACGAATATGGGAAATAGAACAAAATTAAATCTATTATGTTTTAATAAGATGGCACAGAAGATAGAATTTCCAGATAACTGAATAATACAAGAGTAAGGCTATTATTTAAAGGAAAGTGTAAGGACCAAAAAATGATAAACAATTATAGACTGATGGTGGTAACATCAGCGTTGTATGAAGTTTTTGCACATATGGTGGCTGGAAGAGTGACAAAATGGATGGAAGAAAATAAAATAGTGGGAGAAATGCAAGAAGGTTTTAGAATGGATAGGCATATAAGATATAGTTTATTTGTAGTCACACAACTTATAGATATGAGAAGAAATACAGGTAGACAGCTAAATATGGTATTTATAGATATAGAGAAGACATATGATAGAGTAAATAGATTATGGATAAGTTTAATAAATTTGGAAATTAATGGAGCTTTAGTGGATTCTATTAAGAGATTACTATAGGTATCAATTAGGAAATATGGAATCAGTTAAAAGTGGTGTGGGCAAGGATGCCCTACATCACCTATTTTGTTTTTGTTATATTTGAGAGAAATGGAGAGAGCAATAGAAAGATTAGCAAGAGGTGTAGAGATACCAGTAATAGATGGCAAGAGAGTGTATATATTCTCAAATCTTTTATTTGCTGATATCTTTTTGTGCACAGAAAGTAGGGAAGATATGGAAGTTATGCTGAAGACAAGCACAAAGGTGGTGTAAAGAGGTGGGGATTAAATTTAGTGAAGAAAAAGATGATAAATGCTGGAGAAAGAGAAGAGAAATAATTTTTATTGGCAGATATACAGTTAAATGTGGTGAATAGATACAACTATTTGGAATCATCCTAAATAATCAGAGAAATTGCTTGGATAAATGGGATAAAAAATTGATAAATGAAGCAAAGAAAAAAAAAAAGGAACTGATAAAAAAAATTAACGGTGTTTCATATAATAAATATGATGTAGCAAGAATTGTATGGGAGTGGCAGCAGCAGACTTAACTTATTGTAACAATGCATTATGTGTTAATAAAGGGGTGTTAGATTACTTAGAAAAAGTATAAAGAGAAATAGGAAGATGTGCAGTAGCCACAGATGTGTGGATGGCAAAGGAGGCAATTCAAGGAGAAATAGGATGGTCAGTTTTTACATGAGAGGTGCAAAAAGGAAAATGAAAATCTACCCAACAACTGATAGATAAGAAAAGCATAAAGAGATAAATAGGGCAGTAGAGATTGCTTAGGAGATTTTTGTGCAGACATATGGTTAGAAAGCATCAAGACTGTTATTAGTGAAATCCATCTTATATGACTACTAGCCCAACAAAGCTTGGAGCACTGTGAATAATAAAAAAAAGAATCATGTAACTAATAAAATATTAAATGAAGAAACAAGTGGTTAAAATATTATATCTTCAAATATCTGGGTAATCGAAAATGGCTTTTCTCTCTCTCCTCTGCCCTCTGTTCTAGTTATGAAGTAAAATAAAATCAAGGCCTGTGAACTGACCATCGACTTGTTAAGCTCTCAGAACACCCCTTATTGATTGGAAAATTTATAGTGAACCGCCAGCAGATGCAGGTTCAGATAGGGAAAGTGAACACCTTTTATAGCCTTTTATAATATGTAAAAATATTTTCTAAATTGTATTTATTAAGTTAAAATATAATTTAATGAAATGTTACTTTTAAACTGATTGATTGTAAGTAATACAAAAAAGGAAATATATTTAAAAATGGAACGCATTGGAGTAATAGGTGAAATAAAAATATTTTGTAATATGCATTTATTAAGATAATTTATGATTTAATAAAATGTCATTTTCTGGACTGATTAATTATCAAAATGATGCAAAATGAGAAAAAATATTTATTCTGAATGACGGTTATTATTTTACAAAAAAGCTTTGATAGAATGAATTGCTTCTGGATCCACACATAAATTAAGGAAATGTTTATATATGTGAATTAAGGAATAATAATAAAATGCTTCCAAATAATGAAAAAAATATTTATTCTGAATGACAGTTATTATTTTACAAAAAAGCTTTGATAGAATGAATTGCCTCAGGATCCACACATACATAAATTAAGGAAATGCTTATATATGTGAATTAAGAAATAATAATAAAATGCATCCAAATAATGACTTCAAACTGCATTGAAATGATGAATAAGTGGTTGAAACCCACACCTAATATATTAAGTAATAATAAATCTCTTCCAAATAATGACTTCAAACCGCACTGATATGATGCATAAGTGGTTCAAACCCACACCTAATATATTATTAAGTAATAATAAATCTCTTCCAAATAATGACATCAAACTGCATTGATATGATGAATAAGTGGTTCAAACCCACACCTAATATATTAAATAATAAAACTCTTCCAGATAATGACTCCAAACCGCATTGATATGATGAATAAGTGGTTCAAACCCACATTTAATATATTATGTAATAATAAAGCTCTTCCAAATAATGACTTCAAACAGTATGGATATGATAAATAAATGGTTCAAACCCACACTTCTATGATATGTAAAATAAAAGCAAATACTTCATATACCTGAATTAAAATAAATACTTCAAGACATCTGGATTGGAATAAACACTTGGGGATTCCTGGATTAAAACAAATATTTCTAGATACTTGGATTAAAATAAGTACTTCAAGATACTTGGATTAGAATAAATACTTCAAGATATCTAAATAGATTAATTACTTCTATACACATGGATACATATCTATGCAGATGAGGGAGCTTCAAACCTAAAAGGACAATTCCCACTCAGGAACAATCAGAAAAACACCCGTAATGTGCACACAGATATGAAGACAGCCAGTATAGAGACTGTCAGCAAACTTTTCCTTCTCCTTTAAGAACTTTGTAAGTCATACTGTTATTAAATAAAATTATTGTTTCAAAATAAATAATACCTTTTGTCAATTTCATTTGCATCATTCGTCCATTTATGCACTGGTTCACAAGAATCTCATATCTCCTGAGCTATGTCCAGCATAACCAGATGATGGTAAGTAAGGTTGTAGTGAGATGGAACTCTAGTGGCGCCGTTTGGGAAACCAAACACAATTTTCTAGATGCTTCCAGTCTCTATGGCACTACATCCTTTGATGAGCAGGAAATATTGTTGTAGGTGGGGTAACATCTGCATTGCGGAATGCCAATCGATAGTTCCTTCCTCTAATATGCTCATCAGAAAATAAAACCAACAAAGAATGGGGTTGGTAGTGCATCCAGTTACAATATAATGGTGTGGAAACACTCTAACTCATTTGAATTTTAACATATTTTAATAATAAAATAATATTATACAAAAGGATAAGGAACCCCACATGACTGCCAGTTCACTTTTAATACTCCTATTATGATTACACTGTCTATATATATTAAAAAATATCTTTTGGCATATTGATTATACATTATTTATTTTGTTCTATCAAGTTACAAATTTATATTTATTTTTACCATATTTCCATTTAACAAATGTATGCTTTTGTGATTATTCTGTAAGAATAAATTTTAGAACAACTGTTCCACTACATCAACTATACATGTATACATTAAACAATCTGAAATAAATGAACTCATTTTTAATATAAAATGAATATCAATCATTTATTGCTATGAAGATTAATAACAATTTAGCATATTTATACAGTGTTTCCATTTGGAAATCTAATTTCTTTCTATGACAAGTGCATTGTTAATTAGATAGCAAATTATAAAAGCAATATTAACTTGAGCAATGGACACCCTTTACAAAGTAATGGCAGAGTAGAGATAAAATATAATTGCACTTAAGAGCGAACTACTCATCCGTTACTCTAATAATATCATATTTTTAAAATATACACTGGTTTTAATGGTGTTTTCATTACATTTATTATAAAGTACTGTATTTAAAAACCAAATAACATTTACTGAAGACAGCTGAAATGATATAGCAATCATTATTTAAATAAATAATCCTTATGTATTTAATGTTCAAAAATCTGCAAATACAAACTGGCTTTACCCATTTCTTCCAAAATTGTCAATTTCCATAATACATAATTGATAGAAAAGGAGATTCTCAAGTTTCAGAATGGAAGACTTTGGACAACTTGCACAGTCTTTATTATGCTGAATAGGAATCTATTTAAGTAAATGAAATACAGAGACAAATCTTGATTTATATTTTATTTCTACAAAATTGGTTCACCATTGCCTTGATATTCTACTAATATTATGTCATCTTCTTTGTAATCAAATTTTACAACTCATGGAATTCACCTTCCCACAACTGGAATTTTAAAAAATCTAATAAAAGTCAATATGGTATATATCTTCTGGAAAAAATATTATAGACTTCCATCATCATCTTATTTTTGTTAGAAAAGATTTCATAGATTCACAATGACACCTGTAAATGAACCAATACCTTAAGGATACTGAAATCATTTCATTCCTGGCTGGAACAAAACCAGATGTTTTTATAATTCACATTTATCTTCCAAAAATTGCTGAAAAACTTCATAATTTTTTTTAATAATGATACAAAAAAAAAAGGAAATCATGAAAAAAGAACTTCACAAGGTATAACCAAAAGGCCTAGTTCCTTCTATGCAGGTTTAATGGATATAAAACATTTTTTTTTCCTTAAAAAAAAAAAAAAATCATAGTTACTGCTAATATGATTGCTAGCCTTATATATCAAACATTTAAAAATAATACTAAGAAAATGAAAAAAAAAACATCTCTAGAACAAAATTCTAAGCTTCTCTTTATCAATATTTCTTTAATTTAAATATAATAAAACCAACAGATATTAATGAACTAGAATTTGTCATTGACTATTTTAAACCAGAAAAGCCCAGGTGAAATAATCTACCTAGAGAAATTTTAAAAAGTTATAACTTACAAGTCAAAGCATGATTAGCAAAATATTTCCCAATGCTATTTATATAGAAACTATTTTAAAAATTTGACATTAAAAGCAAAACTAAATCTAATTTAATAGCATTATGATTCTTTGGAATAATGATCTTCTTACAACCTTTAAACTTATTAAATGTCGAGAAACTATTATTTTCCTTATGATAATAATCTGGGGGGGGGGGTTCTTTAAGTGAAGATCAAAACAAATGCAAAATTTTACAAAATTGTCTCCCACAAACCATTTATTTAATATATTCATCAGTGATTTATCAGAAACGACTAAGAAAATTTATTTTTTCTGATGACATTTCTTGGACTTCACAAGAGACCTTTCACAGAAATAGAAAATTCTTTTACAAAAAAAAAAAAGTGATTTTAAAAAAACAACAACAAAAAACTGGAAGTTCCTAAACCAACAAAAACAATGTTGGGAAACATTTCCGATACTAAATCTACATGGGAGTAACATTAGCCTAAACTATATCGGTTTGATTTAAAATAATTCATAGATACAACCTCCTTGGATAACTCTACTAGGGAATGCAATTCAAAACTAAAGAACAGCATATTATAATTTCTTATGCTTACTAACATGTTAAAACAGTACCAATTTTCTCCATACAATACTGCCACTCAGTGCAAGCCATAACAATTAATAGATGCTAGATTTGTGCATCAAAATCCCTATCTAGTGCCTACTTATCCAACATCCTCAAACTAGTTTCTACCTTGTAGCTTTCATCAGTGAAGAGTCTTAGAACTGAGACCATTGCATTTAGATCTTTGGATCTAATGCAACCTTCCAGCTGCCACCTTATACCTCTTTAGTTTACTATAAAACTATGAGCCCAAATTAAAAACAATGTTTTCATTCCAAACTAAGCTTGTATAGCCATATAGATCTGAATCCAATACATTTATTCATATAAACAGTGAGGATTGCCAATTCCTCTACAAGCTTTATGATAAATGCTTAGCCAGAGCCAGCACTTAAAATATGAATTGATCTATGACTTTTATTTTGACTATTTATAGTCTCTGCCAAAAAGTCTTATGCAATTTTATATTGCTATGACTACTACTATGTGGCATGGCTGAAGATCTATCAGCCCCATATAGCTATTTGAGTTGGATAGCTGGGTTTGAAGACATGTACATGTCTGAAAATTTCAGATTTTCTACTCAATAAATAACTTTTAGCTAAGTGCTTAGCTTTGGGTTGGTATTTTTAGATCTAGTGTCTGAACCTACCCTGACACCTCTCTGAGGAGTGCCAAAGCACGAAACCATGGTCAGGGGTTTGGGGAGGGGTTCCTCACAGAGATATTTTAAGTGCTGGCTCTGGCTAAGCATTTATCATAAAGCTTGTAGAGGAATTGGCAATCCTCACTGTTTATAACTTACAAGCTTAAGAGATAGGGTCATGTGATCTATGAATTGATCTATGACTTTTATTTTGACTATTTATAGTCTCTGCCAAAAAGTCTTATGCAATTTTATATTGCTATGACTACTACTATGTGGCATGGCTGAAGATCTATCAGCCCCATATAGTTATTTGAGTTGGATAGCTGGGTTTGAAGACATGTACATGTCTGAAAATTTCAGATTTTCCACTCAATAGATAACTTTTAGCTAAGTGCTTAGCTTTGGGTTGGTATTTTTAGATCTAGTGTCTGAACCTACCCTGACACCTCTCTGAGGAGTGCCAAAGCACGAAACCATGGTCAGGGGTTTGGGGAGGGGTTCCTCACAGAGATATTTTAAGTGCTGGCTCTGGCTAAGCATTTATCATAAAGCTTGTAGAGGAATTGGCAATCCTCACTGTTTATAACTTACAAGCTTAAGAGATAGGGTCATGTGATCTATGAATTGATCTATGACTTTTATTTTGACTATTTATAGTCTCTGCCAAAAAGTCTTATGCAATTTTATATTGCTATGACTACTACTATGTGGCATGGCTGAAGATCTATCAGCCCCATATAGCTATTTGAGTTGGATAGCTGGGTTTGAAGACATGTACATGTCTGAAAATTTCAGATTTTCCACTCAATAGATAACTTTTAGCTAAGTGCTTAGCTTTGGGTTGGTATTTTTAGATCTAGTGTCTGAACCTACCCTGACACCTCTCTGAGGAGTGCCAAAGCACGAAACCATGGTCAGGGGTTTGGGGAGGGGTTCCTGACAGAGATATTTTAAGTGCTGGCTCTGGCTAAGCATTTATCATAAGCTTGTAGAGGAATTGGCAATCCTCACTGTTTATAACTTACAAGCTTAAGAGATAGGGTCATGTGATCTATGAAATGATCTATGACTTTTATTTTGACTATTTATAGTCTCTTCCAAAAAGTCTTATGCAATTTTATATTGCTATGACTACTACTATGTGCATGGCTGAAGATCTATCAGCCCCATATAGCTATTTGAGTTGGATAGCTGGGTTTGAAGACATGTACATGTCTGAAAATTTCAGATTTTCCACTCAATAGATAACTTTTAGCTAAGTGCTTAGCTTTGGGTTGGTATTTTTAGATCTAGTGTCTGAACCTACCCTGACACCTCTCTGAGGAGTGCCAAAGCACGAAACCATGGTCAGGGGTTTGGGGAGGGGTTCCTCACAGAGATATTTTAAGTGCTGGTTCTGGCTAAGCATTTATCATAAAGCTTGTAGAGGAATTGGCAATCCTCACTGTTTATAACTTACAAGCTTAAGAGATAGGGTCATGTGATCTATGAATTGATCTATGACTTTTATTTTGACTATTTATAGTCTCGCCAAAAAGTCTTATGCAATTTTATATTGCTATGACTACTACTATGTGGCATGGCTGAAGATCTATCAGCCCCATATAGCTATTTGAGTTGGATAGCTGGGTTTGAAGACATGTACATGTCTGAAAATTTCAGATTTTCCACTCAATAGATAACTTTTAGCTAAGTGCTTAGCTTTGGGTTGGTATTTTTAGATCTAGTGTCTGAACCTACCCTGACACCTCTCTGAGGAGTGCCAAAGCACGAAACCATGGTCAGGGGTTTGGGGAGGGGTTCCTCACAGAGATATTTTAAGTGCTGGCTCTGGCTAAGCATTTATCATAAAGCTTGTAGAGGAATTGGCAATCCTCACTGTTTATAACTTACAAGCTTAAGAGATAGGGTCATGTGATCTATGAATTGATCTATGACTTTTATTTTGACTATTTATTTATTCATATAGTTTGTTGTCTCATATTTTTAATAACCCCAGTCATCATCAACCTTTGCCAGGATTGGTTGGTATTAAACCACTAAAATATTACATGACTAATTTTTTTGCTTATACAATCTGTTAAAACAGTAACAACTTTCCCAATACAATAGCACCACTTAATGCAAGTTGTAGTAATCAAGGGATGTTAGAATATTTGTGCATTAGTGTTTAGGGAACTCAGATCTGAGAGTAGTAATATGTTGGACTATTTCCATCATTTATGAGTGAATATTGAATGTATAGAAAATTTTAAACTTTATTTAAACTTTTCAAATACAAACAACTTGTTAGTAATAACACACAAATAGACAATACAGGTTAGTAATTACACAACGTTTCGAGTAGTATTATTCTCCACTCTTCTTCAGGTGTTGCTGGCCTATATGCACAGTGACAATATTCGCTTAGAAGTTGAACTCGCACCTTTAGATTCTTGTATATTGAATTTAAGGCAAACGCTCTACCAACTGAGCTATTCTGTCAAAGGCAACATATAGTAGAAATTTGATATATTTATACTTGAGGGTTGGTTCAAATCCTCCTGAGTCCTTCAAATTTTTTTTTTTTTAACAAGTCTAATTATTTTTATTTTTTCTAATTAGAGGCTTCCATACATTGTGTATTGCCACACTGGGTTGACTTATAGGATTATTTACCATTATCATATGAGCAGCTTCCTTGAATTTTCTTCTATGCATTTTTTCCTCTTTATCCAATATCTTTGTATTTTCCCACTTAAGCATGTGGTCATTAGTACATACATGATCTGCTATGGTAGACACATCTGTTTTTTCTCTTTTAACCATTAGTTTGTGTTCCTTCAATCGTTGTTCAACAGGCCGACAGGTCTCACCAATGTATTTTCTTCCACATTCACATGGTATCTCATAGATGCAGTTTTTGTTTTTCAGCATTTCCAGTTTAGGCTTAGTGGAAGTAAGCATTCCTCGAAGTGTGGTATGGCTTTGGAAAGCAGTTCTAATATTATATTGACTGCAGATTCTTTTTAGTTTGTCCACCATTCCTGGTATGTATGGATACACCACCGTACCAATAACTGTTTCCTCTTTTGGTGTCTTTTTCTGTTGTCTATTGAAGGTTTTTCTGATGACTGCTGATGGATAACCATTCTTCATAAGCATTTGTTCTATGTGAATCTTTTCTTTTTCCAAATCACTGGTTTCTGAACAAACCTCCTTCGCTCTGTTCCATAGTGACAGTACAATTCCTTGTTTAGTGCTTCTTGTATGATTGGATGTATATGCCAAGTATTTTCCAGTGTGTGTTGGTTTCCTATATACTGATGTTTTTACTTTGCCCTGAGGGAGTCTTGTCACAAGAACATCCAAGAATGCCAATTTTTGTTCTTGTTCTGCTTCCATCGTGAAATTAATTGTAGGATATATGTTGTTAATGTGCATCCAGAAAGACTGTAATTTTACCTTGCCATGTGGCCATACTAGTGTAATTACTAACCTGTATTGTCTATTTGTGTGTTATTACTAACAAGTTGTTTGTATTTGAAAAGTTTAAATAAAGTTTAAAATTTTCTATACATTCAATATTCACTCATAAATGATGGAAATAGTCCAACATATTACATCTTATAATATACCATCATTACTAACCTTCAGACAAATACTAGTACACCTAGATCTTTGAATCTAACACAACCCTCCAGTAGCCAACTTTTACCTTCAACTTGGGCTCATTGACTTATAGTAAAGTAAAAAGATTAAAGATAGCTACTGGAAGATTGCATTAGATCCAAAGATCTAGGTACAATGCTCTCAGATCCAAGGCTTCTCAATGATGAAAGCTATAAGCTGGAAACTAGTCTGCAGATATTGGATGAATATGCATTAGATAGAGATTTTGATGCACAAACCTTCTAGCATCTAGGGATTACTATGGTTTGCAATGGGTGGCACTATTGTATGGAGGAAGTTGTTATTGTTTTAATTAGAGAACAGCTTATTTAGGACTAGCATTATCTAATGCTAATATTGTATTTCCTTTTTGGAAAAAAAAGTGTTTACCCTAAATTATAACTCATAAATTATGTAGTAACATGAAAAACGTTATCTTCACACTTAAATCCACTTACTTGTGGAAATTCTAATTCTTTGACATATTCAATTTACTATATCAGAAGACAAGCTACTGCACTGAAAAAATATGAGAAACTATTAAATAGATTAGATCTACACCACCCAAGATCTCTTTTTTGAATGTACAAAAAAAAAAAAATCTCAAGAATTATTATGATCTAAAAAATACTTTTTATGAGGTTCTTATCAATATTTAATAGATCCAATAATAAAGCTGACTATATTTGACTTCCCTAAATATTACCGGAATCTTATCAACTAATTTGGACCGTAGTTAAATTATTTCAAAAATAGAATTTAAGTTTCTGATTTTAGGTGTTTGATACTAATTACAAGCTACAACGTTAATGATATACAATCTATACATATATAATTACTAAAATGAAGGACTAAATAATAGGCCACTAGGAAATCTATTTTCTGTTTTTGGAATCTCTCCAGATATTTCGTTATAATATTTGTGAATGCATAGTTGTTTTAAATATACAGATATTCACGTTACATAAATAAAAAAAATAGTGACAGTAATATTGATAAAATTCTATAAAATTTACATTAATCTCTCTTTCTAATTATTTGCTATACATTATTATTTAATATAACTAATTTTTTTTCTTCTCATGTGTCATAGCATCAGCCGGAAGTGAACCTGCTAACCCGGGACAACTGCTTGTAAAGCAGCTGTCGCTGACCTCTCGACCACCAAACTATTTTTTCTTCAATAATAATAATAAAAAACAACAAAAAAAAAAAATCAATAATAAAATTAAAAAATTGAAAACTATTATATGATATATACAGTATATGTCTTAGCATATCTACTATTTTGGCTTTAATATCCAAACAAATTATTTTAGTTAGTTAACATGCTTGAAAAACAATACACAATATATACATACACTCATACAAAATGTTTTGTGAGATATAGTTTAAAAACTTCTCCAAATCATAATATTTTCTATTCATTTCTAGTCTTATCTGCAAAATCATTCTTAAAGCCTCTATCTTTTTTCTGGTTCCCTTTCCAAATAAAAAACCTTACTGATCATGATTCAAGTTTCTATCTATTTTCTATTGATATCCAGTTTTTAATTATTATGAGTAGAATCTTAGAAGCATGAGACAAAAGTGCAATTATTTTATAGTTAAAGCAACCATTTGCATTTTTCTTTTGTAGGTATATAAAAAAGTTATATAGCTAAAATAAAATGGATGGGTTAAATATAATTATGGAGTATTCTAAAAAAAATATTTATTATAACTTGTCCAATCTCACACTGTTCACATCCATGACATTTTATTTCCAAAACACTCCTACAAATGATCTAAATCTACAGGTAGTATCAAATGCATGTTTTTTTTAAAAAATAAATACATACATGTAATACTGTATATATGTATACTATAAATTAATTTGCAAACCCTAATAAATTAATTTGAAAATTATATAATATAATAAGATATCAACAAAACAGATGTTTTTAATAACACTACATTTAAAAACACTTCTTTATAAACTTACTTTTATTGCACAATTTTGTATTTTCATTATATAATAAAAACAGATTCTTAAAATAATGTTTTCTAATACGTATATTTATGTTATCTAATTTAATTATGGAATGCTTTTTTTAAAAAAATTAAGTTTTATTTATACGTTTCCAAATATATTTAGCTTTTCCTAACAACACATTTTGAATGATATTCTTCTCCAAGTATTTCTGGTCTAACCAGTGACATTTATAATATAGAAATTGAACTAATAATCTTTAGATTCATGAATACTGCAATTGATAAAAACTAGATCAAATTTTAAAAGAAAATAGAACATAAGATGTATTACTAATTTTAAAAATTACATATACACATTAAGATACCAACAAAAATAAAGTTATTAATTTTTTTTTTCTACTCTCTTCTTGAGATAAAAATTGATAATAATGAAATGCAAAAATACAATATAAAAAATAACTGAGACGCACAGGCTTATTATATACCTGTGTCTATATATGTAATATATAGGGTATATGAGCACAGACTTTCACACGACCACCACTTTCCACATTATCTCATAACACTGATACACCTGAACACATATATGTTGAAAAGATAAATAATCACCAATATACGTATTTCATGCTACACCAACAATCATCAGTTGGTCCAGATTACCATCTCTACATATATATGCTATAAGTGCTCAGATACATACTAAGATAGCCAAAACCTCATACTTTAATGGACAGGCTTCAATCTACTCCACACTCCAACTTTTCAACCGTCCATCCAATTGAAAATCTGATGATGGAATGCTCAAAGGCCACCCTATCTTAATATATATCTGAGCATTTATAGCATATATATGTAGAGATGGTAATCTGGACCAACTGATGATTGCTGGTTTAGCATGAAATACGAATATTGGTGATTATTTATCTTTTCAACATATATGTGTTCAGGTGTATCAGTGTTATGAGATAATGTGGAAAGTGGTGGGTCGTGTGAAAGTCTGTGCTCATATACCCTATATATTATAATATAAAAAATGATTATCTATAATTTCAAGCACATTTCCTTAATGTAGAAAACAATTATATATTACCAATGCTATATATCTTGCGATCACAGTGCCAAATGATTGCAATATGAACTACAAAATTAACATATTTATTTTACTAGTTTTTAATTTTTTTAAAACTGTAAATGAATTTGAAGATTTTAGAACAAATATGGCAGTATCATTGTACTTTCAGATTAACACTTTTTTAAAAAAAAAAATGCAGTTAAGCAAATAGAAAACAAAGACAAATTAATTTTTTTATTCAAATAAATTTTTATACTAAAGATTTGTAAATTCCTTTTTTCATTATTAATATTTTTTATCTCTAAATCCAGCTTTTAAGAATAGCAGTTTAGTGGTTATTGTAATTTATATTTAACTCGGAATGCTTTATGCAGCCAATTTTTATAAATGCTGGGGGGGGGGGGGAAGGTAATTTAAAGCGACTATTTGAATTTATTATAACATTTATTTCATTTGGATTAATCTTGTGCTATAGTAAATTGCTTTGCTTCCTTTTTATGAATAAGTTTTTAAAATTTTTATGATATGGATGGCATGATTAAAAATCTCTGGTTCCAGGTTTTTTTTTTTTTAGATTTGTGAAATTTTTGGATTTCAATAAAAAAATACAAACCACCAAAAAAAAACAACAACAAAAATTACTTTTACTATTTATAGTTTATATAAATAAATATGTTTTGTAAACTATATACATTTATATTAATAACAATATATACTTTCAACAAAAGCATTTGGATCAATATCAATTATAATTTTTCAGTTTAAACAGGCAAAACTCGCTATACAGTAGTGCCACTCAGTGCAAGCCAAAGTAATCAATGGATGCAAGAAGCTTTGTGCATAAAATCCCTATCTAGTGCCTACTCATCCAATATCCCCAGACTAGTTTCTAGCTTGTGGCTTTCATCAGTGAGGAGCCTTGGATCTGAGAGCACTGCACCTAGATCTTAGGGATCTAATGCAACCCTCCAGCAGCCACCTTTTATCTCTATTTAATTACAAAACTATGAGTCTGAAATTGAAAACACTATAATATTTTCAATCTAAGCTCACCAGCTTATAGTCATATAGGTCTGAATTCAGTTCAGTACCCATACATTTTGGTGATAACCATAGCCACTACTACACTATTAAGCAGGATTGATATGAAACCACTAAACATCACATGATCACCATTTCTTATGCTTGCTCCTCACTGATGAAAGCCAAACGAATCTGGGGATATTGGATGATAGGCAATAGATAGGTATTTTATGCACAAATCTTCTTGCATCCATTGATTACTCTGGCTTGCACTTAATGGCACTACTGTATGGAGAATTTTGCCTGTTTTAACAGATTGAGCAAGCATAAGAAATGGTGATCATATGATGTTTAGTGGTTTCATTTTTCAGTTTCTTAGCACAATTATTTCTATTATATCTGTTTACAATGCTTTTATTTATCTATTTATTAGAATGCATTATAGTTTCATATACATATATGACTTTTAATGCATTTTAAAAAGTTTAAAAATAGGTAAGTGAATATTTAAAGTATTTATCATCACATTTTGGCCACTTAGGCCAGAAATATATAGAAGCAGTGCTTCAATATGTAGTATTATTTTTCTCTTGATCATTATTGATTTACTTAAAATAAAAAAAATTCCAAAGAAGATGCATAATCTCTAACTAATGATAATAATAGTTATTTATTATATTTGTACTATAGCTGCCTAAAAAATTTCAGTCCAAATCAAATTTGAATCCCAGATCACATCTACTAATCTGCAAAGTAGATACAATATATATACCAACTAGTTAAAAAATTTTGCTAAATTTTTTAAAAAAGTTTAATGACAAATTGATTTCTTAAAAATTGTTCATTTATTTAAAAAATGATCTGAGAAATCCCAAGGCTCTATCTTATAGCTGTCATCAAGACATTTTAAACATTATCTTTGGCTTACATAAGTGACCTTTATCAGAAATACTAGACATTGTTGGCAGTTGAAATCTATTGGGATAACACATGCCAATAAACACACTCAGCCAGCTAATGACATATCATTTTTAACTAGAATCTTAAAAAAAAACTCATTACTGGTTGAACTAATAACAACATATGGGGGAAAAAAAAATCAAAAGCACACACACACAAAGTATGCATATTGTAATTGAAGTACACAGTGAAAAGAGTTAATCAAATATTCAGTTAATAGAAACATTCTACAAACTTAATTTGCTCAAACGAGATTTATTTAATGCTCATATAAATAGCTAAACATTAATTTCACTGACTAAATAAAATTAAATATATATGCACATACACACAAGCAACTAGACATGTATATTACAACTAAACATTCTTCTTCATATCTAAACAACTTATCATAATATTTATTAAAATAGTTGAATGAATAGTTATACAAGAAGTCATGTGATGTTTGAGCATCAAAGTGATAATATGGACTTCAGTCAGAGTCGAGTCCTGCATTCTATTATTTTGCTAAATCATATATTTCTTAATATATATGAAATAACATGCAAAATAAAGAAGGTATGGCATATTACTGACATATGTGAAATCATGTATCAATAAATATTGGAATATCAGCATATAATTATAGACTTTTTTTTATTTTAATACTCTTAACTTAAAAATGATATTTCTACATTGCAAGCATAACTGATGAAAAACCTCATCAGAATTAAAATCAGAGAATTTTATTTTATTACATTTTTTAAACAAGTTGTTTGCACAATTGATATAACATTAAAAACAAAAGCTATGAATAATTAACTTAAAAAAGTTATTCTTAAATATTTTATGCATATTTAATCGAAAATAATGCTTAATACAATGTTAATGTTAAAAAAAAAAACTTATTATGAAATTCTGTAATATAAATAAAGTTTTAATTTTATATACCATACAAACAACTCATACACATTAGACTAGTGATATCTAGAAATGAATAAACAATCATGCAAGAGAAGCAGATTTTGAAAAATTTGGCATGAAATAAGTGATGGAAAAATAGATCTTGGAGAAAACACTATTTACACAAAGAAGTCTTTAAAAAAAAAAAAAAACTGATGAGAAGCAGGAATAGCTGTAAGAAACTTATCACAAATATAAGTCATAATATTGCAACATTTCAAGGCCACGCATGTAAGTATCCTTTAAATATTAAATGCTCATTGCTATGATTCAAACAGCTTACTAAGTTATTTTCTTAAACAATAAGTGATATAAGATCTTCTAAATAGATTTCTGTTATATAGTCCAAAATTTGTAAATTATATTTTGTCATTAAAGACAAATTGTTCTAAAACAATCCCATTGAAATGAATTTAATGCTAAAATTTTATTGTTTATTTTACTTGCTATTTTCTCTTTCTGAAGTTGGAATAATCTACAGTTAGTGCTAATAAACAATGGTATATATTGAAAAATAATTTAAAAAGTTTAAAATATCAATCTCTTTTTATTTAAGCTAGAGAAAAAAGTAATCTTAAAACTAGTTCTGATTTTAGAATAAAATTATATATGTGCATGCAAATGTAATATGCGCATTAAATGTTAAAAATAAATGTTGAAATGAACTAAATGAAAATCATATTGAAAAACACATGAAGATAAATATTAAAATGAAATATATTTAAAAACACAGCGATGGCTACTAATTAAAATTATAAAAACAACATGCTTGTGATGGCTGCTAATTGAAATACCCAACTACAAGATCAAAAAGGATTAGCTACTAAAGGAATTTCGACAACACATATTGCCGGCGGACATTAAAACAAAAACACTTCGCATATATAAATAACCAGATTTTTATCGGACGTTCAGTTTCTAGTCTAGTCTAGACTAGAGATAACAGTGCAGTTTATTATGTATCCAGAAACAGAAATGCAGTGCTAAGCAGCTTTTGGGAATGTACGATCTTACTTCAGCCCTTAGTCCAACACGATCAGCAAGATCTGCCCGTGAAATAATGTCTGCGTAACAGCTCAGAAATCCTCCGTCAATGTTCAACTGTCTCCAATAATAATACCAACACATTAGCATCAAATCTCCTCAAGAAACTTCAAATCTAACCGGTTAGATATACTTTATTAGAAGCAACTAACAACAAGCAATATCCACATTCCAAAAATCCTAGGTAAAACATTTTCTTATTCTCATTAATATATAGTAGCCATCGCATTCGTGAATCCTCCAGAGACAAGTAATTTGAACTCTATAAGCATGCATAAAATGAACTATTGATGTGCATGTTTGTGAATGCTATATGATTTATAAACATCAAATATTATTTATGCTTTCTCATAAGATATATTATAGTGTGTGAATCAAATATATACGTGATTAAAAATACCAATATTATGTTAGTAAAAATTTATAAATTTATTTATATTTAGTATAATTAATGTTAATAAATTGTCTTTAAATTTAAGCCTTATTTTGTCAGTCAATTTTTTTACCAATTCTTTTACCAATCATATCACCACTAATTAAACTATATTTTATTATTAATTAAAATTAGACTGGGCTAGTTTTAGGGATTGTTTCGAGTGCTGGATTATGAGCCTACTGTCCGAATACGTTAGTCATAGACTAGCTGGCACCTGGGGTTTACTCCGAAACAAATAAAGTGTTTGGATAGTAGGGGTTTGAATCTAGCAGCCGAAGTGGGCCACGATCTGATCGTGGGTATTGTTGATAGTTAAAGCCATCAATAATATTTCCCATTTTGCTCGAACGTGCCGGTTCGTTCACGTAACATTTATAAATAAATAAGATTATAAATGTATTATGAAGAAGTTTGAAACCAGCCAAAACATTTACAGTGTAAGTAAAATTAATCTGCGGATTGATCCGGTACAATATATGCACACACATATATATACATTAACATAGAATGAGATAGAATCTTAGAAATATTAATAACCTACAGAGTTTGAATATATTTTTTAATTCTATATATTTAATATAGTTTTTTATTAACTTTATATCAAAGCAAAAACAGAGAGAGGGGAGGGGATTTCAAATAATGTAAACATGCAAATAAAATTGTTTTCCATGTAGTTGAGAAAGTTAATTAAATATGTTTAGAAAACTTTTTAAAAAATAATTTCATTTCACATACAATAAATACAAATAAGTTACAACTATGTATTACATATAAATTATAATCTTTTTACATATATATGAACAACAGTGTTTAGATATTATTTATTATCAGAATAAAAATAATAACAATTTAATATAATAAGCATTAATATCTAAAGGTTCAAACTTGTTAAATTTTAAAAAATAAAATAACACTACACTAAATAAAAATTTTCCCCACAAGTTTTGAAAAGTAAAGATTGTATGTTTCAAACTCATCATCTTTGACAACACAGGTAGCAACATATTTACAATTCTTTCTCACATCATTATATTAACTTATCAGAAATGCAATTAAAAATATGTCAATGAAATCCCTGATATGAAGATAATCATTATATAATTTTGGAAAATTCACTATTTATTATAAATTTCCCAAATAGAAAGCTGCAAATTGATAGATAAGATGACACCTTACTGCTGATTTTAATTTCATGCATAAATTCTTCAGTTTGTAAAGTTACCATTAGTCATTTATAGATCTATGTTAAGTTATCTTGATTATTAAATTTTGGTTAAAAATAATTTCTAAACTGAGAATGTTTTCACCCCATTAACTACATATTAATAATTTTAGTTTTTTATATAAACTATCTGATATAAATAACAAGGATTTAATATATAGGATATATGTGCACAGACTTTCACACGACCCACCACTCTCCACACTATCTCATAACTCTGATACACTTAAACACATATATGTTGAAAAAGATAAATAATCACCAATATATATATTTCATGATGAACCAGCAATCATCAGTTGGTCCAGATTACCATCTCTACACATATATGCTATAAATGCTCAGATATATATCAAGATAGCCAATCCTCATACTTTAATGGACAGGCTTCAATCTACTCCACACTCCAACTCTTCAATCGTCCATCCAATTGAAAATCTGATGATGGAATGCTCAAAGGTCACCGTGAGGCTGAGATTCTTGCCACACCCATGTTGACCTAAAGTCAATCTGACCCCTCATGTAGTAAAAAGTGTGAAGTAGTAACTCCTTTTAAAAGATGCCAAAAAAAAAAGATATCAATGCAGTAGAACTATTTGATGATATAAGCATATCAAGAGATATATTTAATTGCTTAAAGAATATTACTAAGTATGCCAGTGAGCATAGCAACTGGTGAAATGTCATTCTCAAAATTTAAATTAATTAAAATGTACTTGCAAACAAGTATGTTATAATCAAGATAATAAATACTATGTGCTTTTTGAATGCTTAATTTTACCACAAGAATTACCCCTACAAATTTTAACACAAGAATACGACTTTATAAAGATAAGAGTGGCCGTCTTATCTTCAACCTACTTTCTAATTATATAGGCAAATCTAAAGCATTTCGATTTGAGAGCTTGAAGCTACTAAATCTTCACTGATTAAGTCCACTAACTCATTTAGAAATCAACATTCACAAAATCTTTCGATTCACAGTGAGTTAATATTTAGATCTAAATATTAACTCGCTGTGAATCAAAAGATTTCGCGAATGTTGATCTAAATATTAACTCGCTGTGAATCGAAAGATTTTGTGAATGTTGATTTCTAAATGAGTGAATGTTGATCTAAATATTAACTCGCTGTGAATCAAAAGATTTCGCGAATGTTGATCTAAATATTAACTCGCTGTGAATCGAAAGATTTTGTGAATGTTGATTTCTAAATGAGTGAATGTTGATCTAAATATTAACTCGCTGTGAATCAAAAGATTTCGCGAATGTTGATTTCTAAATGAGTTACTGGACTTAATCAGTGAAGTATTTACTAGCTTCACACTCTCAAATTGAAATGCTTTAGATTTGCCTATATAATTACAAAGTAGGTTGAAGATAAGACTGCCGCTCTTATATTTATAAAGTCGTAATCTTGTGTTAACATTTGTAGAGATCGTTCTCATGGTAAAATTAAACACTCAAAATGCACATAGTTTTAAGGTTAAAGCCTTATATGTATTTATGTCTTGACCGTGCGCTTAATCAAGATAATATTAACAAAAATGATATTTGTTTACAAGCAAATATTGAAAATATTGTTAATATTTTTGTAAATACAAAATCCAGAAAATTCTAATAAATATCTATATAATAAATACATATCTGTAATTTAATTTGATTTCTATAACCTTTAACATCATCTTATTGGCTGATCATATGCAAAAAAAAAAAGGTGTAGTTTGATTTTTTTCCCCATTTGTGGGCTATATTAAACAATTGGATTGTCCGATTGGATATCCATTTGCACTAAAATACTTATAACTCAGCATCCAATGAATTAATTTGGACAAATGAAAAACAGATTGACAATCTTGTATGGTGGTAAAGGTTGAGATAAAGCATATTTAATTTTAATTCTATATTTGGAGCGACAACTTCTCTACATGTTATAATGAACAAAGAGACATTTCAAAAATCACAATTCAAAAAAAAATGAAAACAGGCTCAAAAGCTATGCAAATGCCCTTTTTACTTGTGAATTTTTTCCATATGATTATGACAAAAAAATTAAGCTGACTTGCAGGGGCTATGACTAGCTTAATGCCGACAGTGCTTGTCTTGTATACCCTATTCTCACAATCACAAATCAAATTATAAAAAGTTTTAATAGTATGTTGATTCAAAACAATGCTCCCCCCATTGTAGATAGACTTTGAAGTGTGGAACATTCCATTGAAGTATTTATTTTTTCTGAACATAATATTTCATGAGCTTTTCACTAGTGCTCTGAATTGGAGATCTAGATAATGATCAGATGGATTTTGTATGGATTCTTCATGAGTTATTATAATGCTAGTAAGATTTCAACCTAGAGGTATTACTTACCCCTATATATTTGATAGTTGGGGTCATTTCCAAATTTTGTCTGAGGGTGTATTTGATAGTGTAAATTTGCTTTCATTTATTACTACCCTTTCTTGGTTTGGAAACTCATAACAATGGTAATTAAAAAATTTGCTACCTGCTCTACTGTTTTGGAGTTCATACTTAATTATCATTTACTCTATTCTGATTGGTAAATTGTGGTAAATTATTCTTATAAATTGTTCTTCCATTCATATCATACACAATTAATGTACATAATTTGGCTATCTATCTTTGAAAGAACTGTATATAGCTTTCCCACTATTCATTAAATTTTTCTTGCATGGTTTGGTAATGTATTTCTTCTCATTTTTCTTCAGTTCAAAAATTCTTTATGACCACTTCTTGGTAACATGTATTTGGTTTCTATATCAAAGATATTTACCATTCTTTGACTGGGCATTGTAAATGGTTGCAGACAATTGTTATCTTCCCTCAAGTGGTTTGTAGAAAGTTAACTCTCCAGGCTATGTAAATACTGTACAGGTGTTTCTGCATTTCCTTAGAAAATATTTATTTTTAAAATTTGCTTGATACTAATAACCATTTTAGTACTTTTCATTTGCTTTATTCTCATGATAGTTTTGTTTGTTTCAAAACTTTCTTTTCCTCATCCTCTTTATTTTGTTTCTACTATCCCTTAGTTTGTTTTTTTATTAGGAATTTAATAATCCCAGATTATACATATTTTAATTTGTTAGAAAGTGACTTTCTGCTCAAGCTAAATATGGATGCGCTTCCCACCAACAGTTTACTATCCCTTAAGTTTCCATTATTTCTTCCACCATTAACGAAACCCATCTTCATCCACTTTTTAAAATAACTCTTTAACTTCCACATTTTCAATTATCTCCATCACACTTTGCACATTTACTTGTATTTCACTAGTATTATCTACCATCCACAGCTTTTTGTATAATTTCTTCTAGATCAGCTTAATTTTAATATCCATGCTTTTTTTTAAAAATTGTATCAAAAAAATTACATACCCTATCTCTCTCTATTTATATATATATATATATAGTAGTGAAAAGAAAAAAAAAGTACTGAGGATTTTCTTGTTTCAGTTGTCTATATAAATAATAATATGTGAAATATAGGCATTCTTCATATACCTGGAGTTTAATTGTAAATATATATGGATTTGAATACAGACCTTCAAACACCTCAACTATCCACCCCATCTCATACTACTGATACACATGACCACATACATCTGGACCAACCAATGAGCGCTGGTTCAGCACGAAATATGTATATTGGTGATTATTTATCTTTTCTACATGTACATGGTCATGTGTATCAGTAGTATGAGATGGGGTGGATAGTTGAGGGGTGCTTGAAGGTCTGTGTTCAAATCTTCTATATAAACAATACTAAATTTCTATATCAGTTAAAAAAAGTATTTAAATTAATAAAAGACACTATCCAAAATCTTAACTTTGCTAAAAAAAAAAAAAGGTAACTAAAACCAAAACAAAAAATCTAATATGGCTACTTACTTATGCACCCTCACTATTTTGTGTTTTTTTTACTTTAATATAATTTTCATAATAATTTCAGTTTACATAATGCAAAGATAAATATCACTTGTAACCTCAATATTAACATACAGTAAAAAGTCACAAAGCTGAAAGAATATATTCATTATCATAAAAATAAAAATTTGAGCATTTTTACAGTTATTAATTTTTTACTTAGTCATAAATTATGAATTTTAACAAATAAGTTTTAAAATTAATATTTTATTAGCAGTTTTATTAAAAAAAAATAGAATTAAAGTAACATAAAAAGCCTTATCTATAGTAGTTTATGTCACTAGCAGTCAAAAAATAAAAATGCTTATTATTAGTTTTTATGCTCCGCTCAACCTACTTACAAATAATATGTTAAGACCATTATTTCTTCCCTAACAAAGTAAACAATTAAATAGTTTGTTCTCAAATGTTTATTAAAAACTGTTTGACAAATTATAATTTGAAAGTATTAATCATTAACTGTGTGGGTATGTGTAAATTACACGCACACACACGCATATATGGCAAATTACTGACATAGATTGACAATTAACTTTTTTGAAAAAACAATTTTATCCTCTGAAAATTGATTTTGAAATAATAATTCATTGAAGATTTTATACATTATCATAATTTTTACAGAAAAATTAATGTGAAAAAAAAAAGAAAAAGATTATAATTCTAATTATCCCAATAATCATTTAATGACATAAATCTGGTTCCTAACCTATCATTATGACAACTAACTTGCCATTATCAAAATAGATGACATGGCTTCCTAGGAATTTATTATTTTGGAAACAAAACTATAAATATGATCCTAAATAATATGTAACATGCCATGATTCAATTAAATTTAATCTATTTGATACTCACTAATATAATAATGGTGGTAAAATTGTTTAAAGTATTAGAAATTATTGATGTACTATGAAATTGTGCCCCCTCCCCCCCTTTTTTTTATTTTTTTAAAAAAAGTATAACTAATGGCAAATAAGAGAATTGTAGAACATACTGATGTTCAGAATAAGAAATAAAGGAAAAATGTCAATGTCTTCTTTTTAATAATAATTTCGAATTTCATACTCATCCATTCATTTTATTTTATAACTCCCTCTTTTCATCTTTCATATAACTGCTAAATGGTTTTAAATATAAATTTACAAGTTCAGAATAGATAGATTTCTTTTAACAAATGCCATTCACTTTAATTAAAGAGCATAATTTACAATTCCCTCTAGAAAATTAATGCCTATGATCTTTTTATGTGAGTTTTTCAAATGTTTTGGGAAAGGTTAACAATATACAGTAGGTAAACAGTAAATTTAGATAAGTAAAAGAATTTAAAAATAATATATTTATCTTACATAAATAAGTTTTTACTCATTAAATTATAATGTACATACTTATTCCACAGTTGTTTTTTTAAAATTCTTATACCTTTATATTTCAGTTTTGAGAATTGTATTGAATTCTATTCTTTCTTTGTAATACAATAGTTTTATTTTTCTGCTAGCAAATATAAATAATAATAAAATTGAAATTTTAATATTACAGACAACAGAAAAAAAAATGTTTTCATGTAAATGTGTCTACCAGAAAGGAACAATTTAAACACAGCATGAGATGAGAAAAACTATTTTCTCATTCAATTCTAATTCTTAGCTACCATAAGCTACAACTCTCCAAAATTTGTTTAACAAATAATATACTTCATTGATACTGTTTATAATTGGTAATAGAAACCAAGAAAACAATTTGAAATGTCTGCGATTCAACATATGTACTTACCTCAATGAACACTAATCGTTTCAGTCTTGATTATTTCCTAATTCACTCTAGAAAACTAATACAGAGTGCTGCCTATACCTATGTAGATTAAGATCTTAAAAAAACTATTAAATACTTTGCAAAAAAATAACTGCACACCATTGACTGGGAACTATTGGAGTATTAATTTTATAATAGTACTAAAGTTATAAAAGCCATAAGGTATGCTCGGAGATGGATTCCGAACAAAGCTTAAGTGTTTACTCTGTATAAATGTCAGAAGAACTTTGTAGCGCAAATTCTCTCCTAAATAAAGTATTTAAATTTATAGTACTTGTTATGCAGTAATGTTAGTTTTAATTTGTCTGCGTGTTATCTATCAAAAACGTCAATGTGAAATTTGGTTAATAAACATTATTGTAAAATTGCTTTAGTGTATTGTGTTAAAGTAAAAAAATAAAAAGGTTTTTTTGCTATCTGATTGGCCTTTAGAGACTCTCAGACATAGCAAAATAGTGCAAGTCAACAATAGGCAGAGCAGTTCAAAAAAATAATCTCATAGAATACTGAAAAAATTATACTGTATTTAATGGCAACACTAAAATCAATGATTCGAGAATTCAATATTAATAATGCCGATTTTAAGAGGAGCTATACACGGTGCTACATGTTCAAAAACAAAGTAGATGATGAACCTCTTAAAGTGTCTACACTACTTTACTTTGCGGGACCAGACATCATTCAACTGGCTAACAAACTAACAGATCCAAAATGTCTGGAGTAAGGAAGTCATAGAAGTTTTAAAAGGCTATTTTGCATTGAGAATAAATAAATGGGTAGCATGGCTGGGACTTAATAACCGAAAGCAATTATCATATGAAAAATATGTGGACTATGATCTTGCTTTAAGAAAGTTATCGAAAGAATGCGAGTTTAGACCTGAATTAAGTGACTCCTTACCTGAACCAATTTTTTGTATGGAATGGTAGATGACAGTTAAAAGTATTCTTGAGTGATCTGAATTTAAACTATAAACTTGCAGTAGAAAAGTGTGTTGCCCAGGAGATTGTGCTGAATAACACCTCCAAGTATGGATGGCCTCAACATTAGAGAAAATAAAGTTAAATTTACTGACTCTCATCAGAGGAAAAAAAAGGCAGATAATCTATTGCTGCAGATAGCCATGACATTTAAAAATTAATTGCAAACATAAGGATAAAATATGTAGAAATTGTGACTTAAAAGGACATTTAGCATTTAGAGACCATGCACTACCAAATAACAAAAAACTGAATACAAATCTTAGATAGAAATGGAGTATAGAAACAACATAAAAATCCTAAATGGCAGTAAAGTACATCACATTTTACTAGCTATGGAAATCTGTGGTAAACCAGTCACTATGGAAGTTGATAGTGGAGCAGGATTGTCATTGATTTCAAACAAAGAACGGATAAAAATAAGTGAAAACTGTAAAAGAACTCTTAACATAATAAAAAACTGATGTGATGGCCATATACATTAATGGAAATAAAGTTGACATTCGAGGTAAAGTCATGGTTCCTATAAAGCTAAATTTGAGGCAATGGTTTCTTACACTAAATAAAGATTTCACTCCACTGCTGGGAAGAAACTGGTTTGGACGTCTTGGTGTTCATATAATCTTAAAAACAGTACATGTAGCACCTCTTATGAAGAAAAGATACCCCAGATTATTTAAATCTGGATTTCTGAAGTAAAAACCAGACCAGTGATTTTATGAAAGTCCTGTAAAATACTGTTTGTTTTGAGTGAGAATGTAGAAAAAACACTGAGTAAGTTGGTCTCTAAGGAAGTGTTACCACCCACTGAAGACTCCACTTGGGTAACACATATAGTCATAATTGTTAAACCTGATAGAAAATTATAAATATGTGAAGAGTATAGAGTTACGTTAAATAAGCACTTAAATAAAGGCTCATATTGAATCCCTAGTGTACATCAAGTATTGACATTACTAAAAAAGGCTAACTACTTTGCAAAAATAGATCTAAAAGTTGCTTTCCATCAGATATGAGTAACTGAAAAAATAGAAATGGAAGTCATAATTGACTCAATGAATTCTAATATAAACAGTGCTGTTATAGCAGAGTGGACCCGACATGATAATGGATATATACAACTTATAAATTGGATTTAATTTAGCTGGCTAAAATCTTATCTCCCAGGAGTTAATAAGTTGATCTGGAATTTGCACAATGGACCTTCCATATGTGATGGTTGTGTGTTGACCACTGATTATGTGCCCTAGCTTGATTATATGTATGGTGGGCAAATTTAACTAGTGATATAGAAAACAGGCTAAAAAATGTTTCGTAACTGCCAACAAATTGCTAAGTTGCCAACTAAGCAATTTGAATCATGGGAAAAGCCTACAGCTCTTTGGACTCCTGTCCATCTTGATCATACTTGCCCTTTGAATGGCTAAATTACTTTTAGTCTTAGTAGACACTTACTCACACTGAAATGAATATAAGTTAATGAAGAGCAACTAATGCTGACTGTATCATAACAAGTTTGAATAAAATATTTGCTACTCATGGATTCCCTGAGTCAGTAGTAACAGACAATGGTACCGACTTTATGTCCTAAAAGTTTAGAGATTTCCTGTCCGTTAAAGGAATTAAACATGTCCTTATTCTCCCTACCATCTGGAGAGTAATGGAATTGCTGAGAAGGCCATACAACATTTAAAACATGTATTAAAAGAAATGAATTTTACAAGGAATACAGAAACTTTAATAGAAGCAATGTACCATTAGCAATTTCACACCTACCATCGTGACAAATAAAATGCAGGCAGAATTACTGATGAGTCATTTCTTTCGTATCCTTTATTTAAACTACCATCTAGTAGGTAAATTAGAAATCAAACTCCTATAAAATTTCTACCAGGTAAAAATGTGTGGTTACACACATTTTTAAAACAAAAGTGGATGCCTGGTGGTTCCAAACCAACAGACCAAAAAGAAACAATTACCCAACAATTAATATGTACAATTTATTAGTACTAAAAATATACACACTTGCTATTTTAACAATATATTGTTTATACACGTTAATGCTGAGATAGTTATACCAAGTAATGCAACTCAATTCCAGCTAATGATTAGCCTGTCTCGTGATCTTTGGTAAAACTCTTCCAGCTTTGTAATTAGCTTGCCTCGAGTCGAGTGCAGACGTAGCAGTTTCCAGTCGGTAGATGGACTTGCCTCACTGCGTGGACATCCCCTTACTGATAGCAGAGGGTTTAATGGAGAGCATGTTCCGTCATTCAGGTTGACAAAAATAACTGCTCTCTGCCTTGCCTCCAAAAGGTTGACTATTAAAAGGCAAACCTGCGGATTTGGTGTGTGAACCCCAGTTATTTTAATCCCTTTGGATAGCAACTGGGTGCTAGCCAATCAGGTAAGGAATCTGGAATAGTCCGCTTCTGAAGGCAGGGTCCGCTTCTGAAGGCAGGATCTGGCTAAAATCAGCTCTGGAGGACATAGTCATCGAGATGCGCTGGATGACATATTGTCCGCTTTCTTGGTTTCTCTGGTTGATTGCTGTTCCTGTCTTCTTCATCTTCGCTTGATGAACTTGTTTCTGGTTGTTTTGTTGCTGAATCGCTGTTCATCTTCCTTGCTTAAGGTACTCATCCCAGGTTGACCACTGCTGTTGTTAACTTCTGATGTGTGGTTGAGTCTTAGCTGGTTGTGATGGTGATGATGATGACCATCTTCTGTTCACACAATGGCATTGTAGAGGCAATTTATTTGCATCACAACTGCTGGTATCCATTTTGTGGATCCATAGTACATACGACGTAGTACTTGTGTCCTTATTTGAAGTTTTTATCTTCTTGTTCAAGTTTAGCTTCAGGTTTCAGGGTCGATAGCATAGTTCTTAAGGGTCTGTTGAATAACAATTCTGCAGGAGTCTTCCCTGTTACTGTGCTTGGAGTGGAGGGCTGCGCTAGCAGAGTCCTGGCAATTATGGTGTTCCAGCCTCCATCCATTTTCATGGTTAGCTTTTTGTTGAAGTCTTCTGAATAATTAGATTTCTGATATTGACCTACTGCAAGGGTGCAGTTTATATTTATTCTTTTTATTAATGATTGCCCAGGTCTTTTTTGAAACTATAGACACTGCGGACCCCGTGTCAAGTTCCATCTTGACTGGCGTATCATTAATTATGACAATGTGTATAAACCCAGACTTGTCATCTCTGGTATGGTTTATACAGGCTACTTGCTTATGTTTCTTATAAGTGCCTTTACTGTTTTTAGGAATAGGTGTTTCTATTTTTGACTCGGCTTTTTGTCTCTTTTCAATTTTAGACATGCTGCCTTTATATCTCCAACTTTCTTGCAAAACATACATGTTGCTTTGCGGTACAGGCATTCTATATGTGTATGCATGTGCTCATTGCATCTGTAACAAAGCCATGGGTTATTTGATGTTGAGTTCTCTGAGCTGATTGCGTATTTGGGTGACCCAGTGTTATTCTCAATTTTTTGCACTTCATACTTAGTAAATCTTTTTAATGGGCTATCTTGACTAGCTATTGTCTCTGCTAATCCTGTCTGAGGTACCACTGTCTCAAATTCTAGGTCCGGAATCAACATTTTCAGCCTCAAGTTATGATCATTTATGCCACAAATAAAATGATCACAAAGTGCTTCATTCATCAAGTCTTTGAAATCGCACTTCAAGGCTAATATACAGATTCATGTTGCAAATTCTCTAGCTGTTTCACCCTGTTCTTGTATGCTGAGATTAAAATGATATCTCTGCATTACTGTCAAGGGTTTAGAGGAATAGTACTCTGTGAGAATTGTCAACACTCTGTCAAAATCCAGCTCAGCTGGGAAAAAGGCCGTAGAATGAGACGAGTATATCGAATGTTTGCGGACCTATTATGGTCATTGGTGTGGCCAACTTTACCTCAGGCTTTTTTATCTAGTTAACCTGTAGGTAAAAAATCAAATGCTCTTTATAATTTGGCCAGCTCTCAGGTTGAGCCAGATCAAAAGATTCTATAGAGCTGATTGCTTTAGCCATCTTTATTTATTTATGCGAGTCCTTGTTCATAATTATTTTGTACTACTGTTGTTGTTTAAAATCGATTTTTATCTTTATTTTTCCGAGTAACCACTTGTAATTATTTTGATTTTACAGTTACATTATTGTAAGTAACTCAATGAAGCTTTTAAACCACTAGAGCAAGCTGTTGTCACTGTCTTGCCCAAGTAATGCTCTCATGATTGGTTGTAGCTTCAAATTGACATGCCTTCATGTGGTTTTTTTTAAAAAAAATTGTAATGGATTTACGGTGAACGTAAATTTTTTCAAAACGAAAAATAATAAACAAACATGCACTCGTGTATTTATTTCATATGTTTAGATATAATTTTTCCAGCCGTAAGGGAAAAATTTCTGTGCAACTACGCCAGATCTGTTGAAACTAGCATATTATTCTATTTTTCCAGTGACTATGCCAGATCTGTTGTAAATGGAGTAGTTTATAATTTTTCCATCCATGAGAAAAAAATGTCTCCATAACTGCGCCAGTCTGTTGTGTTTGGTTAGGCTTACAGGTTCGGTTTCAAACCAACAGACGCAAAAAGAAACAACTACCCAACAATTAATATGTACAATTTATTAGTACCTAAAATATACACTTGTTAGTTAAACAATAATATATATATATATATTGTTTATGCACGTTTATGCTGAGGTAGTTGAACCAAGTTATGGAACTCACTTCTAGCTAATGATTAGCCTGCCTCATGATCTCTGGTAAGACTCTTCCAGCTATGTATTTAGTTTGCCTCAAGTTGAGTGTGGACATAGCAGTTTCCAGTCCATAGGTGGACTTGCCTCATTGCGTGGACGTCACGATAATGAGGAGAGATACTACCCTTGCTGATGGCAGAGGGTTTAATGGAGAGCACATTCCATCATTCAGGTTGACAGAAGTAATTGCTCTCTGCCTTGCTTCCAAAAGGCTTATTATTTAAAGGCAGATCCCCTATCTTACTGGAAACCTGCGAATTTGGTGCGCGAACCCCAGTGAAGGTTTTAATCCATTTGGATAGCAACTGGGTGGTAGCCAATCAGGGAAGGAATCTGGAATAGTCCACTTCTGAAGGCAGGGTCAGATATGACAGGAAGAAATTAAAAAGACATAAATAAACTTCACCATCGTTATGATGATACATTGTCCGAGACACACCAAGACAAAACATTTGAGAATTTAGCAATCAAGAATGATATGCTATGGTATGGAACGATATGCTATGGTATAATCCCAATAATAATTCAAACTTAGAATTAATTGCACATAATCAACAATCAAGTCCAACTATCCTCATAGAAAATATTAATACAGTTACTCCAAGGACTCTCCCTGCTCGCCGATCCCCAATTAAATATAGATTTCTTTGGTAATATCCGCCGATTTTCTAGAGTAAAAGGAGGTGTAAAATGTCTGCGAATTGCACATTCATATATTAGATAAATCAAATCTACTTACCTTAATGCACACTAATTGTTTCACAGTCTTGATTACTTCTTAATTTATTCTAGAAAACTAATAAAGAGAGAGCTGCCTAATGCCTATGTAAATTAAGATCTTAAAAAAAATCTATTAAAAACTTTGTAAAAAAATTAATTACACAAAAATTAACTGTGAAGTGTCTGAAGTATTATCCTTATAAAGATACTGAAGTTATAAAAGCTACAAGGGATGCTTTGAGATGGATTCTGATCAAAGAAAAACTTTGTAGCAGAAAATTCTCTCAAAATAAAAGTCAAATTTATAGTATTTGTTATAAAATAATGTTAGTTTTAATTTTTCTGCATATTATATATCAAAAACTGTCATTGTGAAAATTTGTGAATAAACATTGTAGTAAAATTGTTCTAGTGTATTGTGTTAAAGTAAAAAAAAAAAAAAGTTCTTTGTTATCTGACTGGTCTTCAGAGACCCTCAATACACAGCAAAATTAATAACACTTTCTTTTCTCCAAAGACAAACTATTCAGTCAACAAAAACTTACATTTCTTTTTTTTTTTGCAATCTTGATGAATTTAATGAATTTGAATTAAATGGATTCTGATCAAAGAAAAACTTTGTAGCAGAAAATTCTCTCTTAAATAAAATAGTCAAATTTATAGTATTTGTTATACAATAATGTTAGTTTTAATTTTTCTACATGTTATCTATCAAAAACGTCATTGTGAAAATTATGAATAAACATTGTTGTAAAATTATTCTAGTGTATTGTGTTAAAGTAAAAAAAAAGTTTTTTGTTAGCTAACTGATCATCAGAGACCCTCAATACATAGCAAAATTAATAACACTTTCTTTTTTTCAAAGACAACTATTCAGTCAACAAAACGTACATTTCTTTTTCTTTTGCAATCTTGATGAATTTGAATTAATTAATTAGATGAATTCCAAAAACAGGATAAATTTTTATGAGTACAATTTATAAACATTAGATCAGTATCTGTTTCTCAAAATATAAACTAATATTAATAAACAATGATAATAATAAAATACCCACCCCCTTCAAGCCTCATTACTTCAATATATATATATATACTTTTTGCAATATTCTCCAAAGCATAAAATACAATAGCTAAATGTTAAAATCAAATGAAATAGGCCAAACTGTACTGAAAGAGTAAAGTTGCAACTCCACAATGTTTCATGATCACAAGTATCAATCAATTAAATCATTTAGTAAATACTTCAATGATACACAATGGTATCAATTGCAAATAATTCAAAAATAGTTTTTTAATACTATTTTTAAATAATGGACTGCTATGATACATATATTACAAAATAAAGGGTTAAGCTTACCTCATCACTTTCTTCAATGTCCACTTTTCCATTTCGATCATCATCTAACTGTGCATGTAAATTAAGTATAGCTTCAAATCCAAGCTTATCTTGCCTTACACTTGGATGATAACAAATTTCTAGTCGGCAATCTACAATAACAAATTAATTTTTTCAATTAGAATATTTTAATTAAAAAAATTGACCATTTAGATAATAAAAAAGTTAAAGGAATTTTCTTGTTTCTTTTCCACTATATTATTATATACAATCTGCAGACAGTAACATTTCAGATAACAAATCAAACCTAAAACTATTTTGTTACAGAAGACATTATTAATGGAGTTAAAATATATATAACAGGAATATGGATGCATTTTCATTAAAGTCTTACAAATAAAATCATATATATTATTGTGATGAAAAATGAAAACTTTACAAGTGGCAACAAAAACAAAAAAAAACACAAAATTTAAACTTAAAAATACATTATTATTATTATTTTTTTGGTATGATAGTATATATATTATTGTAATAAAGATTTGCAAATGATAAGCAAAACAGTAAACACAAAATTTATTATAAAAATAGTGCAGAAATATTACTTGAAACACTATTTTATTTATCAAAACAAAAAAATAACAGATACGATGATAAATTACATGTACTAGTACTCTTGCAAAGCCTTGAAAAATGTATTAAGGAGTGAATTTTTATTTTATTTTTTTATGAGGATATATTAACAAATTACAGTATTTAACATAGAGCTTTTCATAATGCATGCTTGCTCACAATTAGGATCATTTAAAAAAACAAAACTAAAATTGTACAAATGTTGAATGCATTGCTGTTACTACATGTTATTCCTTATTAGAAAGAGACTTCATTTTAGAATATACTATATATCTGTCTGTTAGAAAGTTAAATAACTAAATTTGTTTAATAATGTGATTCACCATTTAATGAAACTATAGAATAATAAACTTTATTGAAATATTGCCATAAATATTAACAAGCAGGAGTAGCAATCTAATTAATTTATTCTAGTCTAAAACTATCTACTATAAGAATGCATAATTAATGAATATCAAATGGCAATGCCACACCCAAAACTCTGAATTAGTTTCTGGCTATATGTAATCATAATTTTGACTAATAAATCATAAATTTACTGATTTGAAAAAAATCTACTTAAATTGTAAATAATTTTTTTGTTCAAAATGTTTCTTTTCTAATTTTTATTATACATATATAATATTTTTGGTTAAGTGTAATCTGTCAATTTAATAATTTGTTATTAATATAGATCAATTTAGATTGAACAACGTCTTTTATTATAGCTAAAAATGAACAGTGTCCTGTGTGATTTCCTGGAATGTTTCTTAGTTAAGTATATAGTGAAAGTAACTGAAACACTGTCCACTCTAAAACTAATTCTAAAAATATAGATCTTTAAGTTTTAAAATAAAAAAACTGCACAAAATTCTAATCAAATAATGGAATATTAATGTTATGCTTTATATTTAAGATAGTTTTGATGAAGTTATCATAACAATTCAGAAAATTTAATTTAAAAGATGCAAAAATTGAAAATTTTAACATCTATTATGATAATTTAGAATATTACAAATGAATAAATAAAGATACACATTGCACTGATAACTCATATTTCGAATAATGCTACTATATAGAAAAAAAAAATAAACACTGTTAACAGTTATACTCTTTTATTATAAAGTATACTTTCACAAAATAACATTGCTATTTTCTTTATCTTTTGATTTTTTTTTCTTATTTATTCCTTAGAAACATTTTGCAGACCTATAATCTACTTTTTGGGTAGTTAGCACATCTATTACCATGATTATGGTTTGGGTTTCAAATATAGCTAAAAATTTGAACTTTTTTTTTCAAAGTTCTAAAGAAGCTTATTACTTTTGAAGTAGTCAGCTTATGGCTAATCTACTTAGCACCAACTGAAAAACAAAAATACAAATTGTAATGTTACACAGACTTCTCCACTTGTGAGGCAAATTGTTCTACTCTTACAAGTGCTGACCCATTTTTTATGTTTAGAGTAAAGAAAAGAGTTAACAAGATTGGATATACCTTTTAAGTACAGCAAAAATACTGATAAAAAAAGAAATACCGAAGAAGTTATTTTAGGAAAGTTTTGAATATCAATCAATATAATTTTCATATCAATGTTAATTATAAATAAAAGATTACTTTTTTTTTTGTTTAAAAAAAAAGTATTCAGTATTTTGTCAGTTCTAAAAATAGATAGTTCAATCGAAATTAATTACAGCAGCAGGTGTTCTAGATTCAAATTAAAAGAACAAAACCAAATAAATACCAAACAAATAAAATTAACTGCAAAGGTATACACTGAACTCTGAAAGGAAAGATTTCCTATATAAAACATTTAGAAATATAAAATGAAAAAGGAGAACAAGTTAAAACTTTCAAAACAAAATGATGTTTAATTGTTGGCAGTACATATAAATACTAAACCTAAATATATTTTATTTTTAAAAAAGTTTAAGTACATTTTACATGTATTTTATTAGATTTCACTAATTTAAATATTTAATTGTTCTTTATGTAACATATTCAAAAATTAATTTTTTTTTTCTACTGGAATTTTAATTTTGAAATAAAATTAATCCAATACTAGAGGTCAAAATCTATAAATAATTACTTTTTTCTTTTTCCCCTCAACATGCTGAAAATTAAATGATTCATTTAAAATTTTAATTAAAATTAATTTTACTTTATAAAACTTTCAACAATGGAAACAATTTTTTTTTAATAAGCAAATTGGCTGAATCTAAAATAATGAAATATTTGTATAAAAGATTTAATCTTTTACAGTAGATTTAAATAAAGAAATGTATGTTGCATGTTTTGACTATAAAGATTTTGCAATCTCTTTCATAAGTATATTATAATCCAAGTATACAGAATAAATATTAGATACTGTATTTAAAATCAGTAAAAACATCTAATAAAACCATTTTTATTTGTTGATGCTGAAGGCTTTAGATATTTATATTGGTTGCTATTATTTTATTTTAATGTTGCACTATAAAATAATGAACATTTGAACTTTTGGTGAAAGATATAAAATTAGACTACAAATAAAGGTAAATTTAACAACTGACAATATTCCATACAAATTTACCCATATTTTTCATGGTAACCATAATAAATGGTTGATCAGCAATATGATATAAAATATAGTTTCCTGGGTATCTGTCTACCTATTAGAGAAAATGTAATACTATTGGCAATCAAGAATAATAGATAATTGATATAATACTAGGTAATACCTGGAAACCAAAGAATATATCTAAAGAACAAATGGACAAAACCACTTTCACACATTCCTCCCAAAAAAACAAAAACAATTTTCCATAATACATCTCAGATTGTCACTAGATTATATAATCAAAGTAAGAAGTATATGAAGGAAAAAGAGATGTACTTATTTTATTTTCACTGAAAAAAATAAACAAACATAAATGTAGATAATACCTTTTATGTAGTGTGATTTGTCAAGTAAGCAATTATTTGTTTATGTTTTACGCTTTCCCCTAAAAAAAGACTATGAACATAAATAATTTATAGCTATACCTCATATCTGTTACATTAAAAATATTATTAATATGCGAGTATATGAGAAACATCACTTCATAAAGTAGCAACTTCAGTTATGATAATAGAAGATATACACATTTTATAATAAATTAAGTAATATTTATCTTATTATGAATATCCATTTAATGTCGATTAAGATTGCATATAGCAAAGTCATATTTAAGTACTGTTTTGGAATGCACTCTCCACCATTTTGGTTTCTAAGGAGAGCATCAAAATCATTGCTGACACAACCAAGTGCTAAAACAAAGTCAGATAATAGCAGCAGTCATTATTACAAAATGTTTCAATTATTTTGAGCATTAGATACATAATAGCATTTTCCATCAAAAATTAAAAAATCAACATGCAAATTTATGCTCAATCCAAAAAAAAAAAAAAAAAAATCAAATACTTCTAGAAATCAAAATATTAAACACATTAATAATTAGAAAATGATCAGGATGAGAAAAAAAAAACAAAACAAAAATCACATAACAAAAATATTAATGAAGCACATGGGCAAATAAAAAAGAATATTTAACAAATATCAATAATTAAAAAATGATCAGGATGAGAAAAAAAGCAAAAATCACATGACAAAAATATTAATGAAGCACATGGGCAAATCTAAAAAGAATATTTAGCAAATATCAATAATTAGAAAACAACAAGAGAAATTAGCATAAAAAAATTAAAACAATACTAGTCTATTTTTAAAATAGCATGGGACAAAATAAATTATTAAATCAAGATTAAAAAAATACTAGAACAATCAACAAAACATAAATTAGCAATATTTCACAAAATAAATAACTGCTTACATGGAGAGCACATTCTAAACCAGTACCCATATTTGTATATATGACACTATATAGATAACTTTTTTAAATGGCAGTGTTATTTTCTACTCTTTTTTTTTACTCTTAGCATAACAAATTTATGATATTAGTATATGTGATTAAGAGTATCAGGTTTGGTTGACTATTAAATAATGGCAACATTTCAAATATCAGAGGAAGCATCTGACTCTGAAGTTGTGTATATAAGTGAATTTGTATTTTATTTCTTTCAACTGGAACTTTTTCTGCTTAACTGCATTTTTCAGTCCCTTATCTTTTTCAGGTCACACTGGATGATGTAACTTTATTTTTCTGAATTAAAATTATTATAGCAAAAAAAACTCAGACATCTTGGGTGATGATAATATGGACAGAATATTGTCATGATGTCCAATTTGACCTTTGAAGAAAGTTTTTGAATGATAAAACTAGTGTGTGCAATAATCCAAATGAAATTAAAAATTTTAGTTAAAAAATGTAAATAATTCCTAGTATTATATTATTGAAAATAATTGGGGCTTGCATAAATAATATAGATAGAATACTATTAATTTGGTTTTACAATTAGGCAACTTCTAACCATGTTGAGAAAATTACAGAGAGCCTTTAGAATTTCATGATCACTAAATTTAACTATTTTAGCATGAATCAAGATTTATTTCACTTGACTTTTTAAATATGTGTATGTAAAAGAGTGTATGCCTTATTTATAAATAAATTGATATATAATCTTTAAAATAAAATTAAAGAAAACACACAAACATCTAAGAATATATTTAAAAATTAATAAGCCAAACTAATGTGGGCATTGTTTTTTGTTGGTTATATCTTTTTACTAGGAAAAAAAAAAAGATATTATAGCAAAATGAAAACTTTCTTTTTTAAAAAAAATCATATATAATTGGGAAAAAATATCTATTTCTAAATCAGATGAAATAAAATTTACTAGTTTTTAAACATAGATTTAAAGAATTTTATAAATTCAAATTTACTTTTGATTATATTGAATAAATATGTGGAATGCAATAAATTAAAATTAATAATTATTATTTACATTGAATATTTACATTTCCAGCAGGAAAGGGTTATTTAATACATGAAAAGAATATAATATTAAGAGGAAGAAGAGATGGAACAAATGTATAGTTTAATTGCTCTTAATCTAGCAAAGTCACTAATGTAGGAGTTGAAAACTAAGAGTAATAGATTAACAGTAAATAGTAATATAGTTGTAACAAGAAGCTTTATTATGGAATTCAAAACATAAAACTGCAAATATTTCAAGTTTCTTAATATTTTAATTGAATATATATTTGAATTATCTAGAAGAAAACTTTTAAAATATTTATTTAATTCATTGTATTATAAACAATTACAAAAATAAAATGTTTCAAGTTATTTAAATAGCTTCTTCATGTAAGCATTTATAATTTTAATTTCAAGTATAATTATTCCATCTGAATTGCCCAGCATTTTAAATGAAGAAGCAAAATATGCAATTAAATCTATAGAGAAGGAAAAAGATCCAGCCTAATGATAATTATAATCGATATCTTAAAGGAAGCAGGTGAAGAAATAGAAAAATTGTTGGAAGTTATTTCTAAATAATAAAATATATCAAATGATTGGAAGAATGATAAAGAAAATATTAGAAATTACAGACTTATTAGTTCTTTATCAGCTCTATATAAAATTTTTGCCATGATGATTACAATTCATCTACAGTGAATTTTGGATGTTAACCAACCAAAATAATAAGCAGGATTTAAAAGTGGCTTTAACACAATGGATCACATCCAAGTATTTATAGAAGTTATTGAAAGGACCAATGAATATGAGTTGACATTACACTTTGGATTTGTAGACTATGAAAAGACTTTTTTTCAATAAGCATTTCTACAGTGATTAAAGCATTGGATCATCAAGACATAGGTCTAGAATATTGTCACATTCTAAAGAATATTTATCTAAATGCAATACCGATGATTAAATTACATAATGATATTAAGAAGATTAACATTAAAAAAGACTTACGGATGGTGACTCCATATCTCCAAAATTTTTATAGTAGTTTTACAAGAAATGTTTTATAGATTAAAATGGGAAGCTAGGGAATTAAAAGTAAATGGAGATTTTTTAAGTTATGTGGATTTTGCAGATAATATAATTGTTTTTGCAAATAATGATTTGGGGCACCAGGAAATAAGAAAGTAGAACTAAAGATAAAAACTAAAAAGACTAAAGTAATGTTCAATGGATTTTCTCAAAAGAAGAAAATAAAGATTGATAATGATAAATTGAAAAAACCTGAAAATATCTAGTAAAATTATTATTGCAGATGGAAACATAATGGCTGAAATTAATTGTAGAATTAAACTTGGGTGGAGTTCTTTTGGTAGAAAGAACTTAATATTAAAAAAAAACATATGCCTAGGTGCTTGAAAAAAAAAGTTTTTAATAAATGTGTTTTACTGATTCTTATTTATGGATCTAAGGCTTGGTCACTTAACAGAAAAGCAATATAGAGACTTCAGATTACTCAATAAAAGATGAAGAGAAGTATGTTAGGAGTAACAAGAAGGGATAGAAAATGAAATACATGAGTGAGAGAACAAACAGGTATTACTGACATCATTAAAAAAATTAAAAAACTGAAATAAAGCTGGGCTAGTCATATTGCTAGAAAAAATAATTGATGAACAATTGAAATCTTAAACTCGATCTGAAAAGTTGTAAAAGACCCAAAAAGAAATTAATGTCACCTGGATAGATGAAATAAGGAAGATTGCTGAAGTGAAGTCGAGAAAAAAGGCTAAAGATAGGAGACTGGATTAAACTTGGAGAGATCTTTATCCAACAGTGCATCAATCATGGTTGAAAATGTTAATAATCACAAAAAACAACTTTTATTTATATGCTCATCCTTCATCCTGCAGTGAATTGATAATGATTGACGATATATTACTGCATAATCTATTTATTTTTTTTATGATAAAAAAAATATTAAAGAATGGATATATATATTCTCCGCTACACTAATTATGATTATTTATGATATATATATAAAGATTTTCTGGGAGAAAAATATAGACATGAGACAAAAATAAATGCAATTAATATTGGTTCTATTAAAGGTGCTAAAAAATAATTTTCCTATGGTTTAAAAAAAAGATGCTAAAAGAGAGTAATTGAATAAATTTATTTTGGAAGCTATGACCCCCCCCCCTCCAAAAAAAAAAAAGAATGTTAAGAGGGATAAGGCTTTATATATTATTACGTTTGCAGTTTCTCAATAAATGATTTTAAAATATTTTTTAATATATAGATCAAAATATAAAAAATGCTAGGAACAAATGAAAATTACACTAAATTATCCAGTGTTATACCTATTCTGATTGATCTACAAAAAATATACAAATGTAACATATACAGATATTTGCTTCGTAATAAGAGGTTACCATAAAATATATACATTATTTTGATTTTATTCTATTTTATTAGAAAAGAAAAAGACCTAATATTTTGTGAACCTTCAAATATTAAAGCCACAAATAAATAATGAATTTGAAATACATTGAAAGAGTTGTATTGGAATAAAAAAAAAATCAAACTATTATTGAGAAAATAAGCGAAGTGATATTAAGACAGATAGCATTATAAAAATAATTTCAAACAAAATAAGATAAGAAAATAGAAGACTAAAGATGAGAACAGAACCTAATATAAAATTATCATATTTGCATTGAAAACATTTACTAAATAATATTACTTACAATAATGCTACTTATCCTTGATTATAATAAGTTTTGTAAATTCACATGAATTTTTTTCTTTCTTATGTGTCATAGCATCAACCGGGAAGCGAACCCGCTAACCCGGGACAACTGCTTGTAAAGCGACTGTCGCTGACCTCTCGACCACCAATGCTTGACTTCACATGAAATTTTGAAATTGTTTATATTTATATTTTAACATATGCTTTGATTGGGTCAATTACTTTTTGAAAACAATTTACAAAAACACGAATAAATCTATTTTCAATTTACAACAACAACAAAAAAATACTGCATTCATTAATATTTAAACCTGAGCACTTAACTTCTTAGCTAAACATACTTGATTATAATTCAATGATTTATTTTTTAAGAACTACAAACATGTTCATAGAACATAATTTATTTACATTGGTTTACTGTTTAATTATTTAATAATTTAATTTGATGTTACATGCTATTTATAAATCAACATTTCAGTTAATATATAAACTGATTACAGTTTACATACACAGGCTCCACATTACTCATACAAGTTATTCCATGTCAAGTGACTTAATATTTTTGAACCTGAATATTTTTAAAAAAATCCAAATTTTACAATTTTTACCTGATGTAATTTTAAATTTGCAGCTGTTTTAAAATATACAGAAAATCACAATTTTGCCTTCACATGCAATTACACAAGGAATATTTACTCAAGCTAGAATTAAAACAAAAGGTTATACAGGATACCAAATTGTAGCTTATTTCTTAGGCTTTCATATGATAGGTAACATCCTTAGTTTTTTCAGATTTTAATTTTAAGGTCATTTACTAAAGTTTTTGATCTCGAATTTATCATAAATTTAATAATATATAAAAAATATTTTATAATAAACTTTTATTTATTGTGCATTAAAAAACCAAAAAATAATTATTTTCATCAACCACTAGCTTTTTATATTTAACTTGAAATAAAAGCAAGGGATGTCCAGAAAATTGAATTCAACAATGCTATTTGCAAATCTGTATATTAAGACAAATTTAGGGCAAACATTGATACTAGTCTCCCAACATAAGTATTTAAATAAGCAAGCTGAAAACAACCCAGAATATCAATTTGTTTTTTTGGAGCATGAGCAAAAATTCAGCTACAGCTTTGATCCAATAAACATTAAAATTGTTTGAATGGAGTGAGATAACAGAAAACAAAAAGTAAAGAAGGCATAGTCAAAATAAGTCATAGATCACATGACCATATCTCTTAAGCTTGTAAGTTATAAACAATGAAGATTGCCAATTCCTCTACAAGCTTTATGATAAATGCTTAACCAGAGCCAGCACTTAAAATATCTCTGTCAGGAACCGCTCCCCAAACCCCTGACCATGGTTTTGTGCTTTGGCACTCAGTGCCAAAGCACGAAACCATGGTCAGGGGTTCCTGACAGAGATATTTTAAGTGCTGGCTCTGGTTAAGCATTTATTATAAAGCTTGTAGAGGAATTGGCAATCCTCATTGTTTGTAAAGAAGGCATGGTTTATTGCAAATCATAGCCAAGCTATTAATAAAAAAAATTCCATTCAATTCTTCAAACAAATGGAATATTTAAATAAATAATTTAAATAGTTATGGTTCATCTATAAATACAGCAGCAAATCTACCACATTATGAGTGCTATGAATCTGCTTCTCTGGCCGAAAGTATGCTGAGTTACTGTTAGTAACATGAATATGTGGAATAAACATTTTCCTTAGTCAGCTTTAGAAACATTTTAGGCAACTAATTAATTAAATTACTAGCTATAATTTAGTGATTGAATTAAATAAATTTTAAATACCCACACTTTTATTTCAAATTACATATAAAAACTCCAGTTACAGTTGAAGAAAACAATTATTTTTTGGTTTTTAATGCCTAGCAAATAAAAGCATTTATTATAAAATATTTTGTATACATTACATTTGTAACTTTTTAATATTGGGATCTTTTTTTATAATTATTTCAATTTCAATAAAAAATAAAAGCAGTGTCACAATCTGTTTTATATTTAAAGAAAATTCTTATATAATAAGCAACAATTCCATTATTTCATTTATAAAAGAATTATTAAAAAGAAATTAAGATTTGTTTTTATTTCTATTTGAATTTAATGTAAATGCTTTTTAGAGCATGCCTGTGCACCATACTGAACCAATATCAAAGTATTTGTAAATCAGTCTGCCAACAATCTTAGATTATATAAATCATTGAATAACATTGAAATATGTCACTGTCCTATCATTGATTTCTAACATATACAAAATTTGAAAGAAATTCATTTGATAGAAATATGTTAAAAATGAATTACAAAATTTATTCTAAACAAACAAACAAAATTTCTAAGTTTAATAGAAGTGTTTAAAAGCTGAAAAAAAAACAACAACAACTCAAACATGTATTTTGGCATCATGTGTGAAAAGTTTCATTATGGAATTGCAAAGGAATATTTTTTTATAAGTACAGTATTATATAGATCTGAAAATAATTTTATGTTTAATACCAGATTTGAAAAAAAAAAAAAACTTTTCAGATGATATTGCTGTATAGTTTAATAACAGAAAAAAATTTCTCAAATATATGGCATCATGAAAATGATTTTGAAATCAAAACTGAATGGTATTTCTCTATGCAAAAGTCCACTATAAAGAGATATGGATAGTGTAGGGAAACAAACAAAAAAAAACTTGCAGCAAAAGCTAATCTCTAGTGAATCTATGAAGAGAAAATGGTAAAACATTTTCAACAGTTTATAAAAAGTAAGTCCAACATTGACTCTGAATTTTTTTTGCTTCAATTAAAAAAAACCCAAACAAAACAGAAAATTTTTTTTTCTTGGAAAACATTTTCTAATTTCAAAATCAATACCAAGCACTGAAAGGTTTTGTTTCTTGTATCAGATAAAATATTACTGATAAAGGTATTTTTCAAGAAACAAATTCTTAAACTAGAAGTAAAAGAATATATAACATAAAAATAATGATCATTGATGGTTTGGGGGTAGTTTTTGATAAAGAATGAAACTATTACTCCATTCTAAAAATCCTATTCTTTATATACTCAAAGAATAAAATTGATAATAAATTTGAAGTATTTGTGCCTCAAATTCTTACCTTAGTAAATTGCAAGTGTCTCATTGGTCATATTTACTATGTCTGTAAAAAAAAAAAAAAAAGGATGCAGACCTATAATTTTTCAAAATTATCTTGTAAAGGGCAATTGAAGTTGTACACATAAAGATAATATTTAAGATTTTTCTGTTAACAATATTTTAAAAGATGTATACAGACAAAAATTAAAGTTATTATATAGATATTATATTCAAAATTTTTTGGTATCTTTCCAAATAATCTCCCCCTCTAGTTAACTTATTTAGTTTATATTGCAATAATTCTTTGTTTTAAAATAACTGATTTTCTTCCAAAATACTTAAAAATTTGAATTAAAATATCAAGTTGTAATTCATGTATTTGGTTTTTCTGTCCATACAATATTTTTTGAAGATAATACAAAAAAAAAAAAAAAAAGATTTCTTTGTATCTTATAATAAAATTTTCTATGAATTAAACCAAGATATATATAAGTATTTTCCAATTTTTTTTTTTTAAAATTAAGGTTTTTGAGAAATTTAAGATCAAAAACTATATGATATAACTTAAAAATTAAAACTGCCAAAACCTAGGCTTGTTACATATAATATGAAATTTTATAAAATAAGATACCATTTTCTATTTTTTCTAGCCTTCTACCTTAAATCAATCTTGAGTAATCATTTCTTGTGTAATTGCATGCAGGCATGATATGCATTTGAATGTAGGCACTCAGAATATCAACAAATAAATCAATAAATGAAATTTAGATGATGAAATATTATAAATAGCAAAAAATTATTGATGCACTCCAACACAGTATATATAAATCACTTATAGTTAAATCCCCACAATGCATGAAACAGCTTGCTGCTTTCTGGATGGTTTCCTTTGGCCTCAGCTTCCAAAACCCTTTGGCTCAACTTCTCAATCTTTGGTTTCGATCAGCTGCTGCTCACAATTACACTGGTTCCACACTAGAGTGCTGCCCATCACTTATGCTTCTTTCAATCAGTGTTTGTTAAAATCTCCCATCCATTGGAATGAGCCCCCCTCCCCCCCACTTTACTGCACACACTATTTATTCACACAGTTTGGCCTCTGGCAATCCAGGGATCATGCTTGATTGTTTTCAGTCGTTTTCCATTTGATGTTTTTAATTAGTCAGTTCCACTTCTATTGTATCAAAAAATATTTGTAATTTTATTGCATATTACGTTAATATTTTCTATTGTTAAATCCTACATAAAATTAATCATTAATTAAATCTTTTACTTTCTATCTCATTTAATTATACAACGTTTGCTTTTCTTAAATTATTTTATTCAGACATTCGTTAATTTTACTCTATTTCAGTTAAAAAAAAAATCCTCTTAATATATTTTCCTTACTTTTTCTGGAGTACAAAAAGACAAAAAATTTAAAATTATTGAATTGCAATGTACATATTTTTACAAACACAACACCCCAACTCCATTCCAAAAAAAAACTCTTGTTCAGATTAATAAACATAACCTTGAGAACTCTTCTTTTCCCTCATTGGCTTGGGTGCTTTTTTCTCCTGCTTGGAGAAACTCTGGGTTTTTCCTTGTTCTTTGCTTTGTGCATTTGGTAGTTCCCCATCTCTGCTAAAAAGTCTTTAAAAATGTCTATTTCTTTTTCACTATTAGCCAGCTTTTCTTGTAGCTCTATTTCATACTGCTGCAAAAATGCTACCTGTTCTGATAATTATTCTGCAGTAAACACTGATTTTCTTGTAATTTCTGCTTTAACTCACTACATAATTCATAATTTCTGGATTGTAACTCCTCTGATTTTTTTTCTAGTGACTTCATAATTGATTAAGACTCTTGCAATTTACTCTGGAATGACACACTCATTTCATTTTTATCTGCCATGTTAGAAGACAATTCATTCAAAATATGTTTTTGGCAATGTAACTGGATCTGAAAACTATTCCTGTTTTATTTAAATCCTTATTTTCTGTTTGCAATTTAGCAATATCTATTAGTGATCTAACATTGTTTTTTCATCTTGTTTTTGGGGTGTCGTTTCTTGCGAATTGGTCCTATCTCTCACACTAATGATTATCCCTATATGCTTGAACCAGTTGTGCCCTATTAGCAGTCCAACATTTCCCTGTACTATGTATATTGGTAAGCTCTCGTTTTATTACAGTATTTAATCAGTACTACATTGGAGCCTATTATTTCTATTATGTTGCTGCTTACATCTACTGCGCTGATTGATGATTTAAGCATTTCAATGTCTGCATGGTCTTCTCTAATATGTTTCCAGTTTCTCCAAGATTATTGATATTCTCGACCTGCTGTCAATATCCATGTATATATTTTTGTTAACAAGTTGTAGCTGCAACGTAAATTTACTTTGCCCCTTAGTTGATGCATAGTTAATATTGTAAATGCTATCATTTGTGACTAGGTTAGTTTGTCCTTATTAACTATCACTTTCTGATGATTCCCTACACATTCTTGATAAGTGGCCTTTCCATTTACTAATATGACATTGCTTGTTTTTAAATGTACAGTCTTTTTTGATTTGCCCTAATTTTCCACAGGAAAAACAATAATTTTTTTTAAAAAACCTTTGTTAGCAAAGAAACAATTTTTAATTTCTGTTTCATGCTTCATCTTATAAACCATTGTTTTGCTGTAATTTTTGTTACCAAACAGTACCACCTGTTCCACAAAGTTTTTAATAGCTTCTTCGAAATTTAATTCTGCATTGGAAAGCAGATTTTTGTCAGAGGCTGTCCTCTGACATGCCCCAGATTAATTGGTCTAATAGAATTTCATCTACACAATTGCCATATTTACATTCTTTAGCCAATTCTTTTAATGTGATTCCCTACTGTTTTATCAATTTGCCCTTCCATTGCCTCCTGTGTCTTGATGGTTTGGGGTTAGAATGCTCACCCAGCTTGTTAATTATTTCTTCACACACTATTCCATCTGCTATGGGTATGTCAAAATACTTATTTATAATGTCAATGACTTTTAGTCCGGCTATTTTTCTCTTACCTTTAATTCTGTTTAATAAAAAGAAATTTTCCAACTGTATGGCATACCACAGCATTACTCACATCAAATTCCATTATTACCGACTGACATAGTGACATTTCCCCTATCCCTAAGATTGTTAACTTTTTAAATATATTTGCTATTCATATGTATGAATTTGTGACTGTGACAACTTGTTGGGTATTTGAATGCAAACACTCAGCATAACAACAAATAAATCAATAAATGAAATTTAGATAAAAACTGGATAATGATGAAATATTATAAATAGCTAAAAGTTATTGATGCACCCCAACACAGTATATATACTTCACTTATGGTTCAATTCCCACAATGAATATAACAGCTTGTTGCTTTCTGGACAGTTTCCTTTGGTCTGTTTCCAAAACACTTTGGCTCGACTCCTCAAACTAACAAAGTTCTTTGTGCTCAGCTGCTACTCGTAAACATGCTGGCTCCACACTAGACCACTGCTTAAGCTTCTTTCAGTGACTGTTCATTAAAATCTCCCACCAACAGTTCACTTAGTAAATCCACTCAAATACCCCCCCCCCCCCATACACTTTGCTGCACCCACTATTTATTCAAGCAGTTTGGCCTCCAGCAACCCAGGGTTCATGCTTGATTGCTATCAGTCTTGTTTTCCTCTTGGTGTTTTTGATTAGTCGTTTCCACTTGTATTGTATCAAGAAATATTTGTAATTAGCAAATGATTTCTTGGATTTACCAAACACAATTTTTTTATCACATATTATGTAAATATATTCTATTGTTAAATCCTATGTAAAATTAATCATTAAATAAACCTTTTTACTTTCTATCTGATTTAATTATACAACATTCGCTTTTCTTAAATTACTTTACCCAAATGTCAATTAATTTTACTCTTACCAGTTTTGGTGATCTAAAAAACTGCCCTCTTGATCTATATGTAGTTTTACACATTAACCCATTCATAGAAATTCAACGCATACATGCAAACATATGTATGTGAATAGTAATTAATGTACAATTTCTTTAGTTCAATAAATTCCTTTTTGAAACATAAAAAAAAAAAAATTCCTCTAATATATTTTCCTTGCTTTTTCTGGAGTAGAAAAAGACTTATAATTTATAATAATTTAATTGCAATATATTTATAAGTAGGACAGGGCATAAAATTGTTGTAACTTCAAAACTACAGGTAAAGATATGACTTTTTTATTACCTCTTATGTTATTATTTGATGAGCAAGATGGACAGATTTTTTGATTGGATCACTTGACATATTACTAAGTAAAACAATGTGACAATATATGAAATATGGTACATAATTTAAAAAATACAACAATCATATGAGACTGATGACAGAAGCTGGGAAAAAAAAAATAGATTTTAACTTTAGTGTAATTAATAACACCAATAAGTTGTAAAAAAAAAGTAAAACAGTCATTTAGTAGTCTAAATACAGGAAAAATACTTCTCTAGTATTTCTATAAAGATGAATAGTCAAAACATCTTTACTCATTAAGCTAATTGGTAGTAAGAGCTTTAGTGATAATTACATGATTATCTGGATTGACTATCTGAATTAATTTCAATTTCTATTTGATTTTGACTTTAAATATTAATTATGGGTATAATAAATAAACAGATACTAAACCCTATATCAGCAGATCTTTTAAAACAACTTAAAAATATTTATTTTATTAGCAACATTCATTTAGTTTTAAAGCATACTTTATTGCAAATAAAAGATTAAATTATATTGCATAATATATTTTACATGAGCTAATATAGAGTATAACAATATTTTTTAAGCTCTAAAAATTACAATAGTATTGGTAACTTGACCAAACTCCTTGTAGTTGAAAATATGTCAGGCGGAGAGAGTGCTTGATTTCTGATTTTTATTTTAGCTAGTTTGTTATAGAAAAGTGATTGATGCTTCAGAGATGTAGGATTAAAATAAAAATGATATCTCAAAAACCATACTATGTTAGAAAAATGTCTTCTATTTATACTATTTATTAAATAAGTGTGAGAACGGTTCTGAGATGTAGGAAATGAAATTATTATGTTTCAGGATGTTTGTAAAGGACAATTATTAAGAAAATGCTCCATAATTTCTTCTTCCTTGTGATAGAGAGACCATATTGAGTCTATATTTGTAAAAAACCTTTTTTGGACCAAAAAGACATTGATAGAAGAGGAATGTTCATTTACTATCACATTAAACAATGCATTTCAAATTTTATTCCCTTAACTGAAAATAGCAATAACAAAAGAGAATATTGGATATATATGTCAGTCTGGTAAATTAAATATATGATAGAAAATTTTGTAATAACTTCTAATATTAAAAATGTTTATTTAGATATTGATATCTTATAATATAATCTATATAAAAAAAACATCTTTACATTTTATAAATGAGAAGCCAGATCAGATCAAAATTACTAATTTTCTTATCATTAAGGAATGGCATTACATATCGTTTTTCTTCTTTTACTGAAAACATTAAAAAAGAGGAAAATTATTATTTTTAACTTAGCAGTTAGTTGAATGCTCAAACATTAATAGAACTAAAAAAAAAAAATTATTCAATCCAGAGAATGAATTTTTGAAGTTACTTTTATCATACATTAAATGGTTTATTTATCAAATAAATAAATGTAATGCTCAATGTATTTATGAAGAATGTTGCTTCTTTACTATCTTATGAGATATATCATCAAGATGAACTTGCTTCATGTGTTTTCATCTTTCCAGGTATAATTTTTATTGTATCAACACATACACACATATATAACATCACAAATGTTTAATAAAAGAATTACATTTATTACAAATGTTTATTTAATAAATAAAATATAAAATTTTAAAAATGTTTCTTTTTGATAAACAATAACAAAGTTAAAATATTTATTTGAAAAGATTTGAAAATGTTAATATAAAAAATAAATAAATATGAAAACATTTCTTTGATATAAAAATCCACCAAGTCTTTCTCATTCACAAAGAAGGCTTTTTTACATTGTTTAGACACAAGGAATGTTTTTTTTTTTAAAATTAAATTACCTAATAATTTACTTTATTTTTTCTTAGATCAATATAGATTGACAATTACGTTATACTACCATTACTACATGCATCTACACAGGAATAAGTGTGTTATAAATGACAAAATCTAGAACACCTTTGTATAATTTTAATAAGCACAATATATAGTAATGTAAATGGCATATATTTATTATAACGTGCAATATAAAAATTATCCTGATTGCACATAAGTAGTATACATCACATTTACAAATTACCCATTGCTAAATTAGTAGCATTGTATGCATAATTAAATACATATATAAGAAACATTTACAAAGATTTAATGAAATAAATACACTACTTTAAAAAGTTTAATAAATAAAAATGTATATTATAATGAATGATGTTATGTACATAAATTTTGTTAGACTCTTGCTTATACAACCATGCTTTCATACACTAGTCATTATTATCTATTGTATTTACATTTGAGTTGATGTTTGTCTGAAAGTCTGTGATGTTACTTGTAGTTATATGTTAGACAACTTTCATTATTTAATTAAATTGTAAAATGCTTTTAGAAAAAATCAAATTACATGTTCTTTTCTTCCAAAGCATAAGCTTGTGGTTAAGATCTGTAGAGGTCCCTAATATCACATTTTTATATGCATATTCTCGAGGTTACAGCCTTAGTAAATATTAATAGCAGACTAGTTAAAATAAAAAGACAACAACAAAGTTTTGAATGCTATTATCTTTTCTTCAGGTGTTTCTGATGACAACAAAGTATGGGAATTGAACAAGTGACTTTTATATTTGTGAATACTAATTTAAAATGATGCTCTTAGCAATTAGACTATTCTGTCAAAGCAGCAATCAGTAAAAATTATATATATATCTGAGGATTTTATCTTTAAAAGAAAAAAAAAAATGAAAAAATCAAGTCCATCATTGATAAGTATATAAAGTTTTAAAACAAGCAATACTCTCTATACGTATTGCCACTCAGTGCAAGTCAGAGTAATCAATGGATGCCAGAAGGCTTGCGAGCAAAATCCCCATCTAGTGCCTACTCATCCAATATCACCAGACTAGTTTCTGGCTTATGGCCTTCTATGCACAAGCCTTCTGGCATCCATTGATTACTCTGGCTTGCACTGAGTGACAATACATATAGCTCTTTGCCTGTTTTAATAACAGTTAAGAGCAAGCATATGAAATGGTGGTCATGTGATGTTTACATAAAGTTTTATTGATTATTGACTTTAGCAAAATAGCCTATTTAATTAGTGTCACCTTAAATTCAGTATTCATGAATCTAACGATCATCAGTTCAATCCTCATGCTAGACTGTCAACGATCAAGCCAACAATAATACCATAAGAAAAGAAGACAATAATACTATTCAAAATATTGTGACTATAGTAACTTGTATGTTATTGCTAATAGTTGAATGTATTTAATAAAAATATAAAGGCTGAATTTTTCTAAAAAAAATTAACAATTTAATTAGATAAAGGAAAGAGTCTAACATATACTTACAAATGAATTTATATGATACAGACATTTCCTTAAACAGAAATAATCATGTGATTCCACATACTTTGTGCATTTTAACTTTAGTATTTTGTTAATTCATTAATTATTTCTCCCATTATTCTCTTCTTGTGATTTTTTTTCTGAAGAAAATGTTTAGATTGATAAAATTAAAGTTAAATTCTATACTAGAACTTGTGTATGTTTTAAATTCTGTAAGGTGTTTGTCAATTTTGTATATTTCTTTTTGTCATAAAATCTCTTATTTATTTTGACTGCTTCATTTTTCTTATTAATTGGTTATGAATTTATATTGGTTTATAAATACTGTATTATTTTATATTTTAATAAAATTTAATGTCAATAAAAACAATGACAAGAAAAAAAAAAGCCAATATAAGTATACATAGAATATGGTGTGACTACAAATAATTACATTCTAATTCATGCTTTAGTGAGGAAAGAATATTGCTATAAATATATTCCACAAAATTTATGTATATAATATTAAAGTACATTCATTATATATGTATTTTATAAACAAAAAATATGTATTTATACAATAAATATATTAATGCTGCTATTCTTTGGATAATTAAAGACAGATATTTATCCCATAGCAAATTATTTAACCATTGTTTTTATCTCTTTTTTTAATTATATAGATGTATTTGTCCTATAATCATGACACAGGGTATATAAGCACAGACTTTCACACGCCCCACCACTCTCCACACTATCTCATAACACTGATGCACTTGAACATACGCCCCACCACTCTCCACACTATCTCATAACACTGATACACTTGAACATATATATGTGTTCAAGTACATCACTGTTATGAGATAGTGTGGAGAGTGGTGGGGCGTGTGAAAATATGTGCTCATATACCCTATATATTACATATATAGACACAGGTATATAATAAGCCTGTGTGTTTCAGTTATAATCATGACAGTAAACCCTTCTTATTACTTTTTTAATGATAATTTTATCTCCTATTATTCATAAATTCCTGGATCAATTATTAATGATCAAGAACTTCTATATATTACAAAAATGCTGGACTTCAAAACACTGCAAGATAATTTATACAATGAGTACAATTTTTATTTAACATTGTTCTTTTCGGTGCTTTTTATTTTATTTTCATTACATCATTTTAGTTATATATATATATAATCAGAGTAAGTATTTGCTTTAGTGTGTTCAATTTAAAATAATATTAGGATTATATATTCTTAACTATATCTTAAAATATTTATTTAACAATACACTTTTATTTTTTAAGTTATGTCTACAAGCGAATATTAATAAATATCGATCAATTTCTATTATCACTGATTACAGAACTAAAAAAAATAAATTTTACTATTATCATTTGGTCTGTGTATATACATTCTTTGGTAACAAATTAAAGCTACATCAAATTTGAAGATATCGTTTCAGTTTATTTTATTATTTATAGCACTACTATCAGTATTTAGATAGTCAGAAAAAATGAATTTATATAACTCTGCCTTATGCATATGTGTCTTACTGAAATAGGATTTATTAAAATGTAAACATAAAATTGAAGATTTAAACGTTACCATCAAATATATCATATTAATAGTGCATGAACAGAAATTAAATGTGGAATTGATCTCTCAGCTGAGTATGAAACATTGTATTTTGTAAAAAATGATCAATTTTTTCATTAATGTAGCAATAGATTAAATATTATATAATTTATAAATGGTACTATGAAGATTAAACATGACTTCAATTTGTGCATTAATAACACTGTCACTGTTTACTTATTAAATATAAGTGTATGTTAATATATTTAATTATTTCTTTATGTTTGTGCAAGCTTCTCTAAAACCAATGACATATTTTATTAGTATTTACCATTATTTCAGTAAGAAGAACATTTTATTTTATTGTAAACTCATTTATTTCTAATATTTTTTTAAACACATCTAAAGTCAAAACCTATTCCTTGAATATATTTATTTCTAAGTATAATCACAGTACCATTAATCTCAAGTGTCAAAATGATTTTGTTGGATTATAAATAATTCAACGTTACACTTCTCACTTCCATCCCCATCAAACATGAATGGGAGTAATATAGTAAAAACTACAGCACAGAAATATTCATTATTGGACACTCTCTAGTCTAATAAATTATTAATATACACCTGGGTCTCGTTTTACGCGATAGATAGGTTCCTCAGAAAACACGCACAAACGAAATTGCACAAAAATAGACGTAACTTACCTTAAAAAAGGGGGGATACGGACTGTGATTTTTCAAAAATCGCATAAAAGCAAAGCACCAACGTAAAATTACTTTAAAATTCGCGCAAAAAAAAAAATAAAAAAATAAAATACGACTAATAAAAAATTTCAAATTTGAAAAAAATTGATACAAGACAAACTTTTTTTAACTATAATATTTAATTTTATTCAAAACAATATATTTTTATGCATAATTTACATTTTTTTATACACGTTTTAATTATTATCACTATTTGCCGATAAACAGGTTCATTTGCAAACTGGTAAAAAATCAGATTCTTCACAAGAGGAAATACAACTAGCGCCAACGTCACTCTCACGTTGTGTTAATGGTTTTCTGGTGACAACATAATTTGTAATTAATCTAACAACTAAAAATTAAATTCTTATTTTTGTCTTTAATTTTTTAATTTTCAATTTTAATTGTGCCCACTGCTATTACTCACCTTTTAAAAATAAACTTGCGGACACTAAATGATTAATAATTGATTACATTCTTTTTTAAAAAGCAAAAACGGAATGTGATTTAAAATGCAAAATTAACATGCACAATGTTTGAACAAATTTACATTATAATCTTGTAAAATTTAATGTGTGTATACATAAAATGTGGAAATCATGATTTTAATTTCATTATTGCATAAAATCTTACAATTACAAAGCACTGAAAATATTGAAATTACTAAGACGAAAGTCGAATTTCAATAATGTGCTATTACTTTCAATATACGCGAAATTTATTATTTAAAGTAAAAGCGCATTATCGGAGTTCGACTTCCGGAGAAACGTGAATTGCGTAACTTCAAAATCGCATTAAATAAATCCGCGTAAAAAGAGACCCAGGTGTACTTTCATTAAGTGATAGAGTCAAAGCTGAGAGGGCAGCACATTTCACACATCAATTAAACTAGTAATTTGCTACCTGCCTACCCACCAAACCCCACCCACCTGTCCCACGCCCACTCATTCCACTTGCCCCATGTTACCCGCCCACCTACCCATACTCCTCTAAAACCAACGGTATATTTTATTTGTATTTACCATTATTTCAGTAAGAAGCAGCTTTTATTTTATTGTAAACTCATTTATTTCTAATATTTTTTTAAACACATCTAAAGTCAAAACCTATTCCTTGAATATATTTATTTCTAAGTATAATCACAGTACCATTAATCTCAAGTGTCAAAATGATTTTGTTGGATTATAAATAATTCAGCATTACACTTGTCATTTCTACCCTCTGCAAACATGAATGGGAGTAGTATAGTGAAAACTACACTACAGAAATATTATTCATTATTGGATACTCTCTAGTCTAATGAATGACTAATAAAAATTATTAATATACTTTCATTAAATGATATTGTGTCAAAGTTGTGAGGGCAGCACATTTGACATATCAATTAAACTGTAGTAATTTGCTGCCTGCTCGCCTGCCTGATCTCTCTCCCTACTTCCCTGTATACCCCACTCCATATCTACCTCCCTACCCCACCCATCTACCTACCTACCTACTTACCTATCTATCTATACTGAACAATGATAAAGACGTGTAAGAAAGGTCTGGGCCAACTGTTGAGTACTGGTTCAGCATGAAATGTGGATCTTGGGGATCATAAATCTTTTTTACATGTCTTTGGTCATATACTTATGATGGCATCATTCCACAAGGTGTTAAAAATGAATAGAAACCAGTCCCTACCTTGCGTGAGAGTGGTGTAGTGAAAATTAAACTACAGAAATATTATTCATTATTGGACAATCTCTAGTGACCTGGGCCAACTGATGAGTGCTGGTTCAGCATGAAATGCATCTTGGGGATCATTTGTCTTTTATTATATCTTTATTTAAGTGAATTTAAAAAGAATGGGGAAGTATGGAGGTGTTTATTATAGGGAAAGAGAAAGGTTAATAACTCAGTGTGTGTGTAAAATAAAAAAATCAGATATATTAATCTTTAACTGAGGTTTAAAGTTTATATCTGTGCTAGAGATAATCTCTAGTTTCGAAAATGATTAGTAATAATCATTATTGTATTTATCTGAAATGAATGGCATCAAAGTTATGAGCGGAGGGAGTTTGATAATGGTAAATGAAAATGTAGCAATAATCTCTAGTCTAATGAATGATTAACAAAAAATATTAATAAAGATCTATTTCTTTTTAAAAATAGATATATTTCTGAAAATATAAACAAATATTAAATAATTAAATATAATATATTCATATCCAACATAGGTTAGGGAACTAAACTCTGCTGTTAAGTGGAGTATAGTCTTTTCATCCGATTTGTGAATACGTATACAAAAAAAAAAAAAAAAAACATGCTACTATTACATACCAAATATGCAATAATGCAAATTCTTAAAATTATTTATAATGACGGAGGAATATAAATGAAAAAATAAACTGTTTCTTCACTTTACTTTGCGTACTTCATAGTTTCTAAAAAATTAAAAAAATTGATTATTTATTTAGCAATTACAATAAAATTTAAAAGTATCTTACTTTAATTACTTACTATCTATGCAGAATGGTATTATTGTTTTACTTATAAATTTAAAATCTAGTTAAACATATATGTCATTTGATTATGTAGCACAAAATTAAAAAATAACATTAACTGCAACGCAGGTGGGGAATATGGCACATTTTCTTTTTTTAAAATAAGAAGTTTATACTGTATATGTATATTGAATTGAAAATGTAAGATAAATGTCATTTAGTTATCATAATTATTACACAATATTTATTAATTTTATATGCTTGAAAAACATTAATGATATAAGCAGATAAATAAATTACAGTTCAAAATAAAAAGTGTTCTGTGCATTTCTTGTCTCATAAGATGAGCATGTATTATTTTATAATCTGCTAAAATAACATATATGCAGAATTTAAAAATTGTGTTGTCATAGTTCATTATTGATAAGACGGAAGTCATTATTGTGAGATGTTCCTGTATATTAATATCTAATGCTATATTAATAATAATAAATATAATAGAAAAGCATATAACATTAAAATACTAGTAAAATAACAAACAATAAAATTTGTTCAATATCATGGTTTCATTTATTACAAATAAACTCAAATGAAAAAAAAAACAACAACGTATATATCACCTACTTTTAATATCAAAAGAAGTTTTCATAAGATTGATAGTCTCAGAACCAAGATTAAATTCATTTTCTTAAAATGAAAGATAATCTCTGCTTTGCCAAATTAAGTTCATGAATATACAAAGCCTAGTTGTGATACTTATTTTTCACTTTACTTTTATGATCTTTTAACTTTTTCATTAAGATTTAATTTACTTTGACTTCTATGAAGAGCAACTCCTAAAAATATTATAGACTGTACTAGGAACACATTTACCATCAATAGATTGTTTTGAATGATTTAATAATAAATCCAAGCAACTCTTAACCACTCAATAAATAATTATTATTATTAATTAATTGATAAATTGAAACTTTAAAAGGTAAAGAAATCATCATCATCATCAACCATTATCAATCCACTGCAGGATGAAGGTCTCTCCAAGTTTAATACATCTTCTCCGATCTTTAGCTTCTCTTCTCCACAACACCCCTGCACATTTTCTTATTTCATTCATCCATCTCACATGTGGTCTCTTTTTTTTTTTATTAACTTCCAAATTTTTAATAACAGGATTTCTTAATAAAATCATGATGATAATCTAAATCCATATAATCCAAAACAAATTGTTCTCTCTGAAAATAAGTACTACTTTCAAAATTATTAAGTCTTTTGTTTTATAGCAAAAATTTAACAGACCATTTTTCTTATGACTGTAAGAGTGATAACTTTCAGACCATATCATATTTTTTAAATTTTTTCTTTTAATAAAATGGCTACAAAATAAAGCATTATTAATTTTATTAATATTCATATCTAAAAATTGTAATTTAACAAAATCAAAAGTACTCTCCTCAATAGAAAATTTAACATTAAAATCAAAATCAGTCAGTTTATTTAAACAATTTTCTAACTTATAATCATTAATAAATAAACCATCATTGATCATCCTTATATCTAAAAAATAATTCTAAAAAAGTAGATTAATAACACTACTCTCTAAAAAATTAATATAGATAGAACACATTAAATAAAAAATAATATAACCAATTTTCTCTAATTTAACAAAAATATATCATTACATCTAAAATATATTGAATCCTTTAATAATAAAAGCAAATCACAAACATTTTTTTTTCCAAAGCAGAAATAAAGACATTAATACTACTTAATCTATCAATTGACAGAGTACATATTTTCAATATCGAGACTACTAAAATTACAAAACTCATCTAAAATAAAAACACTAATTCTATCAAAAGCTTAAAAAAAAAAAAATCATCAAAATTCAAATAATCTTTAAAAAAATTTGTTAATAATATCACTGTAAAATCAAAAATATCCCTCAAAGAAAAAATATCTTTATGAAGATTAAAATTAAAGCAAATCATAGGAGCCACATAATCACTAGGATGACAATTTAAATAAACAACTATCATTTTTTAAACATTTTCTATCACTTTTATAATATCAATAAATTTTCTTTTCTTTCCAGTCATGGAAAGAAAATAAAATTTAAGTTAACTGACATTATGAAAGTTATAGAAAATACAAAAAAAAAAATGTTGATACGAGTTATTTATTTAAATTGTTATCCTAGTGATTATGTGGCTTCTAGAATTTTCTTTAGTCCATATCTCAGCACATAGCCTATATTTTCTTTTTGAAATTGGCAATCATCAGCTTCAATTTTAAAATGGTATAAAAACCATACACATTATGCATGCACAAGTTTCATCATCAAATTTGTATTTCATATATCTTCAGTATATTTCATATACTGATTTTTCTACAATGAAAATGATTGATTTTATGATGTTTTCAATTAGCAAATTCATTTTTTTTTATCATTTTTGTTGTTCTTATGATTTAATTTTTATTGAGAAATTTACAATGGAGAATAATGGATTATTCAGTGGATTCAAATATTGATAACAATTTATCTATTTGGCACACAAAGGCTCTGATTTTTTTGTAGTTTTCTGCTAGTGATTTTTCAGAAGTTGTAGTAGTTACAGATTCTAAAAAAAAAAATTAACAACCATCATGATCCATAAGTATAGCAATCATCTTTACTGTACAGTTTTTTCCCCCTTATCAGATAAAATGAGTTTTTACCATTGAACATTATTGATTAACAGGTGACAATGAGTAATTTTAGTAAGATTTAGGTTTTCAATCATTTATAAGTATTTTTAAAATTATTATTCGATATAAAAATATATGAAAAAATCATCTGTGATATTAATAAATACAAGAAAAATCCTGAGCTGGGTAAATTTATAGTGTGAATTAACACATTTTTCATTATGATAATAGGCATTTCTTGCACATCACCTGCATATAAAGATAGATAAGCGAATATCTGGAGTTTTGATCAGAAATAAAGACTTTATATATTTTTTTATACACTTTCTTATTTACATTTTAACAACATTAACAAAAAAATCCAAATATTACAAGTAAAATTGCAATACAATTTAGAAAATTAGGCCAATTATACATATGACAACTGCGATGTAAATCTTAAGAGCTGCATATCAGATCTGTACAGAAGTAATAATTGATGAAGTTATTAAAAAATCTACTGATCAGAATAGTACAGAATAATATTCAAATCCAGTAAAGCAAGATTTCAGATGTTGGCTCTAGACAGATAGCTATAACGGACATGTGTGCCATATGAAATTGTACACAGGTAAAAATACATCTGATATTGGTCAATGTCTGGGTACTCAAACTATGCTCACAATAGTTTTTACAATATTAAAAAGAAAGTGCTGTGTTGTCTGCCCAAGTATTTTTTGATTGTGTGAAGTGATGATTGGGCACACACAAAAATGCTCAGAGAGGCTGCCTTGCTATTTATTGATTGAAATGGCAATGCACTTCTTTAAACTCTATCTGTTTTTTCAGGATTTATTGACTAATATGCCAGGTCAACCGACATCTTGTATTGATGCTTAAACTCTGTGACCAGAAGAAGATGAGCCATGAATAGTTTTAATGGATTATATCTGCATTTTTATTCATTTATTCTGTTGCTGCATGCTTAGAATAACATTTAATTGTTTATAAGTTTTGTAGTAATCCATTGATTTTATATTTTAGATGGGAGTCTATCTAAAAATGAAATCTTTTTCACATAGTGAAAAATAAAAAAGATAAAAATTTCATTATTGGTACTAATATTCTATATTGCACCAAATGTAAACTTTTTTTTTCTGTTTAACCACACATGCATTGTATCCGAGTTATCTACAACTCAAAGACTATTTTGGAATTAATCATCTCTACAATTTTCTCTTTATTGATTATATATAGATACTTATAAGGAAAGAATAGCTGTGGTGGTTCTTTTAAAAAACATAAGATATCACTGTTTCCATTTTATGATGTTTTGGAATAATGAATTGGCTTAACTTATTGATAAACATATGATTTTAAAATTTATCTATTAAAATTTAGAATTTATGAAGGAACATGAAAATAATTTTTAAAAATGCTAAAATCTTTTTTTTAAAATTATTACTATTTCAAATATGTAATGACTATATTTTTTCAGCTTTATTACACTCTTTAATACATTTCTTGTCTCATAATATACACTATTTGATCTCTGCATATTACAAAGAGAAATTATCATAAAAATTATGTATTAAACCAATGTTTCCAAAAGTCTAATGTAGATGCTGTGAAATCTAAAAATTGAGTTTCATAAACATATTTTTCCTTGGAAGCATTTTTCATTTTACAGGTGATATTGTTGACAAAATTTTTTAAAGATTATGTTAATTTGGTCAATTTTCTGTTTCTTCTTTTAAAATTTTTGATAAATTAATGTTTAGATGATAATTATGTTTTTGGGAGTTTTGATATTGAAAATATGTATCAATCAGTTGACGCTGATAGGATTAATGTTGGTTGAAATTTGCTTTTTTTTTATTAGCGTATTCAATCTGTCTTAGGTATAATAATGTTTTATAAAATTATAAATGGTTGGTTATTTCTTTTTTTAATAAGTTCTGTATATATATATATTAGAGAGTAGTGTTATTAATCACTTTTTAGGTTTGCTAAAATTATTTGTTAGATATGTTGATGATTGTTTATTTGTTATTGATTATAATAAGGTGGAGGATAATTAAAAAGACTAAATGGTTTTGATTCCAATAAAATATTTAATTATTTTATGGGGGTTCTTTTATTTTGTTAAATTTTTTAGATTAGAGTATTGGTAAGGTTGATAATGTTTATTTTTTAATCATTTTATTAAAGAATTTTTTTTTTTTAGAAATATGATAAGATACGAAAACTAATAATCTTTCTTTCAATCATAAGAAAAATATTTTAAATTTTGTTATACAAATGAAAGACTTAATGATTTTAAAAGTAATGTTTATATTCAAAGAGGTTAATTTGCTTTGAATTATATTGATTTAGATTACCATCATAGTTTTATTAAGAATATTATACTTAATAATGCCAGTTTTTAAATATTTGGAAATGACAGAGAATAAAGAATTTATTATTTTACAGATTTCAATGTATAAATTATAACTCAATAAATAGTGATGGTACACTATGCTGAAAAAATTAATTTATTTAAATTATACCTTAGCACTGCTTTAGACCAAGTTTATCATATTCATAGAACTAATATAGATTTATATAAATAAATTTTTTTAAGTATTTCATTTATGTGATAATGTAAATATATCATTTACATGAAAACAATCTGCTCAAACGAATTCAATGTTAGTTTTAGAACACTACCTAATCTTAATCAAATGTTGAACACTAAAGACAAATTATCTCCACATCAAGCTCTCCAAATAGCTTATGAAATTAAATGCAATGAACCAACATGTAATGCAATTTACTAAGGTGAATCTCATGCCGACTGCGCTACAAGATTAGCACAGCACAAATATATACACAAATATGCTAAAACAGACCCCAACATTGAATCTATATTTTTTGAACATGAAACTGAATCTGGCCAGAATTTAATCAACTTAATATTAAAGTTGTTTGTGCTGAATGCAATAAAAAAAAAATAAAGAGACGTTGTTTATTGCAAATAACATCAATGCAATAAGCAAGAAAGACTCACGCATTACATTACCACATAAATGGTATATTTAAATTATTAAAAAAAAAAAAATCAAGTCAGATGTCACATGACCTAATTTAATAAGCTTGCATTTACAAATGTTATATATAAAGCTTGTATAGAGCTTAATAAGAGATTATTTTGTGAGCTCTATATATAACATTTAATTTATTTAACTTATAAATTCTATTTATATAAATTTATATTAGTTCTAAGAATATGACTGACCTGGTCAAAAGCAGTGCTAAGCTACAATTTTAAATAAATTAATCTTTCTCACATAGTGTACCATCATAATGTATAGATTAATTAATAATAATAGAGGTTTACTGAATGGTATGAAAGCCATTTGGATGAAAGGTTTTGATTTAAATTCATTAAGTAATTCCAAACAGTCTACTGAAGGTAAATGTATTATTTGTATAATTTATATGATTCCTTATAGTTGTCATAAAGTTTATATACATCAAAATAAATTAAATCTTAATGAAAGAGTTTTAAGTTCATAAAGTCAAAAAAATTGCTATCATAACTACAGCTCTGTATAATTGTGAACTTAATACAGGTCATAATACATTATTTAATAATGCAGAGGTTATATTTTATTAAAAAAAAAAAATTCAAAAGAATTAAAGAAACTCTGATGATTAATCTTTTTCATTCTGAAGCCATCATTCTTATGAAAACTTCTTTTGACATTAAAGGTAGATAGTATTTGAAATAAATTATGGCAATGGATAGGCTATTATACATAAATGTGTTTAATTCATTTTCACTTAAGATCTATTTGTAATAGGCAAAATCATGATCGTGTAGAAAACTTTAGTAAAGTTTGTTATTTTATTAATATTTTAATGTTATATGCTTTTCTATTTTAATATATACATATATTGTCTATATAGTTATTGTTATCAACATCATTTTCAACCATTATTGATCTACTGTAGGATGAGGTCTCTTCAAATTTAATCTAGCTTTTCTTCTTCACATCATTCCAGCACTTATTTCATCCATTCATATAACATGATCTCTCGCTAGGTATTTTACAATCTCATCAAATCTATTTTAAGATTTCAACTAACCATGTATTACAATCTCTTCTTGCAATACGTCCAGCCCAGTTCCATTTCAGACTCTTAATTCTTTCAATGATGTCAATAAGAGCTGTTTGTTTGCTCATCCATGTACAGTATTTCATTTTTTGATTAGTTCTTATTTTAACTATACATCTTGCCACACTTTGCTGAATGTTCTGAAATCTCTGGATTACTCTTCTGTTAAGTGTCCAAGTCTTGGATCGATAAGTAAGAATTGGTAAAAGACATTTATTAAAAAACCTTCCTTTTCAAACACATAGGCATTTTCTTTCAATATTGTTATTTCTAACAAACACACCATTCTAAGTTTAATTTTATTATTAATTTTATCTATTATGTTTTTAACTGTATTAATAATCTTATCATGATATTTGTAGTTGTTAACTTCTTCTAATTCATCATTATCAACTCTTGAAAAAAATCTATTGACTTTAGTTTATTATTAATTTTATCTATTATGTTTTTAACTGTATTAATAATCTTATCATGATATTTGTAATTGTTAACTTCTTCTAATTCATCATTATCAACTCTTGAAAAAAATCTATTGACTTTAGTCTTTTTAGCATTTACTTTTAGTCTTATTTTCATCTGTTAACTCTTACAACATTTCCTGAAATTCTGAAGCATTATTTGCAAAAAACAATTACATTATCTACAAAATGCAACACTTAAGTAATATCCATTTATTTTTCTTTCCTTAGCTTCCCTTTTAATTCACAAAATATTTTTATAAAACTGCTGTAAAAAGTTTTGGATATGGAATCACCCTGTCACACATCTTTTTCAATGTTAATCTTCCTAACATCACTGTATAATCTAATCATTGCTGTTTCATTTTGATAAATATTCTTCAAAATATGACATTACTCTGGGTCTATATGATAATGATCCAATGCTTTAATCACTGAAAAAATACTTATAGAATCAAATAGCTTTTCATAATCTATAAATCCTAGGCATAATAATAACTCATACTCATTGGTCCTTTTCTATAACTTCTCTCAATATTTGACATGATCCATTGTCTAAACCACTTTTAAATCCATCTTATTCTTTTGGTTGGTTAAAATCTTAAGTTCATTGTAGACAAAATGTAATTATCTTGGTAAAAATTTTGTATAGAACTGATAAAAGACTTTATAGGTTTTGTAATTTCTAATATATTTTTTTTACCACTTTTTTAAAATATTAATATTAGTATTGTATTCTTTGAAACACCTAGAATATCTTTATCATTTGGTATAAAACTTTGCCAACAATTTTTCTATTTCTTTACCTGCTTCTTTTAATACATCAATTATAATTCCCCATTAACTGAAGCTTTCCCTTTCTTCATGGATTTAATTGCATGTCTCATTTCTTCATTTAAAATCCTGAGCAATTCAGGGAATGTAGGAATTATAGGGGATAATTTTTGTTGTTCTCTATAAAACTATTCCACAATTCATGATGATGCATCTCTTTTTAGTTATAGTTACATTTTTTCTTCTTATTGCAGAAAGAAATTTCCTACCAATACCAAAATACTTTTATTCTCTTCTATAATTTTCCTACAATTTCACAATTATATTTTCTTATATCATTATTAACTCTTTTTTATATTATTTTAGAAAGTTCTAAATATTCAGTTCTTCTTAATGAATCATTTTTATATATTTTTATATTCCTTCTTTTCTTCATAAATTATCTTGTCTCATTAGAACTTTTATTGATCAATTGCTGCTTTTTGTGCCAGTGATATTTGATTCAATTTTTAAGAATGTATCAGTTATCATCCTATTGATTTAATTCAAATCTCAACTACCTTCAAAATTTGGTAACATTAAAAAAAAAATTGCAAGTTTTAATTTAAATTCATTCATTGGAATGTGTTTTTGAAGGCTAGAAATATTAATTGTGATTACTGTTTTTCTTAATAATTTTTTCCCTTCCAGTTTTCTCACAAATCGATAATCACTTCCTTTATTGAATTTATTAAAAGCATTACAATCTTGAAATAACTATCTTCTGTTAGATAAAATATAATCCAATTCTACTATACTTTTCATTGGATGCTTCCATGTCCATATAGCATTTTCTCAAAGGAAAAAATTATAACAGAACATTTTTCTTTTTTTTTTTTTACAAACTCTGTAAGTCTATATCTATTCTCATTTCTATCACCATAAACAAATTTACCAACACCACTTTCATTTTTCAATCATATAATTAAAGTCTTCCATAACAATTTTAAAATGTTGTTTGGTCTGATCAAAAGCTTTTTGTATATCCATAGAAAAATCCATTACTTATTCATCAAAATAAGAACTTGTTGGTGCATAAACATCCATTTGATATCTTCCATTAAGTTAAATATTTCATCTTGTCACTCTGTCTGATATACCATCAATTTCCACAATGTTGTTTTTCCATTTTTTATTATTATAATGAATCCTATTCCATTTGTGCTTCCAATATTTGTGATAATGTCTTATTTAATATTAAACAGTTTGTCCAATTCTTGCAATCTTCCTTCATGTGAAAATGATTTGCAGTTGTTAAGTACTTAAAATAAAATGTTATCATACAAATAGTATCATGGGTCTACAATAAGGGGATTCTGAACAACCTCTCAGCTTTTGTCCACCAGCTGCTGCCTTGGTGACAACTTTACAGCATCCTGGGAATAAGGAACAATGTGTTTTTGTCAAGATTGTAAATATCTATTAAAAAAAAAATCATGTCAAGCATTGTTAGCGGAGAGGTCATCACATCCGCCTTGGAAGCAAGTAGTTGGTTGCAGACGGTTGTGGGCTTGCGTCCCGGCCGATGCTATGACATATGAGAAAAAAAAATCATTCACACATATTCATTCTTCCTTCAAAAAACTAATGTGATATTTCAGTTAAAAGCTATCAGACAACTGAGAAGAAAGACCATGGTATTTCTAGATCTTAATTACAGGATAAAAAACCAATAAACCCACCACACTAACTGATGCAATGATGAAACGCCCATTCATATTCGTATATTATATGAATAATAATAACAATTACAACTATAAGCAGATGTGGAATGCTCATTAGAAATTTGCCTGCTCAGTTCTTGGAAGGCAGAAGTATCCAACCATTTGACATCTGTGGACAAATAACTTGTCTTAGGCACTCCTTAAATATACAAACTTTACTGAAAACTGATAAGCGATAGAAAAAGGTCCACACAATTTTCCTGATATCTAACACCACAGATAAACAAAAAAGTCCTTAAATAATAATCATAATAATGCAATGACCCATGTAGAGAACATTTTTTAATCATCAAGCAGATTTAAAGTTTGTGTCTATATAAAAAATGTACATATCTAAATAGTAAAATATCATTGATGTTTTTAATAATTTTTTAATTATAAAAGTAAAAGAGGGAACATAAGATTAGTTAAATATTTACATTATATTTGAGATTGTATACACCTGGGTCTCATTTTATGCGGTAGATAAGTTCCTCAGAAAACGCGCACAAAAGAAATCGCACAAAAATAGACTTAACTTATCTTGAAAAATGGGGGATACACACTGTAATTTTCCAAAAATCGCATAAAAGCAAAGCAACAATGTAAAATTACTTTAAAATTTGCATAAAAAAAAATAAGAAAATAAAATATGACTAATAAAAAATTTCAAATTTGAAAAAAATTGATACAAGACAAACTTTTTTTATTAACTACAGTATTTAATTTTATTCAAAACAATATATTTTTATGCGTAATTTACATTTTTTTCATACATGTATGGTATTTTAATTATTATCGCTATTTGAGACATCAGATTCGTTATGATGTGATGTGATGTACTGTAGCTTCTCCTAAACGAAGTCAAGAGGAAATACAACTAAAACATTTTCCCATCACTATTGATCCTTCTCATTTCGCTAAGTGATCTAAAACTGAAATTTGTTTCCAACAAAATTCATTTTCTGGGTGTTTTTTTTCTCTCCGTTAGAATAAACTAAAAGTTTAAAATAAGAACTTAGATTACGATAATAAAAAGACACCGACTCACCACTGTTGGGAAAAATTTAATTAAAACTAACAATTAAAAATTATATTCTTATTGTTGTCTTTAATTTTCAATTCTGTTTAAAAATCAAATTTCATCGTTTCACATCACCTCGTTACGTAATTTTTAAATTGTTAATTACAATTAAAAATCAGATTTTAATTGCCAAATTTAATTGTGCCCACCACTGTTACTTGCCTTTTAAAAATAAACTTGTGAACACTAAATGATTAATTGATTACGTACTCGTTTTATAAAAAGCAAAAATTGAACGCGATTTAAAATGCAAAAACAACAACATACATCATATAGGCATTTATAATGTTTGAACAGATTTACATTATAATCTTGTAAAATTTATTACTTGCGGACACTAAATGATTAATTAATTACATACTCTTTTTATAAAAAGCAAAAATAGAATGTGGTATAAAATGCAAAAACAACAACAAACATAGTATTTTTCATCTATAACGTTTGAACAGATTTACATTATAGTCTTGTAAAATTTAATGTGTGTATATAAAATGGGGAAATTCTGATTTTAAGTGAATTATGAACTTCTTTATTACATAAAATCTATTACAGTACTATTATAAAGCGCTGAAAATATTGAAATTATTAGATGGAAGTCGAATTCCGATAATGCGCTATTACTTTAAATATGACGTGAGTGCGCGAAATTTATAATATTTAAAGTCATACCGCATTATCAGAGCTCGACTTCTGATCTAATAATTTTTATCGCATAAAAGAAAACCGCATACAAAGATATTAAGAAGAATCATGAATCGCATAACTTCAAAATCACATTAAATAAATCCACATAAAACGAGACCCAGTGTATATGTTTATTTTAATCACGTCGCAACACATAATCAAAAAAAAATTCTCATCATGTTTTAAATAAATTTATGAATTTGCATTGAACCACAGGCACAATTATTCCATGTGGCCTTCGTGCCACAGGTTGAACACCCCTACTTTATTGCTTCCAAAAATTCAAAGGATCTTTAAAGTTTAAGCCAAACTACTTTCTGTACCATTTATTGTTATATAAGAAAAAAAGTTTAATTTTTTTAATTCACTGAAATATGTTTTTAAAAATAATTGTGAACTTCATGTCACATGATTTTGAAATAAGCTTACATCCCTTCCCTATCACTAACTTTAAAAAAACTTTTTATTTTTTTAATATAGAGGATTTGAACATAGATTTTCAAGCTCGTTTCAGCCATCCACTCTATCTCATACAATGCTCATACAATGTGAAAAAGATGTGTGTGATCATGTGTATCAATGTATGAGATAGAGTGGATGGCTGAAGGAAGCTTGAAAGTCTGTGTTCAAATCCCCTATATTACCATCTAGACTCCAGTTATATAAAATATACTTGTATTTAACATTTTTACTTTTTTATAGCAGATAGCAAATAGGAAGAGGGGATGGATTTCTAGAAAAAGCAAAACGGATGAAGACAAAATACAATAGAAAATGAAGCTTACGTCAATTAAGATAATTAATTTAGTTACAATATTTATAGTACGTAATACTTAAATAAGGCTATAATCTTAGTACATACGCCTTATTGCATTGAGATTATTATTATATCTTTATGAATGTGCATTTAAGATTACACAAACAAACGGAAAAAAAAAAGATAATTTAAGTACTGTATATTCTGAAAATTAAATGACCCTTCTTATTTTTGTCCAGATACAAGTAAACTATAGAGAATAGAAAAAAATATATTCTTACCATATTATTATTATTGCATGCCATAAGTATATTATATTTATTTTTTATGTTTGTGAATTTATATTCCCCCCCCCCCTCAAATCAATAAAAGGAAACCTTTTTTTAGTTGTAAATTTTATTGTTTCTATTACTGTATTGTGTATAAAGTCACATATTAAAAATTCTCATGGGAAAAAAAACGCAGCACAGCTATCCTTTGGATTTCAAAATTGATGAATTTATGAATAGAATAACATACTACCTTTAGTGTGCCCATTTTTATGGAAAATATTACATTCTAGCAATATATATTTTCAAAAATTATAGCTAAAAATAATAAAAAAGTTATGTAGATATATGTATAATCCACCATTATCATGAATGAAAAAAAAAGATAGGAGTTGATTCTTACAATATAATACCTAAAAATATGAATGAAGAATAAATATGTATTAAGAATAATAATAACTAAACTAATGTGAAATAATAACACCAGGGTAACATTGGTAACAATATGTATAAGTCGAAAATGATCCACTAAATCAAGCAAATAAATAAACAAACTCTATTATATTTTAATTTAAAGAAAAAAAATTATAATTAAATCAAATCATTAATCTAAAACTAACAATTTGTTGATTTCATTTTTAACAGTAAAAAGCTTATTCTCTTGTGGAAGTTGTGTTTAAGAACTTTTAGGTTTCTTCAGTCTGTTTAATCCCAATACTTGTGAGACTTCTTTGTTTTCTGTGAAGAAATCTTCAAATTCTCCTGTCACAGAACTGCATTACAAAGGTTTCTTTTTTTTTTTTTTTTTTAGAATGACAAAATAATAACATCTTTTGATAGAAATTCACCTTCTATTTTTTAAAGAAAAAAGGAATTTATAAATATTTAATATCTTATATTCAATACAAATTTATCTAAATAATATTTACATATCCTCCCCCCCCCCCCGCAGATAACGAACAAAGACTTTATTATATAATCCACTAAATTCGTACAGTAAAATTGTAGGAGAGATCATAAGCAGGTTGAATGCAACAATTTCACTCAATTGAACACTCAACTGGGAATCTACAAAAATCTTTAGCATTTAAGTGTAAGTTTCCTACTAATTAGCATTCACATTAAAAATTGAAGGAACTAATCCGATTTTAAAATTATTTTTTATTACTGGGTGAATTTGTGCTTATGCAAGTGCATATATTACTCCAACAAGTAGTTCGCTACTACTTATATAAATATTTGAAAACCAGGCACTCTTCACAAACCTGGGAGCTTTAACTGTAAGTATAGGGATTTGAACTCTCAGATTTTCAAGCACCCTTCAACTATCCGCACTATCTCATACAACTGATACACATGACCTCATACATGTAGAAAAGATAAATAATCACCAATATATGTATTTCATGCTAAACCAGCACTCATCAGTTGGTCTAGATTATCATCTCCCACACGTATATATAATCAGTGCTCAGTAATATTAAGATAGCAAATCTTCATACTTTTAATGGACAGGCTTCAATCCACTCCAACCTCCAACTTTTCAGCCATCCATATCATTGAAAATCTGATGATGAAAACTCAAATCCCATGCTGATGCTAATATTATTGCCATGCCCATGTTGACCTGAAGTCACTCTGACCCCTCATGTATAGAACCGTATCCATTGACATACATATGAGGGATGGACAGGATACAAGCTTGATATGTAAATATTTGAAAACCAGGCACTCTTCACAAACCTGGGAGCTTTATATATGTGTGGGAGATGATAATCTGGACCAACTGATGAAGGCTGGTTTAGCATGAAATACGTTTAATAGTGATTATTTATCTTTTCTACATGTATGTGGTCATGTGTATCAGTTGTATGAGATAGTGCGGACAGTTGAAGGGTGCTTGAAAATCTGAGTTCAAATCCCTATACTTACAGTTAAAGTTCCCAGGTTTGTGAAGAGTGCCTGGTTTTCAAATATTTACATATCAAGCTTGTATCCTGTTCATCCCATATATGTATGTAAATGGATACGGTCCTATACATGAGGGGTCAGAGTGACTTCAGGTCAACATGGGCATGGCAATAATATTAGCATCAGCATGGGATTTGAGTTTTCATCATCAGATTTTCAATGATATGGATGGCTGAAAAGTTGGAGTGGATTGAAGCCTAGCCATTAAAACTATGTGAATTTAAGAATTTTTAAAAAAAAATTATTGAAATATCTCAATAGATAGCTGTACAAATAGAATTTTTTTTAAAAAAAAATCAGATTACAGACGTTTATTTTTTATTTCTTGAATCAAAGGCCTTCATGGTGATGTTTTGTATAATTAATATAATTTTTAAGATATTGGATTGCATTTGGATTACTCAAAAAGAATTATTATTGGTATCAATTTAACAGAAATAGAGGTAAAATATATATATTCTATAATAATTTTAAATTAATACATTAAAAAATTTACAAACAATAGCCATTTACATTTCATTATTATTATTTATGTTTTATTATAATTTTATATTCAATATATAGAATTAAAAATTAATGATTTAAAACATTTATTTTAAATATAGCAAATGCATTAATATATATATTTCAAGTTAAAAAAAAAAAGAATAAGCTCTTTTAATTTAATATTTTGAATTTAAAATCGTAACTTATAACAATAAATAAACTTTAATATATTACTGGATATTATTTGTAATTATTTATAGTAATAGTCAATTTGTTCTACTTTCTATAAGCAAAATTGACATTTGGAATCATTAACAATCAATTTTAATTGACTGTTATTTAATCAAAGCTAGGGATTACTGATGGAAAAATATAATAGGTTAACATTTTTATTGGAGAATTTTCATTCTTCTTTTTATAAATGGTTACATTAATATGCACTTTGAATTTAATGAATATCAAAAATATATGTATTTTCACTATATATATATACAATACTTTTGGTTCTATTTCCTTGCTACATTAATGATTCACTTTATAAGACATCATAAACATATAAATATATATTAAGCTGTAGATCCTATTGTTCTAGTCATCTAGCAAATTAGCTATACATACGTATATACATAGTCTTATAATTAAATCCTTTTACTTTCCTTGTTAGTATCATCCATCTATGTATACATTAATATATATAATCTTATACTTGTCCAAGTTTGACATTTATTTATTTATCAGATATAATTATTTATTTTTCACAAATGTAACAAATTGAATATTAATAGTTCATATTTTGATTTTCCATAGACATCATTACATTAAGTGGAATGGCATTCCAGCACCTTTTTTAGTGTATTTTTAATGTTTTAAACATAATTAGATGAAACAGTACCACACATACATAATTACAATCCATATTCGTATACTTTGAACAAATAAAAAAACATGGTATTTTCTTAAGCAAATGAAATATGGATGGATTCGAATTGGCGCTATCATGTAGTGAGAAATGGAAATGTCCACATACTCATTGGTTACTCATGGTCAACGATAGATTATAGCGATGCATGCACAGCTAGTAATGTCTAATGTTTGTGATTGAATGCACGATGTATGGAATATTTAATTTTTTTATTTTTACATAAATTTTACATCATTATTTTTATTTTATTTTTTAGTGTAAAAGGTTACTGCAAGTTTAAAAATGAAAAACAATTCTAGTTACTTCTCAACTGTCGGTCCCACTAATAAAAAGTCCAAAATGATGACAGAAAATATGAAAATACTGGTGCAAATTGATATTCCTGAATCATCTCAAGAGGAGAACATCATTTGGCCACAGACACTATCACCGAGAAAATGAATCATGATGATTTGTCAGATGAGAATTGGATAAAACTTTGGAAATCACTATGAACTTTTATTTAATTATATAAAGTTTTACAATTTCATTTTACATGTAGTTATCAGTTGTATATTTGTATTTGTTTATTTAACTTTAGATTTGACATGTTTAAAATAAAAACAAATATAAATTTTGCTTAATTTTTTTATTTGCTTCATAGCATTGTAAAACTTGCTTTAAATTTTATTTAAATGATATTTGAATATAATTTTCTTTAGTAAAAAGCTTGACCAGAAGTGAGTTCCAGCTTAATAAATTGTAATTACTTTTAGCTAACTTTCGCTATGCCAATGTATAATATTGAAAAATGTAGAATAAAATTTTAGTAATAAGAAAAATGTAAACTTTCCAACTAAACAAGTAATATGTCTAAATGCATTAAAACACAGGTATTGGTAAAGCTAATTATAAATAATAAGATTAATGGCTGAGCACTGTCGCGAATGTTTTATCTTCTCATAATCATGGCCAGCAAGTTGAATGAGCACAATGGAAAATGTGTGTGATGAATTTTTGAATGTGTGCAACTCACTAGCAATGATTATGAGGAGATAAAACTTCTCAAAGAGCTCAATCATTAATCTTATTATCTGTAATTAGCTTCATCAATACCTGCATTTTAGTGCATTTAGAAATTTTTTTTTAAGTAAGATTGGAAATTATATTCCATATCCAGACAAAAAAATCTCATGTTATCGTTTAGTTAACTATTAACCAAATTAACTAATTATACAAGGTTAAAAAACAAATTCAAGACATAAAGATTCATAAAGCGATTCTCAGCTGAGAAAACATAAACAAATAACTTTGGTGCTCAAATGTTCATTGACTTTCTGAACAAGTGACTGTACAATTCTTTTTTTAAATTCCTTTAACTGTATTTTAAATTTATATTATTTTCTAATCAAACTGTGATCAATAGTATGATAATAGTGACTTACATTTTTTACACTGCAGTGGAATAATTTATTTTATTGAAAAAAGTTAATTTCATTTTTTATATAAAAATTGAATTTATATTTTGAAAAACAGAACAAAAGTAACAAAAATCAGATAGCCAATTCTTCAGTTTTGAATGATAAATATGTAACAGAAAAATTTCATTTCAGGATGATCACTAATATTCTGAAAAGACCATGGCAAAGTCATACAACTAATTAGTATATTTTTGAGTTTGTTGAATATAATGACATTAAATCGACTTATGTAAAGACACACTTTTGTTGAACTGACTACATGAAATAAATTAATACTATTAGCAGACTTTCTAAAAAAAGTATTTTATAGTGATCTTGGTGTGTGGTGTCAGCAGATCCTATATATTATCATAAAAAGGCATTCTAATGAGATACAACATTGATTATAGTAAATGGGAGAATAAGGCTGAAAATAAAGTAAAGAGCTATAATTTTAGACAAGATGTTGAAATTTTTAATTAAGAAAAATTTGCTAAATATTTAAGACACCATTACAAAAACAAATGCTATATATAGACATATTTTATGATAAATGGAATGATTTGTATAATTATCACAAAACTCATTTTTAACTTTTTATTCTTTGCTTGTCTTTTCTTTTCTTTCTAGGGTTCATATTTGAAGTTAAAGTGATTCAAATGTTGCATGCACATCATATTAATAAATTTATCAGATAAATTTCCATTTTAAAAAAAATTCTGACTCTTGTATAATAAAAGGAATAATTATAGGATCAATTACTTGGAAAGTCATGTGATATTCAACACCTAAAATCGATTCAAAAATCCTTAATTTTTGAGTTTGCTATTAACATGGATAAAGCCACATAATGAACATATATATATACAAAAAATAGTTGCAAGGCTTTTGTCAAATAAAAATTGATATACAAATAATTTATAAAAACTAAAATAATTAAATCATATTTTTTTTTATTCCTTATGATACACATTTTAAAACTACTAAATGAAAATAACTATGGTTATGTTCGATTCCATAGAGTCGATATCGATACATACAGGAAAATACTTAGCCTATAGATCCAATTAGCCAGAAACACAAAACCTAGTTATACTATTACTATGGAACAGAGCAAAAGAAATTTGTTGAGAAACCAGCGATTTGGAAAAAGAAAAGATTTATATAGAACAATCTCTTTCGAATTCTAGTCACTCAGACATAAGTTATCCATTATTTTTTAATCTTAATGATGAGAATTCTTGCAGATGCATCCTAGTAGATTGTTAAATAATCATTTGATTTTTTTAAATTAAAAAGTATAGCCTGAATATTTATTTAATGATATATTTAATTAAATAAAAAAGATAAAGTATTTCAATAACGAATGCACACAATCGATTAAAATTGCTAAAATTATTTTAACTATTTTCATTGTACTTATCTGACATCTAGTGATCAATTATGCTACTAAGATAATATACAATATATAGCCAAAGTAAATATAATTCGGATAATCCTAAGTTTTCTGAAGCTAATAATAAAAAAACAAAAAACTTCAAGGTTAAAAACAGACTTAGAAAATAATAATTAACAATAAAATATCAAGCTAATTTTATAGCTTTATTATTTTGTAATCACGATATAATTGAATGGAAATTGCAGAGGTTTGTATATTTAAGCAATTATTAATATATAATCCGTCTTAATTTTTTACATTATTTTATTTAACGAAAAAAAAAGTTGTATATATATTGCTTTTTATTATAATCAAGATACATTACATCCGTTTCATAAATGAAGCAATATTTTATATTCTTTGGAATGCCTTATACCTTCAAAACGTTTACCACTCATTTTCATTTATGAATTTGAGACCAATCAGGCAAATAAGAGAGATGATTAAAAACTACTATTTCATTTAGGAGGCCAGAATTCTGAAAGCAGAAATTTTGTGAGTCCCAGCAATGCCATGTAAAACCAAATGACTTGTTAATATAAGGAAACTGTTTGCTTCTCTACATGTACATGCTCTCTGCCTCTAAGCAAGATGACTAATTAGTTGTGTATAATGAAACACTTGACAATTGGCTGTAGCTTACGATGGTTGATAACTTTTTAATATAATTTGTTATCCATCATCATCATTTAGAAACAGTATTGATCTACTGAATGATGAAGATCTCTTCAAGTTTGATCCAATTTGTCTAATCTCTTCATATCATTTCAGCAATTTCCTTTTATTCATTTATCTTACAAATAGCCTTTTCCTAGCTTTTATAATATTTCACTATGCCCAACTCGGCTCCATTTCATTGACATATGTTTGCTATCTCGTCCACATATTTCATTTTCAATCCCCATCATAGTTATTTCCAACACAAACATCTGCAATATTGTGTGATCTGAAGTCTCTGTATTGTTTCAGATCCATATGTAAAAACTGGTAAACACATATATTAAAAGTTTTTCTTTTCAAACATGTAGACTTATTTTAAGTTATTTATGCTAAAAGACATTCATTCCATCCAGGTTTAATTTAATTCCATCTATTATGTTTCCATCTGTATTAAGAATCTAACTAAGGCAGTTGCAGTTATCAACTTTAATTTATGATTATCAATATTCATTTTCTTCTGAAAAAAATCCACTGAACATTTCTGCTTTCTTACTTTCATTTGATATTCTTGAAAACATTTCCTGCAACTCTGAAGAACATTTTGCAAAAAAAAAAAAACCCACATCAACTGTAAAATGAAAATGACTTAAATAATTTCCATTTTAATATGAAAAATATTTATTATAAAATTGCTATAAGTTTTAGACATAGATAATCATCCTGTTGCGTCCATTTATCAATGTTAATCTTTATAGTGACATTTTGTAATCTAATTACTGCTGTATCATCCTGTTTTCCAGAATAGGATAATATGCTAGATCTAAATCTTCATGGCCAAAGCTTTAATTACTGTGAAAATGCTTATAGAATCAGATGCTTTTTCATAACCTACAAATCCAAATCATAATGACAACTCATTTTCATCGAACGTTTCCTTTCTATACTTTATCTTATTACTTGAAGTGATTCTCTCCATTAAAATCATTTTTAAATTCAGCTTGTTCTTTTGATTGCTTTGAAACCAATTTTCTCTGTAGATGAGTTGAATACTTTGATAAAGATTTTGTATAGAAATGATAGAAGACTGATAGGTGTGTAATTTGTAATATTTTCTTTAACAATTTTCTTAAATATTCATGTTACTAATGCATTCTGCAAATCAACTTAGAATATCTTTATCATATAGTCATTTGATATATAGTATTTTTATAATGGACTATTTCCATCATTTAATATGAGTATTGAATATCTTTAAAAAAATTTAACTTTATTTAAATATTCCAAATACTTTCAACTGTTAGTAATAGCACATCAAACAGATTATGCTATTACTAACAGTTGAATGTGTATTCGGAATATTTAAATAAAGTTGTTTGATGTGCTATTACTAACAGTTGAATGTATTTGGAATATTTACATAAATTTCTAGAGACATTCAATACTCATATTAGATGACGGAAATAGTCCAATATAAAAATACAACTAAAACACCATCATCACAAACCTTCAAGAAAACATTTGGTATATGGCTTTGCCAACAATTTTTTTTCTTCTTCATCTACTTCTTTTCCGTTTTTCATAGATTTAACTACATCTCATCTCTTCTATTTAAAATGTTTATCAATGCAGTTGACGTAATGGTAGGAGTTTTGCTTATTTGATTTTTATTTCTATATAGTTCTTTGCAGTATTCTCCCACAGTTTTCAAGATAGCTTCCCTTATTTTAGTAATGATTCCTTTTTTTATTTTTTATTCTGAGATTTATTCTTTTCTGTACTTTTTCATGTCAATTTGCAATTATATTTTCTTATATCATCTTTAATATTTTTTTTGTACCATTTTATAAATTATTAAATATTCATTTATTCTTAATAGATCATTTTAAAATATTTTGATAATTTTCTTCAAACAATGTCTTACGACAAATGAAAATTTTATAAATGAACCACCACTTTTTTGTGTGCAGAGTTTATAATAGAATATCAGATATCTTCTTATTGATCCCAATTATGTTTGATCAATCTTCAAAGTCCATTTAAAATGATTTTCAAGATATAATTTAAATTCATCAATGTTTGTCAACTGTTAATATTGCAACTTTTAGGTTTTCACTTCTAGTTTTGCATTTATATACATCTTATATCTTACTAATCAATGATCACTTTCTGTGCTGTTGAATCTCAGTCAAAATATAACCCAATTGTGGTACCATCATTTGAATGCTTCCACGTCTATTTCCATTGAATATTTTCTCAAAAAAGGAAATCATAATATATAATTTTTCTGCAATTTCTACAAATATGTGTCTTTTCTCATTTCCGTAACCAAATACATATACACACAACATTTTCATCCTTCAATCATTTACCAATTCCGACATTAAATACTTCTACTGGAAATGAGTGCGATCAGAAATAGAATAATAAAGAAGGCAGCCAACATTTAATAAAAGAATGTTTTGAACATTTACACAAAAAAAGTATATATATACTTTATATAAATTTATTTTATGTACTGCTTAGCATGATTTCAACAATTTTGTCATATTCATAGTGTTTAGCATAAATTTTCAAAATTATTTATTTTTTCTCTATGAATGAAGTTTTTTTCTTTTTCTAAATTTAGCTTGCTATAAAATTTATATTTACACATACTCAAACATATATATATATAATCTTCAACCATTATCAATCCACTGCAGAATCGTCTCTCCAATTTCAATACATTCGTCCATCCATTTCACATGCTAAACGCTATGAATATGACAAAATCGTTGAAAGCATGCTAAACAGTAAATAAAATAAATTTATATAAAATATATCTTTCCTGTTTAAATGTTCAAACACTTTTATATAATTTTATGATAGAATTAAGAAAAGAGTAAGAAATTTTTTGAATTACTGAAAATAAAAGAATGGTGTAAAAAAAAAAGAGCAATTTTAAAAGTTTAAAATTATTTGTGAATACTCTGTGGCTAAAGGTGCTTAAATCAGAAAGGTATGCATTAAGTTATGATGGAAGACAGGTTGAATTAAGCAAAACAGTGTTATAATAAAACAATAACAAGTGATCATCAAACACAATCCTTTTGCATATTTGAATATTAAGCTTTATAGATGTGACATAAACTTTAAATGAGCACCTTGTATCCATAAGATGCATATGTAACATACTTTTCAATTATGTAACTAAGTTTCAATCTTAAAGACAGCAGCTTGTTCAATTGTTTTTAAATTATTATGCTATCAGTTATTCTAGGAGTCAGACAAAACAAATACTTTCATTCAAGAGACAGTTTTTATTATGGGAGAATTATTATTATTTTTTAAACACAACCTACTACGTTGCTTTATGCTAAAATTATTAAATCAAGTTTAAATTTCTTGTTACTATGCAACTATAAATTTTATTTAATTATTGAAATAAGTATCTTTCTAGCCCTGCACAGTTTAACATAGAGTGTTGAACTAAAGAGCTGTATATTTTTGAATGATTTTCAGCTGACTAATTAAAAAAAAATTAATATAGTCAATTGATATTACAGAAGTATATACTCAAATTGCCGTTTGGATACTTGAATATCAAATGATTCTACCAAATAAGTAAACATATAGTCATTCTACTTAATCTTTTTTGGTTATTTCAAAAAATCTATATATCTATTCCCTCCTCCCTCTTAGATATAAAGAATTCCTGACAATGATACTCATCTATTATTATTAAAAATTTCTGAGTAATAGAAATCCATAAAATAAAATCATATAAAAACACAAACTTAAAAACAAAAAAATTAGCTTTTCTAAAATAGAATATTAATTTGAAATTAATGTCACATATGATTTATGCATATTTAAGAAAACAATAATAATAAAGTATTTTTAATAAAGTATTTTTAGAGATTAAGTATCAAAAATTAACAATCAAATAAAACTTTTGAAATTTCCTGTTTTAAACAACGGAAGTATTTCCTTAATAGAGAAAAATAACTAAGAAATTAAATATAAATGAATATGGGCATTAACAAAATAAACACTCCTAGACATGATGTTTAATTTAAATCAATAAAGAGGACATGCAAACTGAATTAATCTGCATCAGCTATGGAGAGTAAGTTATAATAATCCTGGTTGAATTAAAACAAATGCTATCTTAAAATTATGTATGAACATATGGGCATCATATTATCAATACATGACTGAGATAAATAATTTACATGAGCAAACATAAACTAAATTACATTATTTCTAGTACATCTACTTTGACTAAAAATTTAATATATGGTTAAACATGTGTATATATAAAATATAAATAAAAATGTCAAAAAGATCATTAAAGTTTGTGATGAAGATTTGAATGTTGAAATATTAGAATAAACTGTTATAAGAGATGTTAAATAAGGGTTATAACTTAATCATAATATTTTGATGCTCCAATTGCATGCAAGTTTCTTCAGGCAATATTGTATGGCAGTCTGTAGAACAAAAGATTCATGAACTGATTCTCATCTGAATGGAATTTACTTAAATTAATCAACTAGATACTACCTATTTTTCACAGAGGCAAAACTCTCCATACAGTAGTATCATTCAGTGCAAGCCAGAGTAATCTTATGGATGCAGGACAGCTTGTGTTTAAGCATAAAAAATAGTGATCATGTGATGGTAGATACTATCTACATGAAGCATTATGAATATCATTGGTGACAGTCATTCTTTACAGAAATCTAAGCAAAATAATAAACTTAGCTTAAGAGAAAATGAAGAGACAATGCTTCATATAGGTAGTGACTAGATGATTAATTTAATTATATTGTATAATAGTGTATTACAGTTTTTAAATGGTCCCAAAATTACTTATTAGATTTAAACTTGATTGCATGTAAAAATAACAATAATATAATTAACTTGCTAGAGAAGTCGAGTAATATTTCAGCACATTATGTTAAGATTAACCAAATTCCATTCAATTAACTAAACTGAGTTATTGTTTTTTTTTTTACTTTATTCAGCCAAAAATCAATTAAAACAACATTATTAACTTTCACAATGAATAAACTGAATTGCATATAAAATAATTACAAAAATATAACTATATTTAAGGTGCAATTAGCAAAACCACTATCATCAATATTATTTGCCATTTGTAAATAAAAATGGCTACCCAACTTCAGAAAAATAAAGAATACAAGTTAAAAATGAATTTGTGATGATTATAAAAATCAATATATTGAAACAGTCAGATCTAATGATCCATCTGTTTCACCTATTATAGTCATAGTAGTATATTTATTTGTACATTATTTTACTCCAGATTGCATGTCTTTCTTTAATTCAGAACTCCAAACTTGTGCTCTTAAGAATTATAGAGTATGTGCCTATATAAGTGTCTATTTCATTGCAGTATATATACCAGTAAGGATAATATATACGCAACTATAGTCCTCCACTTATTAAAACTGTGCAAACGTAACAGTCTGTGCAACTAGAATTTACATATAGAATTATATTTAAACTTAGTAAAAAATCATTTATTTAAAATATTAGACTTAAATATTCTTTTAAAATTATTTCAAGTTTATTCTTTGATAAAAAATACAGATGGTAAAGTTGTTTACGAGTTAATATTTGTTCAAAGTAATATTTCGTTAAAGATTGACCAGACTGGCATTACTTAAAATTATTTCCAGTTTATTCTTTGTAAAAGTGCCAACGGTAAAGTTATTTACGAGTTAAAACTTGCTTAAAATTATGTTTAGTCAAAGATTGACTAGATTAGCATTTTCTTAAAATTATTTTAGGTTTATGATTTTGTTTAAAACTGCAGACTGTAAAGTTGTTTACGAGTTTTTGCATTTGACCAAAATAACATTTTAATTTAATTAGTCTTATAGTTAAAGGTCAATTTAAAAATCAGTTGGTTGTAAATCTGACTTGACTATTTGGAGGGACCCCGGGAGACTTTCTTTAGAGGTAGTAACAGATAATTGAGAGCACAAGGTTTGAAGCAGTAAACAAGTTACATAGTAAGCGCAAGAAAGAGATAGGAGTGTGTGCTGAGTATAGATATAAAAACTTGCAGTTTTTATTAGTAAAGTATATAACACATATAACAGAAGGAATATTATTAAAGTTTTTTTTATTAAAATATATTATTGTTGTTAAGATGAGAACCATTGGCTAGTGGTAGATAGAGTCGCCATTTATCTTCCACAAGAGTTTCTACAAATGGTAACAACAGCCATAATCTTATGCCCAAAAACCAGCAACAGTTGCCCTATAAGTATAAGCCAGCTGCATAGATAATAATAGAACCATATCCAGAAGCCAGCTCAGCTATAACAAAGCTATACCCAATAAACCACCCCAGCCATAAGCAAATTGTATCTAATAAGCCACATTAAAATGGTGAAGCCGCCTCCACTGAATGGAGTCAGAAAGAAAGAAAAGTCAGATTTGCATCCATCCATGGTGAATAAGAATCATGCTCAGAGAAGCCGCCCGTACATGAACTTCTACTAGAATCCCTCTCGAGAATTATGGTAAAGCATGCTAAAATACCATTCATTCTTTAAAGTAACTATCAAGCTAGTGCTCATTACATCTCCTATATAACTTTGCTATGTAAATGTAAATCTGCTATGTATCTTTATTTTAAAGTAGTCACTTTACCAAATCTTTCTTGATCATTATCATAATCATACACATACGCATATATTTATTTTAATATGAAATGTTTAAACCCTAAAACTTTAGTGATAAATGTATTAACTTCTTATTTATTGTTTAGATGTTATTTAAGCCATTCTTAATCATAGTTATGTTTGATTTATGCTAAAGTAATCAGAACGGAATTTGGCGAATTATTAATTCTCAGAGATATACTTACATGCTCTCATTGTGCTCATTTGCTCTAAATAAACAGACAAACTCCCTTCTGTACTTAATATTCTATGCCAGTAATAATATTGCTATCTATAATATGGCCTAATAAATAATTATAAGTAGTGTATATTTGCCTTTAAGCAAGAGCGATTTTCTACAATAGATGTGCAATGAATATTTGGACCTGTAATAATTCCTAAAATATACTGTAAATCTGTAATTATATGTCTTACGCAATAGAGATAACTCTTAAGCCAGATTCTATGTACTTCCCTATAGTATAATTACTATTTGCTATTCTGGAATTGATTAATGGCAGTAACTCTGCTAGATGCTCCGTATTTAGTGAATTAAAATGATTATATTAGATTTGCGGAGCGAATGTGATGCTCATTAGCAAATAATGCTTAGCTTCTTGCTATATTTTCTACATATGTGTGTGTCTGCATTGGTTTGATTTAATGTCAAGTTAGTTTGGACAGTCAAGCCATTTTGTATTTGATATTTGAAAGAGACCAAAGAGTCTCATCCTTGAAATAGCTGTTTGATCCTCTGGACTAAAGAAGTCTCCTTTATTAGTATAGCAAGCAGCATGGTACAAAGAACTGATTACTTGGTAATAAATCTTTACGAGCACACCTTCGAGAAGCACTCTTTTTATTAATATATTTGATACACCATAGAATCTGAAGTGACCCTGCTCCATCAGTTCCATCTGCCTTATTAAATAACTTCAGCCTTGATCCGAGCCAGAATCTGGGTTAACTTGATTAATTTGTATCGTAAATTAGATGTAAACTTTACTGATAAGTAATATACCACCCAGCTCGTTTGATCACACTCATTTTGCTAAGTTCTTGGCATATATTGAAACAGACAGATCGAAGAACCGATCTTAGTTTCATGTGTTGAAATACGGTAATTCGAACTACTATTCGCCCGCAATGGGATTTTTCCATTTCAAGTCACAAAAATTGAGCTATATATATTTTATGTTTTGTAAATAAATATGTAAAGATTCCGTGCATAAATGTCACAAATCATGAAATAATATTCGTGTGTGTGTGGTTTGTGAATTTATAGCAGCTTAATTTAAAAGTTTCATTGCGGGTGTATTTGCTTAAATTTTAGCCTTTTAGAATTATACAAAGTCGTTTAAAAATGCTGATCAAAAGTCACATTCCTTTGATCAGTGTTTTTAATTAAAATCTGTGTTGTACAAATGTATAGAGTAATTAAGGTGTATTCGAAATTAGATAAGGAATTTATATTTGTAATTACTGTGTCAATTTAAAATTGCGTATTAAAGTTAGAGATAGCTGAAAACGGAACAATGGAAATGGATAATTGATATTGTATGGTCAAGCTGGATTGCTGGAGGCTGGAGAAAAGTAGGCGGAGCCTAAAACAAAAACCAGACAGAAAGGTCAACCGTGGCCATCTTAAAAAAAAAAAAACGAACATTCTAACTTTTGACGTGGCTGAGAGTAGATCGTCTCAAAAACAGCAAAGCAGTTGCTAGAGAAATCTCTCCAACTTTTGTTAAGAAGTCCACCAGTGAACCGTAATGTCGATGGGCTAAGTGCCAGGAGCTGATCTCTGTCCCGCCAATTTGAATCTTCGTGCCGCTGACTGATCATGTTTTATGTGCTTCACGATTTCCAGCTTCCAATCTCCAAATTGACTATGCCTTCCAAGTAAATTTCAAATGCGCGCCTACGTTCGTCAGAAATACCATCGTGAGAAGCCAAGCCGGATGAAGAAAGAAGGGTAACTGTGTTACATGAACTTTTAACTTCCTCCCGAGCTTAATGTTATATGTTAATCTGTCAATCAAATGAATCACATGTAAGTTTTTTTTTTGTTTATAATGCTACTGTTTCAAACCTGTCAGTAAATTTTCTTTTCTCCTTTTCCTCTGCTCTAGTCTTTAGAAAATAGTTTATAAATATTGTATCTACTAATAATAATTCAAATGAAGACATTTATATTTTTTTCCCTTTATTACTTAGGCTATAAACAAACGATGCCAATAGAAATATTTCCCAACTCTGTGTAAAGCTAGTTTATAATATTGATTATGGTTATTTTAAAAGGAAGTTCGTTATTAAATTAAAGATTATTTCATTATTGAGTTGGCAGATATTAAATCACTTTATTATGTTTTTTTGTTTTGTCATACTATTGTAACCGATAATTCAATCTTAAATATGTAAAGGGTTTTAAGTTATTATCTTAGTTCCATACATGAAATGAGAAATGGTTTTCAGTGTATAATTTGTTGTAATCGCTACCGCCTGAACAACCTGGGGGGTTTAGGGGTTTCAGAGTCAACTTAATTAATTATTGCTTTCACGGTCAGTTTGATTCCGCCATGTTTTATTGGAATAGTTATATCAGCCTGTTGCATAGAAATAGACGAATTGATTATCCGGTTTTGTGTAATTCCTTTTCAAATTCACTTCAAGCACTCGTCCTCGATGACTGTGGCAATACCACTCATTCGCCGAAGTTAGCGTCTCGCCATACTACCATATGGGGAAGAAAGCAATTCTTTCCCAGGTTATCTCTTGGATCACCGGGTTTCGAAATGATCCTCCAGGTTTCGAAATGATCCCGGCTCGTTGTAGTGTCCCGGATCTACTTGGGGGCATTAAGCCTTGTCAAAGTACAAGCCGCCCGGTATTCCGTTGGTGCACCGCAAGTGATTACTGTAGGGCTCTTCAATCTAGGCAACCACTAGTACATCAATCTTAGATATCATATTTATACGAAACCACCCTCCAACTATTCGTACACGCAACGGCTCGAATCTATTCGAATAAAATAACTTAATAAAAATCGTAGATAAATATTTTCAATGCTCAAATGCTCTGATTCCTTTAGCCACCTGTCAATCATTTCGCTACACAAATATTGGTATGAGTTTGTTTACCAGGTAAAATGATTACTAAAGACTAGTAGCTAATTATAATAGAATATTTATGGAAATCTTACCGTATTTTTGAATACTATATTTTTATGCTTTCTATTTATTATTAAACAATTTATTGAATCTAATTTTGTGTCTTCCAACTCATTACTCTCGAAGTCTATTTAGTCACCTACTGTCTGTATTGGCAACTTAAATATATACATTACATTAATGACCGTACCAATATCCAGAGTATAATAGAGCTATATATAAAACTGTAAGTAATTTAGTCTGTGTTCTGAGTTGAGCTAGTAAAGGGATAACCCCGTGCTGTTATAAAGTCATCATCGGTTGGTCATACCGGGGTTTGGGTTTGAATTTAGTTGGCGTTTTGGAATTTATTCTTAAACGTGGATTGGGTTTGAACTCGGGTACTGTGTATGAGTAAGCGTGGTGGATTTATACCGGTACAATATCTCGGCATAAATCTCTGCATAACTTTGTATAATATTTACTCCTCCCTATGTAATTAAAGGGAAAATGGCAATGTAAAAGTTAATTAGCTACTGTAACATTTTGTTTTATTGTATAAAGCTAAAATACTAATCATATGTAAAATAACATTCACCTGTGTGTGAATCATTTATATATCTGAGTTTTAATGTTTGCTACTCTATATCACGAATACATATTTATTTCCCTTCATATAAAGCTCAATTATCAACCTGTTAATCCTATATATTTTCACCTGCATGTGATAGATTATGTACATTTTGCTACTCTATATCACGAATACATATTTATTTCCCTTCATATAAAGCTCAATTATCAACCTGTTAATCCTATATATTTTCACCTGCATGTGATAGATTATGTACATTTTGTTTTATTAATTATGAATTTTATATATTAAATTTTCTAAAATATATCACATCTCAGTCTCAATCCATGCTCATAGTCTTAATGAATCACTAGTTAAGTCATTTAGTATTAGTTAGGGGGGGGGATGTCTCATGTTCTATCGATTTGCCAGTAATGGAACAGAGTCAAGGAAGTATCGAATGTAGCCTCAAGCAGGTCATTCGCTAGAGTGGGATTTGAAAGCACAGGTGAGAGAGTTGAGGTATGATCAGACGTAGGGTGTCACCATCCCGACTTGGTCAGCCTGTTTCTCTTTCATCTGGATTCTCAGTCTGTTGAGCAAAAGTACAAACCTGATTGTTACAATATAAAACACAAATGTGCCTATATACATGCATGCTGGTAGTCATTAACCTGTTTATTTGACTTTTTAGGATGATGCCTCTTAATTTATTGTGCAATGATCTTTAATTTTTGAAAAATGTTATCATAGCAATCTAATGCATTCTATCATCAATTACATATTAAAGCAACCAATAATGCAATTCTTAAAAATGTCTTTGAGAAAATCTGCTGCACAATGTAAGCAGAGTCTGCAGCATCCATGAAATATATTCAATCTCATATTATATATTTTTTAGGATGTCTGTTATAATTCATTTGTTTCACACGTGTAGTCTCATGAAGCTTTACCAATACACAAGTAGATTCAACATCATAATGATGAGTAAGTCAATAACTATAACAATTAATTGGTTTTGCAATGTTGATTATTATAGTAAAGTAAGTAAATAATACTTTTATAATTTATACACACACACACACACATATATATATATATATATAAAGGTAAGAATAATATTTAGTATCAATTTATATTTTCCTTATCATTTAAATATATCACAACAGAACTGAGATTACTAATATATATAAATTTCTAATATATTAGATGATATAAGCAGGTTGACTAACTTCAAAACCTCATGGTTTTATGAATTTTATAATTGAGGTTGATAGAAAAAAAAAGAAATTAAAGGTTACTGCCAGATATATAACTGCATTATTTCCAGGCTTGAGTCCCAAGTACTCACTGATAAAGACAAAAGTCAGAAACAAGTCTGAGGATTAACTTGTGTTACCATTTGGTAATATCAGATTATCCAAATTTACAAAAGACGGTGCTACATGTAGTAAGTAGAGAGAGAGAAAAAAACTTATAATAAGCTGAAAGAATCAAGTGATAACATGTAAGAATTTCTCATAAAGAACAGATTAAAACTTGTGAATGAATATATATATTCAAATCTTAAAATGAATAAAATTGTTTCAAAGCAGTTATAAAAAAAAATACTGAATATTTAAAAGGCAACTTAGAAGAATCATTTTTTATCTCAGTCTTGATTAAGAAATTAAAAGATTTCCATTTTGGAAGAAAAAAAAATGTCTGAGATATACAAGAGAGACAAAAGCTATAAAAATATGCAAAATATAATTAAAACCTTTTTGAAAAGTATATTGTAACTAATCAACTGTACTGTAGAGTTATAGAATAAAATTCAAAATAAAAGATCACATATTAAATCTTCACAATTTCACCTATGTTACTGTTCTCAACATCTTCTTGCTGAATAAATAGCAATTAAATTGGGTGTATCAGTGTAAATTTTTTGATAGTTCAAAAATAACATAGCAATAGCTTATATTTTTTTAAAAAAAATACACTATTTATTAAAAGTGATATAAATGTTGACTTAATGTTTAAGTTATGAACATATTGCATTATTCCGGCCTTAATTTTTTTTCTCATTTAATTTATCTAAAAAATTATTACCAAATCCATCTGGCAAATTTTGTAAGTAGAAATGTTTGATATGGAATGAATGAAAGCTTTTTCTTTTTTCTTTCAAAAATTCAATTTTATGATTTCTCAAAAACTAATATAAAAACAGATGTCAATTTAAAATTCAAAAAAATTCTTAATATCAGTTATAAAATATTCACAATCGTTTAAATTAATCAATAAATGAAAAAAATAACCTCAAAACAGATTAATAATACAGGATTTTTTTTAGATATCAAATTAAAAAAAAAACCAAAAACTACAGGGGGTTACTGTTATATATACATAAGACATTCTTAATTTCTTTTTAGAGTTCATCACATATATTTATATTTTCAAGAGATGTAAGCACAAAGTGAAGTACAGTAAAAGAGAACAGAATTTAGGATAGCAAACATGACTTTATATTTACTACATCAGAGATAGGCAAAGTGTCATATTGTTTAAATCCCTCTCCCCTCACCATTAAAGAGCCCCAATGAAAGAGGTACCCCCCCTCATTAAAGAGCCACAAGGAAAGAAGTGAAAAATATGTTCATGAAAAAATATGATTTTCTGAATGGCTGTGGATATACTCAAATATTTGTTTTAATAATAGAATCTGTATACATTCTAACGAAAATAAAAATTCTCTTAAAAATAAATAAAATAATAAATTATTTTGACAGTCTGACTTATTCAAGAAATAACAATATATTGACTATGGGATAGAGGCTAGACTGCAACCGACAGCCTTTTCGGATCATTTTGCGATTATGGCATCCCTAGAGCTGAACAACTTTCAACAAATTTAAAGACAACCGGAGTCTCAGAATGTTCACTAAAACCAATGCCACTGAGGCATTTTTCTCAGAGGCCTACATTTTTTTTCACAAGTTGAACCTCATATACCTACACCCGGTCGAGGCCCGGACTACATTTATAGGCATTATTCAGTCGCTGATTACTCAATACACCTTCAAGCTTAAGGGAACCACCACACTGATGCGTGAATTGGACAGCCTGAATTGGAAAATTAAAAACTTCGATGGTCAGGATCACAACATCGACTACTTACTTGAGCTAAAAGCTTCATACAGATCGAAACAGTCAGCAGTAGCAGAGATAATAGCTACAAAAAATGCAAAGAATTACCTGCCAGCTCAACATTGCTGGACCCGGGGCTATCTCAGGTGGGCTCTGGGGGCCAGAAAGAAACAGGAGATTCCTACTTCATTGCTCATCAGTGGTGGCAGCCTTACTGGTGCGAATATGATTTTACACATAGAGAACCACTTTCAAAACCTTCTTTTAGGTCACCGCACAAACCCTGCCTTGGAGTGGGTGGGCACAACCAGAGATGCAGATCATGGTATTACACTCCAGGTCATCACCAGTAGGTTGCAGGGTCTCCCTGACAGTGTTCATCCTGAGATTCATGCTATCCCGAAGTTTGTGTTCACTCACTTAATTTTTTTTACTGCGAGGATTATATTAAACATGTTAACCTACCTTGCTATTGAAAGGAGAGTAATTCCTAACTTATATCCAATCGCCATGGTTCCATTCATTAAAAAGAACTGGGATCCTACCTCTCTTAGCAGTATCAGGCCGATATCGATGACACCAATTTTGTTCAAAGTCATGGAGGGTATAATAAAAGAAAAAATTCAGGATGCCATTCTACAGGATATATCGGCCTCTCAATATGCAAGGAGGGATCATTGGCGCTGACTGCAATTGGTGAAGTGAATATTCTGCTTGATCACATTAGATCTAACAGAAAATCCTGGCTTGTGGCAGTCCAGCTGGATGTGTCCAATGCTTTTGATACAGTAGATGTCAACATTCTTCTTGAATTGCTATCTCAGTTGGACATATCAAAACAGATAATTTAGATATTGGACAATCTCCTGAATAATGGGCATATTCATATTTCCATAAATGGACATTACTCAGACAGATTTGGCCCTTCAAGATCCATACCACAAGGTTCACTGTTGAGTGGTCTATTGTTCATAAAGTACATTGACCCTCTGATTAAAGAGCTAGATCAGTTTCCAGGGATATATGTGCCCCGGCTTAAGAAAAAACATCAAGGTTTTTGGATACATGGATGACATACTTGTGATTCTTCCATCCCGTAAATATCTGAAGACACTTCATTCCATAATTACCAATTATACTAAAGATTATAAATTATCCATCAATCCTCACAAGTCATCATCCTGGTGCATCAACACTGGTAGGAAAATACTATCCAATTTTTTAGCGGAACCTCAGTGTTTTCTGGGGTTCCCTATCTTCAAGTCACAGACTGCTATGTCTGTCTGCCTACAAAAATCCATCATAAGCAATGCTACTAAGGTGGTTCAGTCGCTATCAAGGACATACCTGTCCCTACAAGGGAAGATTTCTCTGATTAATATTAAGATTATGGTGAGCATAAATTATTACCGGCCAATAATGACAGTTACCAAATCATTCAGCTTACAGATTCAGAGGCTCTGTGGTCAGCTCTTATGGAAAGGTTGGACCACTGCAATTAGCATCCGCAAACTTCAGTTTCACAGGAGACAGAATGGGATGGGTCTCCATTCAATACAATCAATTTCCAAAAAGGGCATTCACTTTTAGTAAACCTAGGAAAAAATACCCTCTATCAGATATTATAGAGACTGTAATACCTACTGACAGACCTCCCCCCAGTAAACACACATGGCTTGACACCATTATTAAACAACAATTTCTATATATCGGGCACTCAACAACAGAGTTTAATGATAAAATCAACATCTGGCAGGCACATTGCCTGCTGAATCCTGTAAATACAGTTATTTATGCTCACCTAGGGTGCAGCAATCATAAAATCACCACAATATTTAAATATCTGCTACTGGAGCCCAAACTTTTGGATTACCTGATCAAGGTGAATATGGGTTCCATGCCAACTAATACATTCTTATACTACAAGCGGTTTCTAAATAAAATAGACCCAATTTGTCATGCCTGTTCTAGAGGAGAGGAGACCTTTAATCATCTGTTAAATATATGTCCAGGATATAACAGTATTCGAAGTGTTATCTCTCAACACTGCATTATAGCAGTGGATAAAATCCTGGACATCAGGGGTTGTCTCTTCTCTGGAAACTTTACAGTTATCAGGTTATCTATCTTCCTGACATATGCGTTTTGGTACACAAGGTGCAGGACAAAGTTCACACAACCAACACCGGACCCCAATGCTATATTTTGCGATAAGCTCAAAGCTCTTCGAAACAAGGACAAGATACTATCCTCTAGAATTTTGTTTAATAATACATGGAGCCTACTAGTATGGCCCACAGACTCTACATGAATTTTGGACCTGATATATCCACATTGTAGTGTATCGTAGAAGAAGTAGTCTATGTTGCAACATGTCGGATTCTACTAGAGAGGCATTGATTTCACACTACATGTATTCCAGCTGATAAGTTAGCATTATTGGGTCAACCTCAAAAGGGATGGGCAATACCAACAAAATAGTATGTATTTACTCATATATCAACCTGCTAGTGCAGAGAATGGCTCTGGTATACATCTTCCAGACCAACGCCAGCAATGGATGAGCCAACATTAACAAAGTGTATTTATTATGCATCTGTACAATTTTATTATGTCAATAAATATATTTTTTAAATAAACAATGTAATGCACATTTTTCTTATTCTAGAATCATCGAAATATTTATTTATAAATTACAACAGGAAATAAAAAATGTGTTTATGTTTATCACGATAATAAGATTCACAGAATTGGAAACAAAGAGCCACATTTGACTTGTGAACTGCAATTTGCCAAACCCTACACTTGATAAAAAAAAAAAATTACTTGAATAGCTAAGAAAAAAGTTTACATTAAAGTTATATAACAAAATCAGATGCTGAATTCAGTTTATTGACGGCAACATATTTCAACAATGATCTCTTGCTACTTATAAAAATAATGTTGGCTTGTCAAAGAATAGGAAATATTACTAATATAAAGTGTATTTTCTGTTTCCTTACTAATTTAATTTTTACTTTATCATCATCCTCAATCACTTAGATTGATATAGATTCTGACTGCCATACTATCAATTATCTCTCTACAACGTGTGAAAAGTGAATTGTCTGTTCAACCATATTTCCACTCTTTATTATAATTATCACAAATCAATAATGACTTTCATATAGTCTCTAGATTATGCAAATATATAAAGTATGGAAAGTACTTGGCATGTAGAAAACAGTAAAGATTTTAGCAGGCCAAAATTCCTAATTGTGCTTCTGCATGAGACAGTACAATCAATATATTTCAGAACAGTATTAGGGACTGAAGATTCATTCAACAAATGAGTATATGTTTGGATAATAATATTAAAAAATCTTCCTACCTAAAAATGATGAAGGACTTTAAAAATGTAAATTAAAAATGATATACCTTACAAAATTTTGATTGAAAAAGTGGTGCTATGACATATGAAAAAAAAAAAAGTAACAAATATTGCATGAGTAATAATAATGACAAAACAAAAGACAGTGATTCTAAAAAACAATTAAATCTTTTTCTAATTAAAAATGCTATGGAGGTGTTAAGTATAACATCTCATATAAAAGGCACTGAAATTGACTCCAGTAAAAAAAAAAAAAATTAATTTTGGTACTTTTTTTCATGCGTCATAGTATCGGCCGGGAAGCGAATCCACTAACCCGGGACAACTGTTTGTAAGGAGGCTGTGCTGACCACTCAACCACCAATGCTCGACACCAATGTTTGTTTTAAAGAACTTAAAAGTTTAAATGTTTAAAGCATTTAAATTTAATAAAATTGATATTTTTATTATTTATGAAGCTCTTCCATTTATTTGCAGATTAGATTGATTTCCTTAAATTAAATTATATTAAAAAAGAAATAATCATTTAAATTTCCCAGGCTCAGAAAAAAAAATGTGCACGTGATAGATATCCTTTTTGTAACTGATCTGACGTTACCATTGTTGTTATCTGTTTTAAGTGTTACTTTTTTTGTCAGCATGACTTTTGATTATGATTTGTTCCACACAGTTATTGAAGAAACAAAAAAAAAAAAATTACGCTTAAGTGATCTCTCGGCATGAGTCTACATACGCTTTAGAACAGTGGTCTTCAACCACCGGGCCGCAGAAGTTTTCAGCTGGTCCGCAGCTTATAATAACAAAATAATACGATTTTAAACTTTTAATTAATATGAACAATTTTTATTTATTTTTCATTGCATTTTTTCCCCGATTAAAAAAAAAAAGAAACAGAACAAAAACAAAATCTAATCAAGCATACATAAATTAATTTGTTTTTCTATTTATCATAGATGTTTATGGGGGGGGGGGTAGAAAAAGTTTTTTATTATACAAACTCTGGTTGCTTTTGATATCCAATCATGGCTGCTTGTCAGCATTGTTAAAACAATAAAATGTAACATGACTTTTTTTGATCTCTTAAATTTTTTCTACTCTCTCTTTTAATATTTCATTTTTAGTGTTTTTTTTTTTGGCTTTAAACTTTTATTTTGAAAATCAATTTTTATTACCTTTTTTTAAAAATAAATCTCAATATACCCCCACCACCCCAAAATAAAGTAAGATCAAAACTTTTGACTTTTTCAAGCTTCGTTTTCTTTTTTTTTGTTTAAAAATACGCCCACTTTTTTTGGCCTATAAGGCAATATTTTTTTGGCTTTATTTGTATATACCACTAAAATACTAAAACTTTTAGTTTTAAAACAAATTTCTGTTACCTTTTTTTAAAAATAAAAACAAACAAAAAATAACTTTGGTGTCTATCTTTTGTCTCAGTTGATGATAAAGTATTTTTCAACTCCCCTCCCCCCAAAAAAATAAAAATAAGATCAAAACTTTTGACTTTTTCAACATTCAGGTGAATAACATTTTATTCTTGCATAGTTTTAACAATGAAATAATAAACGTAAAATGCAAACACATTAATGAGAATGATTGTTATTGTCTGTTTTCTGTAGCAGTTTGACTGCGCAACTCGAGAAAGAGTGTTCAACATGTGAAGGTAAGCAACATCATTACTATACACATTAACTAGTGTGCTGCTTTGGTCAGTTATAACAATTATGCTTATCTAAGGCTAAGCAGGTTACATCTTTAAGAAAATTTATCTGTAAACTTCTGCCGGTCTGCGAAATCTTATCCTTATTTTTACCGGGCCGCAGGGGTGAAAAGGTTAAAGACCACTGCTTTAGAAGACAATCTTTAGTACAATAAAAACAAAATCACAGTATTAAAATGTTAAGTTTTAATTTGAGATTGTAAACTTCTAAATTCTTTAAGACGAACATTGATATCCAGACTAATCCTTAAGCACATTACTTTTTTTAAAATTAAAATATCAATTTTACTTCCATCTAAAATCACACTTTTAAAAAGGGGTTTATATTTTTTATTGCCAGTATAAAAAATATAGTAGCTCAAAACAATTGAGTTTAACTGTAATCGGATAAGAATATACCACAAAATATGTTTTTGTATTTTTGTTAAAAAATGTTGATCAAACCTAATAATATATGATGAATGTGAAGAGCTCACCACATGCTAATTCTATAACTTAATAGTATTTTTTACAAATATATTGAAAACATTTTAATTTATTTCTATAAATTCGTATACAACTGATTACAGGGTAGTAATTAATAGGAGGCAGCAAAAAGGCTGGCTCAAGAATTAAAATTCCTATATCAATTCTAACCATGAGTGGTCTGATTACTAGCTGCCTAATATCAAATGACTTCTTCAGCAACTGATCATATGTTAAACATATAATACTGAAGGTTCTTTTGAAAACATTTTACTCCATGTATGTCAATCAATCAGTAGTATTCTGTCCAATAGACAGTTCCAGAGAGTAGTCACAACATCAATTCACCCATTCTCTTCCTTGCCATTTCTTCAATTCCACATAAGTCTTCCCATCTCTTATATCATCCAATAATGTCAATCTTTTATGTCCTTTCTTTTTATTTCCACTCATCATTCCCTCCAAAGCATTTTTCATTAACATATTCTCAATCAATCTTCTTTCCTCATTTACTCTTTTCAAAATATTTGTTATTTTACTCATCCAACTGATTTTTTCCATTCTTCTCCATGTCCACATCTCAAAGGTTTCCAATCGTTTCTTAATTCTATTACTCAATGTCCATGTCTCACAACTGTACATTAATACACTCCACACATAACATTTAATTAATCTCTTCCTTGATTCTCTTTCCAAAGGTCCACAAAATATATTCTTTCTCTTTACAAATGTCTCCTTTGCCAATCTTCACTTCCTCCATCTTCACTCAACTAACTACCAAATATCTAAATCCCTTCACCTATTGAAATCACGGATTCCAATTTGCAGTCTTTTTGCATTTCTCTCTATTCATAGACACTTATAGTCTTTTCAATATTAATCTTCATTCCATATACCATGCATCTTTCTTTCAATTTATTCAACATATTCTGAAGACCCTTTCCCTCCTCAGCGATAAAAGCCCATATCATATGCAAATCTTATACACTTTATTATTCTCCCTCCAACATTTGCTCTTCCATGGTCCAAATAATTATTTAGCATGTCTTCTAAATAAATATTAAGAGAACAGGTTATATACTATATCCTTGCCTAACTCCACTTTCTATATTCACATTATCAATCACATTACTCCCAAATCTAATTCTTATCCTGTGACCATTATACATATTCCAAATCAATCTTCCTTCTTTCCAAAGTACTCCTTTATCTCTTAAAATGAATATAAGTTTATTCCAGACTATTCTATCAAATGCTTTTTCTAAATCCACAAAACATATACCAATTCCTTTAACTTTTTCAATATATATTTCCGCAATTGTCCTAACAATACCAATAGCATCTCTTGTGCTTTTCCTTTCCAAAAACCAAACTGTTCTTCTCCAATATCCACATTCCCATAAATCCCTTGAGTTAAATAAAAAATCAGATATATTAAATCTTTAACTGACTTTAAAGTTTATATCTTTTGCTAGAGATAATCTCTAGTTTAGAAAATGATTAGTAATAATCATTATTGTATTTGTCTAAGGTGGATGGTGTCAAAGTTGTGAATGAATTTGAGTTTGAAAGTGGTAAATGGGAGATAGTGACCTGGGCCAACTGATGAGTGCTGGTTCAGCATGAAATTCAACTTGGAGCTCATTTGTCTTTTATTGTATCTTTATTTATATGAATTTAAAAAGAATGAGGAAGTATGGACGTTGTTTAATATATCTACAAACATTTTAATGCTATTTACAATCTATTTATCTTCCAAAAAAAAAAAAAAAGATACTTTTTTTAATATTCAAATGGGAATTTAATATGTATCATTCTTATTGTTAAGTAGTGATTTGAAAAACATAATAAACATGATGCTAATCTAAATATATTTCTAAATATTTAATTACAAAAGAGTACAATTTTCATTAAAGTCTTTAATTTTTATCTTCTTTAAATCAGTACAGCTACTTAATACACAAAACAAGTTATGACCTCAATTTTATTTGAAAGACAGAATTGATTAAAAAAATTTCCAATTTATGTACTGTACTTAGTGACCACATTAGTATGATGAGAAAACAAAAATTTACATGTTTAGCAAATAGTTTTAGCTTAGTTTTTCCATATAAATAGTGAAACTTCTTTATTATACATACACACACACACACACACACACACACACACACACACACACACACACACACACACACACACACACACACACACACAGATATCTACACTCTTTCTGCAAAAAAAAAAAAAAGTCGGTCTAAGCTTTTAAAAACATTTTATAGAATAATACTGGCTTATCCATTATACTGTTTCCCTTCATATAACAACATCTACAACTTTATTTAAAATGAATACCAATAATAGACAGCTGGATTCTCATAAAGGTTAGTGACCTGAACAATATCAATTATACATTTCTCCTTCCCCTTCTCTTTATTCTTGATAACAAAAAAAAAAAAAATGCTCATAAAAAAAAAAAAAGTTCAATAATCTTATTTTTGTTTCAAAAACGAAAATTTTAAACTAGAAACAGAAAAAGTCACAGGAAAAAATAACATAGAACAAAATACTTATATAAAAAACAACAACTTACAACTAAGTTAAAGCTTTCAACAATATGAAAGAACTGGAAGAGATAACAAAGTGTGACTAATAATAATAAAGTGAATTTAAAGTGTCATCAAATTCTCACCTTCAGGCATACAACTTTATGCACATCTAATTATAGTTAAAAATAATAAATCATTCAATAAAAAATTATGTTTCCAATTTTATCAAAAAAGAAACAAATCACAAAATTGTTTAATTTCATTACTATTTATAGATTTAAGTTTGATAATTTGATCAAAAAAACAAACAAACAAAAGGATTGTCAAATTTATATTGCTAATTTATAGATAAGACCTCAGTTTAATATAAACATCACAAGAGCTCTGTAGTGGTGTTATTATATACTTAGTCAAATACGTTTTTTTTTCAAGAGGTAGTTAAGAAAATCAATTCTAGAATCTTTTTTTGTCAAGTAGACCGTTGGCAGCCAACCCAGATACCCTTCCACTACTGGTCAATAAATGGGAAATTCTTAGAATAATGAGGAAAAAATAACTACAAAAACGTCAATTAAATAATTGTTTAAAATGTTTATTATACTATTTTCTCAATATTTATGGAAAGAATTCTTTTATCAGTGCTGTAATTTAAAAATAAACTATTCCAATATTAATCTACATAGTAATGTAATTCTTAAAAAGTCATTCTAAAGAAATATTTGTAATATAATCATTAAAAATCTAACCTACTTAAGAAAAGAAGTTACTAAATTCTATAACTGAGATATAACATTTACTGTTTGCAAACTTTTTTACTATTCTCATATTGTATACATTAACTTCACAGAGGGGTATTCAGAATTTTTACAAAGTTATTGGTTAAAGCTTGTTATTATTTTTTTTACTGTGTTGAGTAAATAATATATATATTAAAAAAAAAAAAAAGATAATCACAAGATTCACTCATATAATTCAAAATAATAAATTAAAAACAAAACAGAAAAGCACATGGGAAATAAATCATTAACATTTGGATCCATTTAAAAGCAAGTATGTCTGCTCTAATTCCAAAAAATAAAAGACTAATATGTAGAAAGATTTAAAAAAAAAAGTTGAAAATGAATTTTGCAATGTCTCTACAAAACAATCCATGAATAACAAATACATCCACATATATTATATGCTCAGCCTATTTATTTTGTGATGTTGTCATTTAACATTTACTATTTCAATATTTTCAACACCTTATCTAAGTGTAGTTCTCCACTATAATCATAAAATATATGCTCAAATTCATCATAAAATAACATTTAAAAAAAAGTTTGTCACTATTCATTATCTTACTATATGTACAGAGCTTGATTCTCTAAAATCACAATGAATTTCTGGTAATCATTCAACTGAATAAAAACCCAATTTAATAAAATTGTTGACAGTGCTTTTGCTAAAATGAATAACAACATATGCCATAATAATAATTATAATTTTTTCCACCTTTATTTTTATAAATTGAAACAATAAAAACAACTTTAAGATTGTGACTTAACTAGTGTTAAAGATTTTAGGGATTACAGTGGGAGACAATATCACTACGTTTGGTTCCAAAATCTTTAGCAGATGGTCTACAATATATTGATTACTGAACAAATCTGTATGTCTTCAGTATTTTTCAATACACAGATATTACATATAGACCTCGCAAAATAAGCTTTTAACAAGCTTTGTAGAATATCCCCAGACCAGTTTCTGCTACTGGCATTCCGAGTGAGGTGCGGGATATTCAAGCAGTAGATTAAAAATACCAGGACAAGCCCAGCACTTTATCTAATGTATAACTAAATATTACGTAGAAAATTTGAAATTTTTAGACATCCATATGTCTTCCAATCCAGCTATCTAACTTAAATAGCCATATGGGACTGAACTAAGTTCAGATACACAATATATTAACAGCTTTAGCAATATAAAACCACCAAAGCCTTAACAGCACAAAATAAAATTTCAAAAAAATCAAGTCAGATGTTATATGACCCAATTTAATAAGCTTGTATTTACAAATGTTATATATAGAGCTCACAAAATAAGCTCTTAACAAGCTTTGTAGAATATCCCCAACCTCAGACTGGTTTTTGCTACTGGAATCCTCAGTGAGGTGCTAGGATATTCAAGCATTAGATTAAAAATACCAGGACAAATAATGCGTATATACATATGATCAATTTGATTTAAAAATTATATATCTAAATTAACATTATCTATAATAATAAAATAGAATAATGTAATTATGAAAAAGATTGCCATGAGTGTATGCCTATTTTATAACATCTTTTAAAAAAATGTCTCACTATGAAAACAAATAGCAATAAAGAGTCATCTGATACAATAACTTTTTAAAATATCTGCTGGAAATAGAGCAGCAACTTTTTGATGTATTATGAGGCAATATAGGAATATTCTTGTAATTCATAACCTTCACTCATAAATTCAAAACTTTCTCTTTTAACCAAAAAATTTATCTCTTATTGTGGATAAAATTTTAGCAATCCTTATAAACAAGCAATAGTAGCACAGATATACTTTCCCCATTTCTATGGTTGATTTTTTTCATTCTTAACAAGCAAAAAAAATTCAAAATAAGATTTTTTCTAACATACTTTTTCACCTTCTGTATGCCACTTATAGTAAACTTTAGAAAGCAGTGGTAGTTTCCAGATGACATTGCATTCTAAAATTAGTGGTATAAAGAAGGTGAAAAAGTATGTTATTAGAACAGAAATATGTAAGCAAAAGTCATGTGAAACTTTTTTCTTTTATAATTAATAACTTTCATTTAATTATTTAAAAAAAAGCACTTTACAAATTCTCTTATGCTTGGCAGAATTGTTAAAATGATAGACTTTATGTTTTTGGAAAAACAAGCAAAGCAATACATGTAAACAGTTTTCTCATTTATATTGTAAAAACTGTTAGTGAATCCATGTTTTCAGCATGAGATTTAGAGAGGGTTAGTGAAAGATAAAAAAATGGTGGCTATCTATTAACAAATTATACATATGTGTAAAATTTCCATCTTTCTAATGAATTTATAAACTTTTATTTTAATGGCATATAAGTGAAATAGTGGCTTCATTTTATATTTTGAATTAGAAAAAAAACTCTATTTAAAATATATATATATTCATTCACCTATTCATAAAAATGCATTAAAAAATAAAAAATAATTTTTTTTTCAGCTTTTACAAATTAAAGCATGAAGTAATTATGTTTAGAGTTCTCAAAAAATCATTGAAATAACTTGTGACTAATGCCACTTTGAATAGATTGGCATTGATTCAAGAGAATATAAGGTGTGATTCTTTAGTGACCTGACATGTAAATTATTAAATATGATTACCCCATGTTTTTATTTATAAAAGCTGAAAAAAATTATTTTGTAGTTTTTAGTTTTATATAGTTCAAGAAATTATGAATGAAGAAAGTTGATATAATTCAATACCATTAGATAGCGTTTCTATAAAGAGCACTGAATCCAATATAAAATTAAAAAATTATAATTTTCACTGATTTTTTTTTCCTAACAATGTTTATACATCTTTTTTTTTAAAAAAAGTATTGTCATCAGAATATATATGTACACAAAGTTTCAATTAGATAAGAAATTATGAAGTAGGTGAAAATTGAGCTACAAGATTACATAGATGAACAAAAAAAAAACCTCTATGAATTGGATCAAAAAGACAATGCTTTATATTGATTTCTTTATTTTTTCAATTTTGATTTGGGTGAAACACTTAAAATACTTTAATATTATATGGAATAACATCACATGTGCTTGTTCTGTATACACTTTACTCAATGCATTTGAAATGAAGTACAATGAGAAAAAATTGGATTAATGCCAATGCCAACTATCAATTTAATTTTAATCATTAATTATTACTCTATTTTTTAGGAAAAGAGAAGTAGTGGTTGGACAAAAAAATAAAACAAACAGTACATAACATGAGGAACATATGGCCAGAACCTAATAAAACACTCAAATATTTACACATGGCTGTATAACAAATGATATTCAAGAAAAAGCAGGATTTATGAATCCAAAAATGGTGTGATCAAGAAATAAATATCTTCACTTTAAGCTTACAAAACAAAAAAATTGCCATTAGTGTGTAGTTTTCCATCAACCTTCAAAAATATAACATTGCTTGATCAGAATTAACTGTAAAACCATGATTCAGGTAACAGTAGATTAATTTATAAATTCTCTCCTTGAAAAAACCAACAACAAATTATTACTAATACTATTTAATCTATTCACTAAAATTATGATTCAATATATTTCTTCTATCAACAGTGAAGATTGTCTTATATTGCAATTATTTTTTAATTTTTATAATCAACTGAGCAATCCAAATTAAACTAGATCTTTTATTTTCTAATAAGTCACCAATTTACAACCATTATTTGATAGCTAACTGGATTGGCTATTATAGAATATTTATTAAAAGAAAAACTAAATCTATTTGTCATGTGAAAAATTACAAAATTTTTAGGATGGTTCTAAACTACTACATGTTTACTATTACTAAAATAAAAAATACTAGTAAGTCAATTAAAAAGAAAATGCATTAATATTTCATAAGATAATAATGTTAAATATTTTTGTACATAAATTAAGATTTCTGCTTCAGGGTAACATTGAGCTAAAAAACAAAACCACTAGTTATTACAACACTATAATTAATTAATAAAAATATTTGAATATAATTATCAGTAAATAAATTATTATAACATTTAGTTTTAAATTATAAATATTAAACAAACATAATGACACACACAAGTCTTTTATTAGTTATTTTAAATGAAATTACCAGAAAAAACTGTTAATCTTATATGACACACCACACACATATAAAATGAATTTATGTTCAGGCATACAACAGAAGCAATATATATATATATATCTTCAATAAATAAAAAGATGTTTACCTATCTTATATGAGCACAGTAAAAAAGATTCTGCCCAAGGCAATAAAAAGTAAGCTCTTCACATATCTGTGATTCTCTACATTAGAGCATATTAAAATATCAAATTAACATATATATATGTGAAAATATAAATATCAAATTAAAAAAAAACTTTACAATATTTATGATTTATAGTTATAAAACAAAAAGATAAATATTGTAACAATACCCTTTAGTCTGTAAGGATATAAGTGAATAAAACATATAATTATTTAATACATTCAGACATTAACATAGTATTAATAAATAAAACTGTGTATTAAAGGTTTGTATAACTTTTCAGATTAGAAAATAATAGCAATAATTGATAGGAATATAGACTTTTGTCTATTAAATATAGTTTGAAGTGAAAGAGATTTTAATCAATCCAAACCATATTTTGAAAAAATATTAAATGTTTAAATATTCTTTATCATATGAATAATACATATGACTATTTAATTTTCAGGATTCCCTTACAGAAATATGTTACCATTGACAATAAATATATAAATATGCAACTACCATGTTTCCCTGAAGACAAGACCTAACCAGAAAATAATCCCTAGCATGATTTTTTTATGATGCTTATAATATAAACCTTGCTCCAAATATAAGTCCCAGTGAAGATCGTCAACAATAGATGGCTTTTGTTTTCCCATTGAAACACATAATGGACCTGTTGAATTATAAAGTAATGAATGTATAAATAAACAATATTATTGACATTAATGCTTTAAATAAATGATAATATAAATTATATGTTTTTTATATTTTCCCATCAACTATTTTTATCTGCATAGAGAAACAATTTATTTACCACAAGCCAGTATATTGGACAATTTATATTTTCATTTATGTATTTTCAGGTACCATATTTAATACTTAGATTTAAAATGCTTGATTTAGTTTTAGAATTTTATAATGGTAGCTTTTAAATATTCAAGATAAAAAAAAATCAGTTTGATTTCTTAAACATTTTCCCCCTCCTAAATGACTTTACTAAAATAACAGAAGTGATTTTAATAATCAAAGTTTAACTAAGTTAAATCATCAACCTTTCTCCAAAAAAAAGTTTTTAAAAAGAATACCCAAATATTTATTACGAGTAATTTGGAAAGTCTTTACAATATGCACACTTGGTAACAGATGGAAATGGTTGTGTTTAAATATAAATCATCATAATTCAATACACCATGTGTTGTAATGGAAATACTTAATGTAGACATTACATTCATATCGACCTTTCAAGCCAATTGTGCAAATGCTTTGCGAGTGTTAAATAATAAATGAATACCCTCTGACCAATACAAGATATAGAATTTATGCAGGAATAAAAAGAATCCCTCTTATTCCTACGACTCAAATATTTATAAATGAGCAAATCTGAAGTACTGGAACAGAAGGCGTGACGATAGAACGGTCATTTTAAATTACTATATACAATGTCTGAATGAATGACGCTGATGAAATTTTCTAGAATGTAATTACAATTATATACAGATGCTATAAAAATAAATGCTTATTTATATATATGATTAAGTTTCAGTTAGAATGACGTTTAGTAAATTCTAGAAAATTTCATCAGCGTCATTCATTCAGACATTGTATATAGTAATTTAAAGTGACCATTCTATCGTCACGCCTTCTGTTCCAGTACTTCAGATTTGCTCATATATAAATATTTGAGTCGTAGGAATAAGAGGGATTCTTTTTATTCCTGCATAAATTCTATATCTTGTATTGGTCAGAGGGTATTCATTTATTATTTAACACTCGCAAAGCGTTTGCACAATTGGCTTGAAAGGCCGATATGAATGTAATTACAATTATATACAGACGCTATAAAAATAAATGCTTATTTATTAATGTAGACATGTGAAATACAGAAACATTTTCTGAATTTTTGTTCCTCCATTTTTTTCTTTGCTTTTGTATGGACAAATCATTCTTAATTGTAAGAATTTTTGTTACCATTCCTGTCTCACAAATCTTCCATTAACACTTGATTTAATAGTAAATTTAAACAGAATATTTTGATTCCCAGAACAGATGAGTGCAAAAAGAAAGCTATTCCAGTGAATACAAGAGAGAAATTGTGGAGGTGGTGTGCGTGTTTGGGTAAGAATCTTAAAAGCTTTTTGTAAAGAGAAGTACTTAAGTAAATGTACATTTTATATATGAAAAAATAAGACATTCCCTAAAAATAAGCCTTTTGGTGATTTCTAGAGCAAAAATTAATATAAGACCCAATCTTATTTTCAAGGAAACATGGTAGAAATAACTGGAAATGAATTAGATAATCCTCAAATAATGATTTAAAAAATTTAATTAATGAAATAAAATTCATTTAATATAATGATAATAACATAATAAACCAACAAATATTATTTAAAAAATAATTTACCAAATGATCTATTATTTAATAGGCAGATAATAAGATACAATGTTCAGTAAACTATTTCTAGAATTATATTATCATATGTTGCAAACAATTCATGGACACATGACCTAGGTTATAAGTCAGTATAATCTTATTAAAATTAATAATATATTTTGTTAGATAACTTTGGATAGATTCTTGATTCACTCACCACTTTGTAAAGCTTTACATTTACATTTTTCAATCATATGAATAAGTTTTCATTACAAGCATGGTAAGAGAAGTAGACATTCTTTCAATTAAACTGAATAATAATGAGAATAATAACTCCCAATAAATACTATTAACATTTTACCACAACCTCTTTCATTTATAAAATATACAGATGAATTCTAAATAATAGACATATGTTAAACATAAATATTTAAATAAGATAAACTAATTACCTGATAAATACTCATCTATTTTAAAGGAATACCAGCTAAGCATAGTATTTATTAATGCTAATAAAAATTTTCAATATATTTGTTCCTATATTTATAAACAAACAAAAAAATTATAGTCCAATATCCTTTCAATTTTCCCCTGAAATATTTTGCTGCGTATTGTAATGGTCAAATTTGTTCATTCGCGCAACAAAATCCAGAATTTTAGCAAATCATCCCAAGGCTGATCGAACTGAGGTTGTTGAGATCCCGAATCTAATCTCACCTCAGTTACTTTACCAAAAAGCTCAAAGATTTACTACCTTACGAATGACATATATGAGGCTACACGTGCTGGCAGTAGCACATCGGTGGAACAAGACTGATTTAGGACTGGCATATTCATAAAGTATAGCTATATAGACATGACTCAACAGACAGATATCATTTAATTTGGATAGTGATTCATAAATAACCAAGTAATAATTAATAATTAACTAATGAATAATGAATAAAGTTGAGATACTAAGCAAAGTTATATTTTAAACAAATTTAATATAAGCCAAAATAAAATAAAACAAAATAAATAATTAAAACAATACATGAAATTTCACTTGCAGGTGAGGATGATTTTGTAGGTTTACAAGCTATTTAACTCAAACATTTGGTATTTTATCTCACTCTCAGGTGAAGATGATTTTATAGGTTACAAGTTATTAACTCAAATAATTGATATTTTATCTCACTCGCAGGTGATGATGATTTATAGGTTACAAATGATTTACTATTTATGATCATTATTATTACAGTATTAGAAATTGATTTCAAGTTTAGCTCATGCTTATCTATGTCTTATTTATGCTATGCTACTGAGTATTAGATTTGCCGTAGCTAATTTGCAGAAGTGATTATCATTAATTGCAATACATTTCTCTATATAGATAAAGGACTTACAAAATTAGATTCTGGTTCAGATCAACGTTGAAACATGAATTATTATGGCGGGATAAAATGATAATGGGTAGTAAGACTTCAGATACCAAGGTGTATATAAAATACATAATCTGAGTCTGTGCATCTTGAATGTGTGCTTACTCATGGGATTCATTACCATGTAATCGGTTCCCTTCTACTGTACCCATTGCTGTGAAAACCTTTTTGTCCAGGTGATAGAACAACTAACAAAGAAATCTGGGTCCTTATGCTCCAGTCCTAATTAAGAGTAATGGGGTGGCCATCAAAACTAAAGCCCATTTTAAGAAGAAATAGTTGTCCGAACTAAGAGTAATGGGGTGGCCCTTAAAATCAAAGCCCATTCAATATAATATACAGCAATAAGTAAAGGCGCGTAATACCTATAAATTAATAAGTAAAGGCGAGTATGCACTTCCTAAGAACATATTCGCCCCACTGACTACATCATCATATAACTAAAATTAAAATGCTAAACATAAGTTTCCTTCCATGAAACAACCATAAATCAGTTCATAAATTAGCATTTATAATCAAGCTATTAAGGAAATATAATGAATCTAATTTACTAAGATATCTATATAGGCACTTATATAAATCTAAGGAGGGCTACAGCATAATTTGGGGATAATTATAAGATAAAATTCTAACTTTATGCTGTATTTCATCACATCTGCTAAATATTAACGAAATAGTTTATTCAAAGCAAATCTATCTTTAAGCATTCACAATCGCTTAATTACATATATCAATAAATATTATTTTACTTATTTCAGAAGGGAGTTTTATTTGTGCGGTAATAAATGCAAAATTATATAAGTGTGAGAACATCTAATCATTTCTCAATAATTAACTTAAATATTAATAAACTTCATTCTGAATAAAATATAGCACAAATACATAAACAAATAGTTAAAATAAATATAGACATAGACTTAACTTTAAAAATAGAATATAAACTTATAAATAAGATTCACGTAAATGAAATCTAAGATTTGGCTTTATTTTGCTTAGTTGTAATGAAATATATTAAAATAGCTTAAATCAGATTAAATTAAATAAATCAGATTAAATCGAATAAATCGGGCAAGACTTACAAATTAAATAGTGAAAATAAAACTACATTTTAGTTTAGAGATTAATACTTGTGAAGTTTAAAATAAATCAGTTTAAACCATATTGGCCATTTAGAGTAATTTTAGCTAGCTTTGAGAAGTTAGAAGATTTAGTTTAACTGTTCTTTAGTTTAACTGTTCTTGTTGATTGGCAAGGTCATTTTAGTCCTGGGCATCATCTTGCTCTAACTGCTACTGGGTTGTTGTTTCAGGTGTTCCCGCATCTTGGTAGACCATTCTCGGATCCGATAGCAAGTTATTGTCTTTCTACCCCATAATTGTCATCTTGTACGATTTGATTACTTTTTCAATACTCTCACAAAAATTATATATAGTCAAGTGCCGAATGCCCTTCAAAATGGCTGAAGTAAGTTTATATCCTGACCTCCCCCCACTTCTTTCATCTTGACCACACTTGGTTACCAGTTTTATTTCAAATCCGTTTTTCTAATTTAGTTTGCTATATTCTTAGAAAATCCACAGATTCCTGCTGAGTTATCGATGCAAAATTCATATATTTAATTTACAATGAGTAGCAATAAAATTTCTGTATCATATAAAAAAAAGGATAGCAACTTTTTCACAGAAACAAATATAGCTGGTAACTGCTATTGAGAGATATCAAAGTTTATTAATAACTTAATGATTTCCCTAAACACCAGGAAGTGATATTTGATGACTTCTTTTGAAAGTGTCAAGAATGCCATGTTTGTTCTAACCATATCGAGTGATGCAACTGACTTGAGCATATAGGTAGAATGGTTATCATATTTGATAAAAAAAGGTCATGATCAAATGATATGGAAAAACACGACTATTTCATTATCTGGGTGAACCAACAATCTTTTGAAAAACTATGTAACATTTGAAATAATTTACAAAAATGTAAATGTTTTATAATCCTCTATCTGAATAAATATCCACATATGTAAAAATTAGAAAATTAAATTAAAATAATCTTTTCCTCAATTGAATATCAAAAATGTTTTTATCATTAACATTGTAAACTTACAAATAAATATTTCCAATTAATTCAAAAGCAAGATAAGTTTATATAGTATACATTTTTGTTTTTGCTTCAAAATATTTATCATGGTATCAAAATAAAACACACTAAGTTGCAGAAAACATTTCAGTTTTCTACATGTTATTCAGATTAGCATTGTTCTGTGTAATTGCTTTGTCAAAGATAATTTTAGAATCTTATCTTAATTTTATTTACCAATTAAATAGATACCTTATTTTGATTACATTAGGATGAAGTTGCATTCAAGATTATTTGCTTCAATATGAATAATGAGCAAAATTTTCTGCTACTTTTAGTCATATTAATTTTGATTTAATCAAATTTAGCTTTTAGACTGCAATTATATTTTAGCAATATGATTTCAATGCTTTTTATTATAATCTGATATGTTAAAATAAATATTCAAATGAAATCAATATAAAAAATCACCAAGTACAAAAGCTTTTAATTATTATATTTACAAATTGAAAAAAAAAGGTTATCATTGCAAAAGATCATATTACATGTCAAGCGTTGTTAGCCGAGAGGTCATCGCACCCACCTTGCAAGCAAGTAGTTGTTTGCAGACGATTGTGGGTTCGCGTCCTGGCCAGTGCTATGACATATGAGAAAAAAAAAAAGATCATATTACATATCAAATTCGTCTCCAATCTATTTGAATAATAAACCCATATTCTAAAGAACTTACAATTGCAAATAATTGTTCAAACAAGTACTTGATGAAAATCAGTTTGCAATAATGAGAAAAATTAAAAGAAAAAAGTCCGATATTTCATGTTGTAACAAAAATGAATGTTCAAGTGGATTTTGAAACTTTCTTACAAAATAATATGAATATTCGCAATATAGATATGCTTTTAGACGCATCTATAACAAAATCATGTAAATGCCAAAATATTATATTGAAAATGAAAGTTCTCACTAGAGTAAATATTGACTAATCAAAATACTCCAAAATTATTTGATAAAAGAAAATGAAGTAGGTTATAATTTATACAATGATTTCATAAATAATTTCAGAATTAAAAAAACCTATAAGATAAGTGCAATAAAAAACAATAACAAATATCATTTTGGTATTTATTAATTTTACGTTTTTCAGCATACATTTATTGATTTTAAAGTAAAAGTTTGCTTTCAGCTTTCTTTGCTTTCAAATGAAATAGGTTTTAATGTGCATATATATATAAATTAGAAATCAAAGAAACTCTGATGAGAAATCTTCTTGAATGTGATACCATCAATCTTATGAAAACTTATTTTGATATGAAAGGTGAATGATTTTTGAAATAATTTACAGGAAGGTTATTTCTGTATTACACATATATGGGCCCCTTTTGCTTCAACAAAAAACTCTAACAAAAGAGCTATTGTATGTAAATGAGAAAACCAGTTTAGCCTCAAGGATTGTCAATGAATAGTAATTGGTCAGTTTTTGGCAACATAAAAGGTAAAAGTTTATCTCTGTCTACATGGATACAATTTCATTGCTATTCTTTACTACAATAACAATCCATGGAAATATTAAATCAACATATATATATATGGGTTGTATCAAGTTGATTTTCACTTGAGAAGATCTATTTGTTAATAGATGAAACCATGGTCATAAGAGAATTTTGGTATAAGTTTGTTTTTTAGATATATATTGTATTATAATAAAAATGGTAATGGGAAATGATAACTTTAATATAATATGAATGAAAATATAGCTCAATCATTGATTGTGATTTGTAACACATTAAAATATGGTTCATACTGTATCCTTAGTCATAACCTAAATATTAAGCACCATTTGTAACAGAATAAAAATATAAACCAAGGAAGAACAATTCTAATTCAATAATAAATTAGAGTGAATATCAATCAATGAATAACAATCTAAAACAATGATAATAATCTTTATTGTAATCTCATAAATTCAAATAACATTTAGAATGTATAGAAAATAAACTCATTGTTTCAAGCTATCCTAAAAATATGAATATTATTTGCAATAGATTAAGGATAAAGCAGTAAAACCAAATATCTTATAAGCAATGATTTCTGCCTATTATATAAATCACATAGAATAAAAATAATGACAAAGAATCAGATAAATAAACCTTAATATTCCTTATGAATCAAAACACTGTTTATAATAACATAAACTTATACTAAAAATTAAACATTATTTATATTTATATTTAAATGAAATAATGCATGGATGGATGAGATAATTTAATATACCGTACAAATCTAAATAAATATATGACTCACTAATTGATTTCTAATTGTAACTAAATAAAAAAAATAATACTAACTCAATCATCCTCTTCCACTAATACCAATATGGTCTTATTAATTAAGTCAATTATAATAAGATTAAATACTTAATAATAACATAATCTATTAACCTAACATATCTCTCCACTTTCACCAACTTGTAATACTATAAAATCAAATCATTCTATTAGATAACATTAACATTTATAATATCCAATCCAATCAATATATAAAATAAATAAGATTCCTATTTGATGCTTATTCATGTGCTACGGACAAATCATATTCAACTACTCTTCAATTTAATAAAGCTAAGTTGTTAAAACTTTAGATTAAAATTATCAAAACATATAAAAGGTTATTAGTGTGTATTATAATCAAATATTAATATTAAAATTTAATATCTAAACTAAATTTATGATCTGCATCAACAAACATTGAATATAATTAAGGCAAATCATTCTAATTTGTAAGAGAATAAAATTTATCATTATTACCAATTCTCTATAATCGAATAAGATATGATCTTTATGGCTAAATACTGACTTATCATAATATACACCTTAATCAATAAAAGTTTAAAATAAAATAGGTGAATATCTAATTGCAATTACCTTTACTCATCTTCAATAATTATCATATTTGTATCTTTATTAATCACTGAATCAATTCAGATATAATTTCCATCTTAATATAATTGTTACTTGTCACTAACAATATAATTTCAATAAGCTAATTATTTATAAAATATTTAAGAATGTCAAATCAGTTAATTTATTACTGTATAAAAATCTATACCTGGTAAATAATAAACATTAAATTCAATACAAAGAAAATATATAATTATCCTTTCTTACTCATCCTGTGGTTTGATTTCCAAACTATTTTGTAACTGCTTCTAATGAATTAAGTGGTATAATCAATTCATAAATAGTATCCTACCCAAGTACCATTAACCAATAAATTTGCATTATAGAATTGAATGACAGTCGAATGAGCTTACTTCTCTTAAATTAATTCAACATTTATTAACAAATGGATAAAAATGAAAAAAAAAACATTATATATATATATATATGTATGGCAAACACCATAAACATTTAAACTATATACATATGATTTGATTATGCCTTATGCAATAGATTCTCAATTGACAAATTCTTTTAAAGTAAATAGGTGATTGCACATTGGACTTCACATATCAAATGCTAAGATTAAAATGTATATTTATATAACACAAACTTGTAATACATATGTACTTTTCAAAATATAAGATCAGGACAGAACCTTTTCATATAAAAAATAGTTAATTGAAATAAATATACTAAAGATAAATTTTCCTGAAGGTATGTGATGATGGTGCATTAGATGTGATAATATGCTGGACTATTTCCATCATATATCAGTAAATGTTGTAATGTACAGAAAATTTTTAAATTTTATTTAAACTTTTCAAATACAAACAACTATTTAGTAATAACACACAAATAGACAACATAGGTTAGTGATTATGCAACATTTCGAGTATTATTTTCCACTCTTCATCAGGTGTTCTTGGTCTAATGATTCTCGAATATGGAATTTAAGAAAAATGCTTTATCCAACTGAGCTTTCTCCTTTGACAGAATAGCTCAGTTGGTTAGAGCATTTGTCTTAAATTCAATATTTGGGAATCTAAAGATGCGAGTTTGACTTCTATGTGAATACTGTCACTGGTCAGGCTAGCAACACCTGATAAAAAATATTGTGTAATTACATAACTTGGGTTGGCTATTTGTGTTATTACTAACAAGCTATTTGTATTTGAAAAATTTAAATAGTTTAAAATATTCTATACATTCAACATTTACTGATAAATGATGGGAAATAGTCCAACATATTATCACAGACTAAAGATAAATCTACCAATTCGTTTATGTTGCTCTAAGAGAATAAAACAAAAATAAATATTTGAAATTAATTTATAGTCGATAAATAAGGATAACTATTTTAAAATTATAATTATAATTACGAAGCTATAGGATGTAAATTTGAATTTAGAAAAACAATTCTTATATTTTATATATGTGTAAAATAAATCCCTACTTAAATTATACTATCATTTATATTCTATACAATAATATATATAACAAATATATATATACATTAATTGTCCACAAATACAACATTTCCAAAACAGTGTTATAATTCTAAGGTTTATTTCTTGAACCATTATCCGACGATATTTTGTTATTCCAGAAAAATAGAAATATCATGGAATTATTAGATTCAAAGCACATTTTCTTAGTTATGATATATATATATTTTAAATATGCAAAATATCTTTCCATATAGCTGGTATTTGGGTTATATGACATTATATCCATTATAATGCAATTTAAATATCCTTTCCTTTAACAAGTATTTGATGCCTAAAACACTACAAGTTAACAGACACTAGTTTCATCCATGACAATATGATGGAAATTGAGCCAATTTATATCTTGTGTGTAAATAATTCATCGGCCTCATAAAATTTTATTGGCAAGTAAACATAATCCTTACATACCTTTTCTGTTGTTAACATTTAGATTTTATCACTGAAAAGTAGGTTAACTCCACTTTTAACAATAAAGAAATATTCCAATGGTTTTCAAATGCCATGGATTAATTTTAATTCTTTCAATAATTTGTTGCTCTTTATAAATCCTCGATAAATCTGTCCAGTTAATGGATGAATACTATTGCTTTCACCCATCACTTTATCCAGTTGATAATCATATATTTTTAAGAATAAAAAATTATATGAAGGAACTTAGGTTCGCTTCTATTGAAGTCAAGTTTAAACTGCTTAGTTTCTATTAACTTTTCAATTGACATCATAAAAACTATAGCAACACTTTGCATTAACTCCTTGCTCAATTTCAACTAGCATGCCATAAATAAACATCTTATTACACAATAATAATCACAAATAAAAATAAATATTATATAATTATTACACATATAAGATACAATACTTATGTCTTAAAATACCAATATTACTCTTTCACTCTAAGATAAACTAAATAATTTAGATTACATTCTTTCATATTAACCCTGGAAATGTATTTTTACACACATTTTCTAACACAATATTATACAAATAAAATAACAAACATATTGGAGACATTAAATATTTAGGTGTACTATTTGTAATCTATTATTATGAATGCAGTAATGAAAATATAAATAAATAAAAAATAATGGCTTTATCAAGACTATAAACTTTATTATTTACACATCCAATGTTAAAATGAATGAAGTCAATTCATAATTTTTATACACTACAATTAATAATAAACATTTATTTTTCTCAATATTATGTTGACATAGCAACACATTCCAATAATCTACAGGTTAATGTATTTTTTATTCAAATCAAACAAAAAGACAAAAATTTTTTACAACTGACATTTCACCATATACTGAAATTGATTTCGAATTTCAAAATACAAAATATAAAAATGTTCACTTAAAAGTTTTAATAACATCATTTTAACCAAACATCTCCATTATTATAGATACCTCAATGTTATTTGGTCTCAGGCATTAAGATAACATGATTTAAGATAAAATTACAATAGAACAGAGCAAGTTGGGTTGTATTCAAAAGGTTTTGAAACTTTAAACTACTACTTTGGATACTGTTAATTAAAAAAAGTAAAAGTGGCTAATGGATGTGGATGCACAATCCAAGCAATACTCCTTATAAATGAAGGCTGCAACACAAAAACTAACATGGTAATTTAATTGTCACTACCATCTGGTGTCGACTGATTACTCATTTTTACAGTAGTGATAGAGTGAAATAATACACTTTAAACCAGGGGTCCCCAACCCTATGCCCGTGGGCACCATGCCGTCCGCAGACCATTTTATGTATGCCCGCCGCTATCCGAACACGACAAAAAATTATTTATCTGATACAAATAAATTTAATTTTTGAATTTTTTTTATGAATTATTGTATTATATTGTAATCAAATTGTAGGGCATACTATACTTTTACAGCGTAAAAATATAAATGTCAATTATATGTTAAAATTTAATTTTTGAAATAAATATTTTTTTGTACATTATGTGTATTATTAACAATATCCAACTATAAATTTACATGTGATGTGATGAACTGTGGCTTCTCCGTAAACGAAGTCAAGAATATCTCAGCAATTATGTCCAGATAAAAAATAAATGGTGCCCGCCACCTAGATGAAAAAATAAATGGTGCCCGCCACCTGGCCGGTATTATGGAATATGCTCTTAAGTGCAAAAAGGTTGGGGACCCCTGCTTTAAACAATGCCAATGTAAACATAAAAATGCAAGTAATGTTCTTGCATCACAATGTATGTTCTATACAAATTATTATTTTTGTGCATATTGATAATTGTCACAATTTTGTCTGAATTTTATAAGTTCTGGATTATATATTACAATAGCCAGCATATAATATAAATACATATTTACATATCTTTTATGTAGAGTATTGGAAACACATTAACAAAAAAATTTATAATAAAATTTTCAAGTTTATTCATATGCTTGATAGATAATAAAGTAAGGTCACATTAAACTTCAACCATATATCACCATAATTTTTTTTTTCTTTTAGCATATTCATTTTCTGTTCTTTTATTTGTTGATTATTATTTTAGTTTATAATGAAAGTTGCAGTGAAGTGAACTGTCTATTTAAAATGAATTATGAATTTAATAATGTTAAAATATAATTCTTTATTATATTATAAAGTTGTAATGAAATTCAATTAAAGCAACAAAAACCATATAAAAAATTACTAGTCATATTTATTTCATAGTTACAATAATTTAAAATAAGATAAAATAAAATTTAGCTTTATAAAATGTGATCAGTCATCAAAAACTTCACTTAACCTATTAGTAAATTTGAAAATATGAAACTAAAGTGGAGAGACATGACTAGGGATAAATGACTGTCTAATCCATTAATTTGTAAAATGGATTAAATCAAAAAGTGCTTACTTCCTAAAGTGAATAAATGTAATAAACAGTCGAATAATTAATAAAAGAACAAATATTAATTGAATAACTTATGACATTATTTTTCAAAATTACACTTAAAAATGCAACAATAAATTAAAAGTTGCTGAAACTAGTGAGAAGAAAACAATATGAATTTTTTTAACACACATACAAACTGTATAATATTACTGGAAAGATTCCAATTTTCCCTAATTGTAATGGCTATATATATATATCTGAAGGTCCGTGACAATGCCATTTTACTCACAGTTATATGTGGGATTATTTCAATATTAGTTGAAATGCTTTTAAAAAAAAAAATCAAATTTTATACCTTTCCTCAAAGATAAGTTAAAAACTATCATCTTAAATTCAATATTCAAGAATCCAAAGGTCATTTGTGTACTTTCTTGCAAGAATGTCACTGGTAGGCTTATAGAATCCAAGAAACAGAAGATAAAAATCACTCAGAACATTGTGTTTTATATTGATCTATATGGTATTACTAATATATTTTGAAAGGCATAAATAAAATTTGACCTTCTCTAAAAACAATTAACAATTTGACTAGATAATGAAAATAGTTTAATGTTTAAAAAGTATAAATAAATATTTAAGTACTGTATACTTTCCTTTGTTTTCTAGAAAACAACAGTCCACTTTCACAAAATCTGACACTTGTTTTCTTCTACATATAATTTATGATCTAATCATTTTTAAAAAAATAAATCAATATTTATACTATTTTTTTTTTCATTTATTTACTTTATTATTTATTTATGCAAGTTAAATATTACACAGAATGTCCTTCTACTAAGCGCTAGTTGTGCTTTTGTATAGAAGAAATTGTTATAAATAGTTTATATATTTACAATTTCTTTGATTTTAAATATAATACAAATCATAATAACAAAATAATTACATTTCAATATATTATACATAATAAAATATTAATTGCATCATGTTCCTATACATATATTGATATCTACTAAGTTATATTTTCTTTTTCTATATTTTTTAATTTGATTTATTTTCATATAATGTTGTTAATTTTTTAATTCAGTAGTTAAATTATTGAATAATTTGGAAACAGTGATTTCTTATTGCAATTTCATATTTATTACAATATTTTTCAACTATGTATGAATCCATTTTTTAAAGTCTGATTTCAAATTATTTTACATGAAGTTTTTCTGAAAATATCAACATTTTTCATTGAAATGTAATATATTTTTATGGTCAATTTTTTTATATTTTTCTTCTATTAGATTAATTATTCCTTTTTTTGCAACAATGCTAGTCTATTAATAGTTAAAAAGTTGATAAGTCCATAAAGTGTTAGTTCATATCTCAAAAGTTTTCATATAAAGATTTATATATAACAACAAGAATATTTAAGGAAAAAATTGCTACAAAATATCTAAATTTATTTGTTAGAATGTTAATATAATATTAAGATATTTTTCCACATATTATCATTGCAAAATATCTAATACATTTACTTGTTTCTTTTTATGCATTTATTATCATTACATATTGTATTATTAGCATATTATGCAATCATGTGAGGAAAACATAAATTTTTTCTTCACTTATATAAATTACTTTGTCACAGCACAAAAGGACAATTTGTTCAAGCCCCTTTGACACTTTCTATGAATATTATTTAAAATCATAAGATATCTGCACATTGATATATTCATCCATCAATATTAACATTCTTTTTAACAAAAATAATAGTATAGAATCTTGAAGAATACTATCTATATATTTTTGCTCAGTATTCAATACATTTGACATTTTTGATGTAATCTATCTATTATTTAAATAATTTTTGACTTATCTGAACAATTTCCTTCTAATTCCACAATTTTCTAAAATGTGAATTAATTGTTTCTGTTCAATTATATCAAATGACTTATAACAATTTAAAAAAATATTTTCATATATATATTTTATCATTTAAAGCAATGGTGGAGAACTTCAGACCTATACGCTATATCCGGACTTCGAAAGCTCTCAATCTAGTCCTCAGATATTTTCAAAAATGTATATAAAAGCGACTTGTATAATACTTCTATTTAAACATGCACACAGTGCAAATATTGAATTAAGAATTAAGTAAAGTAAAGTACTTATTTTTTCAAACTATATCTTTTTCTCTTTCTAACCTTTATAACATTTCTAATTCATTCTGTCAGAGGTGCAATATTTCAACAAATTATCTACAGTGTGTGATCTATACGATTTAATCTACTATGTTAAAATCATTTTCTTTGTTTTTATAATGATTTTTACAGATGAATATATAACTAGCAAAAATAAAAATCAAATTTTACTTCATTTTATTATTATTTTGCTTTTAACTTTTTTTTATTAGGATGACTACACAGAATAAGACAAAAAATATTGTCATAGTAATTCATGGATTTCAAAAGAAATGGACTGTCGCATATTTTTTTATATAGAAAAAAATAGTAAATTGATGTATCTGATATATCTGGAAAGTATTTCAGTTAATAAAAAAAAACCCATTATTAAGAGACTATTTATCAAAGCATTCTGATTCCAATGAAATTACTGGGGAAGAAAGAAATATTAAAATAGAAAACTTGAAAAGGAATATCAATAAGTAGCTGACATGTTTTACAAAAATTACAAGTCCAAAAATTCTGTGAAAGCAAGTTATTTAAAAAAAAAAAAAAGGCAGAAAATTTTAAATCATTTTCTGAAAATGAATTTATAAAAGACGGTATTAAAGTGAAAGGCTGAAACCTTCTCGCGTGGCATTTAGAATGCTTATATAACAGGCAATCAGTGTAACAATCAAGTTGCAACACAAGACAGACATTTTATAAGAAAAAGGTAGTTCCACCTTCTTCTTTACTTTAAATTTCTATATATAAGCTCTGAAGCATTTTGACCTAAGAGCATGAAGCTTTTTAAACATCTTCACATTTAATTCATTGCATATTATTTCTAAATCAACAACACAAAATCTTTTACTTCATTGTAAATCGAAATATTTCGCATTGTTGATTTAGAAATAATACGCAGTGAGTAAAATGTGAAGACGTTTAAAAAGCTTCACACTCTTAAGTCAAAATGTTTCAGACTGGCTTATATATATAGAAATTTAAGTAAAGAAGAAAGTGGAACCAACTTTTTCTTATAAAATCTGTCTTGTGTTGTGACTTGAGAGCTACCTATACAGTCATTATTACATCTGAAGGTTTCAGTTTTTCACTTTAATTATGAACTGCTTGCACTTTATAAATAATATTTATAAAAGACAGTATTCTTAACTGCTGTAGAATTAACTTGCCTAGAACATAAAAAAAAATTTGAGAATATATCAAAGACAGGTTCAAAGCAAAATGGAAAAATTGACATTAAATGTGAAAGTCATTAATAGTAATAACAACAAAAACAACAACAATAATAATGATGATGTTACTTTATTTTTAATTCACAAAAAATTGTGGCTCTCATTTAAAACGGAAAAGTTGAAAATGGCCTTCCAGTTGAAAAGATTGGGCATTCTTAATAATTAGAAGTAAAGTAATTAAATTTTTGATCAAATGTGTAGGCTAATTTTTAAGCTGATAATTTTGTATGGCCCATAAATATTATAATTATTCAAATGGCCCTTGGCAGGAAAAAAGTTTCACATCCCTGATTTAATGCACTATTAATTTTATCTGCAAAATTCATTAGTAACATATTGGTATTTCTTCTTTTTACAAATCCATATTGATTTTTATTTAAAAAGTTATTTTTATTCAAAAATTGTTTGATAATTTTATGTATATAAATTTCTTAGCAATAGAAGGAAGAATAGATATAGATATTTTTATTCCGATTTAAAAACTGGTCATACTATAGATGATTTTAATAATAATAATAAACAATTATTTTATTGAATATATATATTATAATATTTAATAATATATCAATATTATTTTTGATGTCTGACATTTATTTCATCTATATTTGGACTTATATTAACTCTAAATTCTTTTACTGCTTCATATAATTATTCATTTAAATTTGGCATGAAAATGAGATTGACTATTATATGTTTTTGAAATATTAATAACATCTTAAATTTTTTTATTTTATTAATTCTTTCCAAATTATGGAATTAAGTATATTTTCTAAAAGAAAACTATCATAGAAATGGATTTCATTAGTAATAATTCCTTCATTTATTTTTAAGTTTTTTTATTTTTATAACACCTTTATTTTCATTAAAAAAAAAATCTTTCTTCCATTATTATTATTGTCAAGTCTTCATCATCTGTATTCATCACTATCTTTTCAGTTTATATCAATACTTGCATTTTTTAAAACATTGTTCTGTTCATTTTCTAAGTTAGATGCTTCTGCAAAAGGGGGGGGGGGTAATTTCTTAAACTATTTTATTGGTGGCAACCAATTTATAAAATAATGTTGGCAACCAATTTATAAAATAATGTTATTTAAAATAGTTGACCATTGCTATGTTTGCTATCTAATAAAATAAGTCAATTTCACATATACATTGGCACCATTAGTATTACGCTCTTAACCACAATTATTATATTGTACATGAATGGCAAGATTAAAACTTCAAAAAATATTAGGAACAGGAGAATAGAAGGTTTTAATGAATGATTATGATATTTTTTTCATTCATTTAGTTTTCGTTTTCAATTATAATTAAATATAGTCATTCTTATGAAAACACAGTATGAGATAAAGAATAAGTTGCACAAATGTACAATCTCATTGTCACTATTAATGCTGTGAGGTGACCAATGACACAATTAGCTAGGCCCTATACTATTCTAGGAAACTGAAGATGGTAAGATAAAAGAAAATGGAGTGAAACATAATCATAAATTTTACTAATAATTATTATGTATTAAGTCAATCTATCTTTTATTTCTTTCCTTATTCATTTGTAATTCAATAGACAGTTCAATATGCCAGAAAGATTATAAAATTATCACTTCTTTATATATTTACAGCTTAGCATTGCTTTTGACCAGTCCAGTCTTATTCATAGTACTAAGATAGATATATAGAAGATAGAATTTATAGGTTAATTAATATGCAAGATGTGAACTTAAATATACTATTTGCTTGATAATGCAACACATAGTCTCTTTTAATTATCACATAGGTGTTATTTGCAATAAACCATGCCTGTGAATCATAATAAATACTAATGCATGCATCAGCCTTCTTTTTATACTGGGTGAATCAAAAAAGTTGCAACAATCTGCTCAAATGAATTCAATATTAGTTTAAACCCCCCCCCCATTCTCAATCAACTATTGACTAACACCAAAGAAAAGTTACCCCTGGACCAGGCTCTCAAAATAATCTATAAAATTAGCTGCAATGAACCAACTTGCAAAGCTGTTTACTACAGTGAGTCTCATGCCAACAGCGATTAGTGCAGCACAAATATATATATTATAACGGTCCAATAGAAATTAGAATCTTACCATATCTACACTACAGGGCGCCACTAGCAATTTGAACCTAGAAAATTTATATAGTAGGCAGATACGTAAGTTAAAAAAAAATTTATTTTATTTTATATATTTTGACCGACCGTTAGCCCAATGTCACTAGCTCAGGGAGACGCAGAGATTTATAAAATATGAATTCTTATCTAATAATATTTCATTTAAAAAATAAATAAAAGAAGCCACTGCCGGTAATTAACACACAAACATTTATTTACGCACATATAAATTTTGAATCATTTTAGAATCACTTTTACTTTAAAATTTTTCTTTTATAAAACATCAGAACTTTACTTTAAAATTTAACTCACATTTTAACTTTGTTTTTAGAATTTAATTTACATTTAAACTTTTATTTTCTAAGTTTGCACAGATGAGATTAATATTTATTAGAGTGTCGAGTATGAATAGACTACATAGATTGCATTTGAAAATATAATATTCTATCCCATATTTAACCTTAGGCCAAAAGTTTGCAGTCAAACCAACACCAATCTATCTGATATATCGATGTATTCAATGCAGCACGAATACGACAGCACAAAATACCATACTGTCAGGAATGTACATCTGAACAGCATGGTTAGAAGACATTGACTCTCATTCAGACAGGAATACTACATCTGCCTGATGAGAAGAGCAATAAAAAAAAAACTTCATAGGAAGGGACTGTCTTCCATCTTACTATCCCATTCTGTAGGCAAAAAGGGGGAGTGCGGCATATACAGCGATCTTGCACATAGCAAATCTCATACTACATCTACTAATTACACCAATATATCCAATCCATTGACCCAATTTAACTACGAAACAAATAACCTAAGATTTACCCTCCCTTAAACTAACATAACTTTGCAAATCTATGCAACCATTCATGCCCGACTTAAATTTAACATTTCTTAAGTTTAGTTTAACAGAAAAAAAATAAAAATCATCATAAAAACTTAAAAGAACAAAAAAAAAAAAAATTAATGGAAATGATCTAACAAACAAATAATATGTTCAATAAAAAGAATTAATAAATAATTCAGTTTGGTCAGATAGGAAATACTATTGCTATAATTTCTGAAAGGTTTAGAATTTAGAGTTTGTTTTGAAAATGTTCATAAAGTTCTTACGATTTTTAAAACATTCATCTTTATCCATTACTTGCCATTTGGGATCCAGCATTAATTTCCCCGAAGTCAAGAGGAGATTGGTGTGCAGTTAGCCATTGGTCCTTTATTTTATTGCCGGGCCCAGATATCTTATATATAGTCCGCAATATGGGAAAATGATGTTTCATTTTTTTAGAACAGCTGAAGGAATTGAAAGTGCGTCTTTCAATCCCTTCTCCTCCAACTCTCTCCGACTTAACACATATCACTTTTCTCCTAGCTCTTTCTTCACTCACTAAAATTTATTTCCAAACTTTTTCTTTTTATATTTTTTTGCGGATTAACTCAACATTACGTCATGACGATGGTGATGGTCTTTTCATTGAGGTCCATTTCCCCGATGGATTTCTTTCATTGGCCATTCTGTTCCTATTGTTTTTCCTCTCCTATCTGACCTTTACTTATATATTTTGAAATGCCCAAGGGCTAGTTTACTTTTAACTAATTAAAATAATCATTTCCATTTTATAATAGCATTAATTAATTTCTATACATTCTTGAAGATATATTTTTATCTTTAATTAAATCTTTTAAATTCTTTTTTCTGAAAATTTAGTTTTAAAATACCTTTTTTCTTCCTTAATAAAGTTTTCTTTTAATAATTTTTTTCATCTATGCAATTTTATATATAAGATAGAATTAATTTTCAATTTTTATGTCTTAAAAAAAGAAGTTTTTAAAAGCGAACTTTTCAATGTCTCAATTTTTAAAAAAAAATGTAACGGCGTATGTGCCCGTTACAATATAACTTCTTTGACGTCCTTAGCGATATGAGCGCGCTGCTGTCGTTTTTCAGATGTTTTGTTTTCTTTCTTTACTGACGTAAAAAGTATAAGCATGATGTAGAACAAAATATGAGCATTAGATGGGTTAATCACGTGGCTTTCAGAAAATGTTTATTTTAAAAAAATCGGTTAAATTTCGATTTTTGGCAAATTTTTTAATCCACAGTATTTAATTTTTTTGTTTTTTTTTGATAATTTTCGTACTTATCACGAAGCGATAAAAGACAAAAATAATTTACGGGCTGCCGATGATATTTTCTCCGGTGCTATTCACAAAGATGGCCTACAATAGATCTTCAATGTAATGTCGTAAATAACATTTTTAAATTTTTTTAAAAATTTTTTTCATAAAATTATATATATATATATTTTCATAAAATTATCTTTTTTATTAATTTTAGTTTGTAATTAGTGTGTGTTAATTATTTATGCTCATATAGAATTCTAATGTAATTTTCTAACATTCTACGTACACTATTATAAAAATAATGTTTTTCAAAAAGTATAATTTATTACGAAAATCATTAATTATGTTTATATAATATGGTTTATAAGTAATTTGTTATAAAACTAATAATCAAATTCTGATTCTTGTTTACGTTTTTCAAGTCTATAGCTAACAAATGATCTGTATGCAAATAAATTATATATATGTGGTACAATAAATATAACAAGATAGCATCACTTCTGGGCATAAAGAATATAAACATCACTTGTGCGCATAAAGAATATAAACAGTTATAAAACTAATAATCAAATGTATACAAACATTGCATACACAAAGATAATCACATTCTCATTCTTATTTATGTTTTTGTTTACTCTTGTTCATGCTTTGGTTTTGCTATATGTTTCATAACATTATTTTCAAGTCTATAGCTAACAAATACACTATATGCAAATAAATTATATCTATGTGATACAATAAATATAACAAGATAGCATCACTTCTGTGCATAAAGAATATAAACATCAGTGGTGTCCATAAAGAATATAAACATCAGTGGTGTCCATAAAGAATATAAACATCACTAATGTACACAAAAAAATATAAAATGAAGAGATGAAACTCATTTTATCAGTGATATAAACAGTAGCCTACAATTTCTAGTTTTAGATAGATAAGCCAATTGGTATGATGATTTCTTTTGTATCTTTTATTAGGATGAATCTATTTCTTTATAGACGCCTTTGACATTTAGAACATTTGGGGTACAAGATAAAAATGAAGAAGTTATATCTGACTTCTTTTGGAGATTGTGAAGCTGTGGATTATCTCAGGTAAGACATGTTATACATGTTTAGAAAGATAATTTTGTGAGGAATATAAAGAAATTATCACTGAAGATGTATTTTCAATTTTAGTTAATGTTACTTTTCAAATTATGAACAAACAATAAAATAATAATTATTTCGGATGTGAAAATTTCTTTTTTTCCCCTTATTTTTTATATAGTTATCACTATTTATTTTATATTTCTTGTTTTCCTTAATGTTTCTAGTTTCTAGCAATGTAATTGTTTTTGCTCTAACATAATTAAAACTGAAGTTATTGTGAAAATTGTGTGTCAGGCCAGTATTTTAAAAAGTTCAATATGGCGGGCTTGAAGCTGAAAGAGATAATCATGCCAAAACAGACCCCAAAATGGAGTCAGTATTTTTAGAGCATGAGATTGACTTGGGCCATAATTTCAATTCACTTAATAGCAAAGTTGTTTGTGCTAAGCGCAATAATCAAAAGATTAAAATACAAAGTAGCAGGGTTTACCGTAAATAACATCCATGCAATAAATAAAAGACTCATGCGTTGCATAATCATGCCAGTAATATATTTAAATTCATAACTTGTATACTAATTAACTTGTAAGTTTTCTTTTCTATATACCTATGTCAGAGCTATGAATATGACCAGCCTGGTCGAAAGTAGCAAAAATTTTGTAATCTTTCAGCATAATGAACCTACACTATCTATTGAATTATTATGTACTAAATTAATAGAATGATAGTTTTCAATTAACTTTCATTTAATCATATTATACTATTCACTTCATGAAAATAAAAATATATGAAAAACTGTGCCATGTTTATTCCTAATTTTAAGAATGACAGACTTAAGAGGTAAAGCTTCCTCAAAGTTTATCCATATAATTTCAAATACCTTATAAGTCTAATGCAAATAATATTTCTCACATTTAATGCTTTGTTGGAATAATGGATTCAAGAGATAAAATTTTCTGTATCAAAATTCAACTTATAGTTTGAACGTCATATGGCATCCCAAACAATTATTTGATTATCAACCTGTGGGATTTAACATAAGATTCAACTGCTATAGGTTCGCAAAATCAAAGCTCAGCCTGTTATCTCTAATACATGAAAAGAGATATTATTAATTGAAAATATACCCATCTATACAGCTATATAAATCAGTTATCAGGATAGCAATTATATATTATTGTGACTTCCAGATATAAGTAATATGTCATCCTAAAAAAATTACAAATCTAATTTCTCAAATATCATATAATCACATGATCACCATCTACTGCTTTATAAATTTATTTTTATTCAAAAATAAACCTAACATCCTTTTTCTGTATGATTTTGGCCCCAGTTGTCTTTTTTTTTTTAAAAAAAAAATTATACGATGCAAATTATTAAAAGTTCATATATCAGTAAATAATGAATAAAAATTGTATTATTGATACATTTTCTTTTACTATCTTATTTAATATGTCAAATGCTCTTATTATTATTAAATAATAATAATAAAACAAAATTATAAGAACAGATTTTAATGATTATATTTCACATTGAAACATCAAACTATTTAAGCAGATTTTACTCTTTTTTATTCTTATTACTCTTTTTATACTTATTAATTCATGTTATTAAATCATATTGTTTATTAAAGAGGGCATCTAGACAAGTGCTATAATCATTTAATTGTATGATCTGTAATAACAGAGATACATTCTATCAATACCACTTTTTAAGTCCATCTGCAATATTGTGAGGAAGATCTGCAATTTAAACATTAATGAATCTATGTTCTCAAACAGCAGTTAGAATTATAAAAATAGTTTTAAAATACAAGTAATCATTGCACAATTAGTAACAAATGTTTACATTTTATTAGTAATGATTGTTTTTTTTCCAAAGCAAATTTTTTTTTTTTGTTTTCAATATCCTTTTATTTTAAATAATATTTTTAATAATAAAATATATTTAATTTTTATAATTATTAATGCTTTTTTTTTATTGAAGTCATGAAAACTCAAATGATAAAAATAAATAATTTTTTTTAAAAAAAAAAAATTCAATATTTTTTGTTACTTTTTATTAGATTCAAAAATATTTTAAGCAAAAAATTGTGCTAAAAAGTAATTTAATTTTGCTACAAACTCTATTCAATCTGAAAGCAATAAATCTCAGTTTAGTTACATCAAATTTATGTTCAGATTAGGAATCAGTAAACTATGGCTCGACATAAACATATTTTTTATTTCCTTTTTGTAATTTGTAATAAATATTTTGATGACTCGTTATTTCTTGAATTCACCCTTATTATATAATAACAATTATTGTATATGATGAATATTTAAATATTAGAAATTTGTGGATAAGTCAAACTGTAGAAGTAATCTTTATTTATTCATTTATTTTTAATTAAGAGAATTTTTTATTTTCCCTAGGTATGTTCTGTTATTAAAATAAATGTATTCACAGCCATTCAGAAATTCGTGTTTTTTCACATTTCCTGGCAGCTCTTTAATGGGAAAGGGGGGGGGGTACATTTTTACTTGCGGCTCTTTAATAGGGGTAGGGAGGAGATTAAAATAAAATGGCTTTTCATGTTAAAAAGTTTGCCGATCCCTGTTCTATATGAAGATGAAGAAAGTATATATGTCATAAATACTCATAAGGCATTAATAATGATTGGGGAGAGACCGCATCAAAAATACCACTGAAGAAAATAATGATCTATTTCAGTTGTAGTCTTGATGGTTTTAAATGCATTATACAATCAATCTAGATTTGTTTCACTTTTTCTATACTGAATTAATTACAATATCATTGCCATAAAGATCAACAGCATCACTCTTATTATACATACCCAACTTTTCTTCTATAAGCCTACATAAAATAATATTCATAAAATCATAAAAGTAAAATCACTTAGATAAATGGTAATAAAAAGACATCCTGGAGAGTGACAGCTAGAATACTAATAGAATCCAAAACAAAATATTTTCTATTATTAATAAATCTCATTGGCAAAGAACATTTATACTTAGTCTAATATTTGAAATACAGGCACTTTTCATATACCTGGAGCCTAATAGTAAATATAGGGGATTTGAACTCAGACTTTCAAGCACCTTTCAACTATCCACACTATCTCATATCACTAATACACATGATCACACACATGTAGAAAAGATCAATAATTATCAATATACGTATTTCATGCTGAACCAGTATCAGTGATGTGAGATAATGTGGATAGTTGAAAGGTGAAAGTCTCATTTCAAATCCCCTATATTTATATTTCGCCTATTTTTTTTTTTTTTTTAAAAATAATCTAAATTTTTGATAAGTTGATTTTCACTTATCAATCTGGATCTCTACTCCCAATTTGAAGACTTTTCTTTAGCAAAGAGATATTGATATTAAAATTCATAATAAATGAATCACAAAACAAATTATTGAAGAAAGACAGAGAAAAAAACCCAGCTACTAATACTAATAGATTTCTGTCAATTAAAATGCATATAAAATAAATAAAGGAGTGGAGCATCTAAGAGACAAAGACTTTTAGATCTATATAATGAAGTAAGAAAAAAAACAAGTTTGGCCAAGAAAATGAAACTGTAGTAATCAAACTGACAGTTTAAAATTCTCAAACATCTCTTATCCTTCTGAGCAACTGATCATATGATAAATAAATAGAATAACAAAAAGCACCCTCTAGCAAAATATGTAAATGAAAATTATTCTAAAGAAGCAATTATTTTAATAATTTGCAGTTACTGTAAAAATATTTCTTTAAAAAATAAAAATAAATTCAATAATAGAAGTCATATTCACATATATCCCTCCCGCCCTTTAAAAAAAAAAAAAAAAAAAACAGATGCCATATCTCATTTTCTGAATTACAGATTTTGAAATTTTTTTATATAACTCTACATTTTGAAATACTAAAAAAATCATTAGTTATTTCAAATTAGACAGAAAAATTAATGCAAAATTTATCACTAAATAACTTTATGTTATTTGTTTGAAAAACACATTTTTCTAATAAAGTAATACTTCTTTTTGACTTTGATGTAACTTTCTTTTTTTAAAAAAAAACCTGAAATCATTTTTATTATTCTTTTAAATAGCAATAAAACACTTAATAAAAAGAACACCAGTTTTACTTATAACTATTGAAGCAGCAGCTATATTATCTGAGTTGTACTTATAAGCATTCAGTCACTGCACAAATCATTTTCTCAATCTGTTTATTAATGTATACATTCACAGTGCCATGTGGCTTAGTGTAATGGCAGACTAGCAGTCTCAAGAGCTAAATGTGGATAGATAATGACTCAATTTTACTTCCAATGCTAAACATCTTTCTAAGAACAAACCATTTGATTATTTTAAATATATATGCACATGCCAATATATATATCACAGTATTAATTATAAAATTATTTAATATTTTACAAAATATAATTGTACAATGTCCAAAAATTTTGCTCAAATTAAGCAAATATTTGAATTGAGATGCAATAAATTACTATTTTTAGCAAGTAAAACTTTTTTGTTAATCCTCAGTGGCCTTCTAACATGATTACATAATGATTAAGAGAGCATCATTCATAAATTTTCAGCAATTTAGACCAGTGATGAAAGGGATTAAAGCTCCTTGAAGATTCCTGAGAGGAATTAAACTGCTTATCTAAGTGTATTTTTTCTATATATGTTAGTTATATCCAGTGATTGGAAGCAAACCCAGTAGACATTCAAATTAAAAAAATGAGATTTCTTCCTGAAATACATAAGCTTCACACCTAAAAATCACTATCGATTCATTGATGTCAGTAGAGTGAGTCATGCATTATTTCACTTAGCACTGAATGAAAGTAAAAACATTTCATAATTCATAATTTAACAATCATTCCTATTCTTGCTCTCTATAACTCTAATAATATGTATTGTATTCTTATTCTAATGTATATTACAAATATAGTTAAGTGGTACATAAGTTTAACAAATAATTAATTGATATCCAGTCTCTTTAATGAGTTATATACACAAAAGAACTTCTAATAAAGATAAGATGAAAATTAGGTAAAATAAAAATTGTACTGGATTAAGATGAATTAATTATTTTGACTGGCAAATCCTGAATACTCCTTCCCCCTTTTTTATAAAAAATGAAGATTGAATGCATCCATAGATAATCTCTTCCATGAGAAAGAAAGCACCTATTGTTAAGTAAGGATCCATTCAAGAAACTTAATACAGTAAAACCAGATAATCAAACTACTTATCTATATACATTTAAGGTTTCTAGGATAAAAATTAAATAACCAAATCTTAGCAAAAAATGGCAAGTTTTACAAATGTGGGCAGTCCAATCACTTATGAAGTTTTGTGTGCTCGGACAGCATTTGCATATCCCCTCTGAAATAACATTTGAGAGATGCTGAGTTTTTCATTAGCTATTATTGCCCTAAACCTCTAGCAATAATCTAAAAACACAAATTCACTTTAATATACCAAGAGAGTAATAAATCTGTAATCAATTGTTAAATGGCGATCAGAACTTAAGCGTTGAATATGATTTTAATTTACATGGAAAAATGCTGGGGTATATTCATTTGTAGCTGAAGAAATGTGAATCTTTTACCAGATCTTGCTCAGGTTTAATTAGACAAGATTATAAAAAAATCAAGCATTTCTGTTAATGGGGAGGCTGAAATTAAAAAGATAAACCAGAAATATGAATATCAAGCTCTGAATCAAAAGATCATTCAAATGAATCTTGTACTTGTTACAAGAAATTGTTATAGCTATAGTAATAATGTATTAAAGCAAAGTTTCATGTTTTCCCAGTCTGTAACTATGGAAGTAAAGTAGAACATATTGATATTCCTTAATAATAAATGAAAGCGAGCTTCTAAAGCTTCAGGATGTAAAAAAAAAAAAAGACTAACAACAAGTCTAAAATAGATAATCTACCAGTTAATGGGTGAAATAACTTTCAAAATAAAAATTGGAATAAATTAAATGCTGATTATAATGAAAATACTCAGAATTCACTCAATATCCATAATATCAAAAGGTAATTGGGGAAAAAAAATGCAAATGGTAAAAACATAATAAGAATCCCAACCCCAAAATAGTACAGATTTTCTGAGTAATAAAGTTCTCCTTGGAGAGGTAATTATTCAAGTAATGGAAATACAAATGTGCATTTCCATCTATTGATTGCAGCTAAGACATACATAGGTTAATGGGTAGAAATTAGATCTAACCAGTTGGCAATTCTTTTGATAGAATATACTGAAGCAATGGATCTGGAAGTCCGATCCATGCTTCACAGCCTTCTATAAACTTACCAATATTGTAAACCTGGATTAAGTTTATATCCAAGTATCAACAGGATTTTGTATTAAATATAAAATTAACGTGTTTCATTTTGTACATTTAACGCTTATTAAAATTAGCTGTTTACTTTAAAATATTTCTTTTATAATAAAATTCTGTTTAAGATTAAATTGTTATTAAAATTTCCTTTTCAAAAGTTATTGATCAAACATATATATATATATACATACGGAAGTGTATATATATATATGATTAAATGCAACATTCTGTTGAACTAAAATGTTTTTTTATTAAAAAAAATAATAGGATATTTTTCTTTTAATTTTTGTTAAAATATAGAGTATGATTTTATTTTAAGATAAGCCTGCTAGCATTTCTAAAATAATAGCATTTGTTCAATTAGTTAGTCCATTCAAGGCAAATTAAAGATGGCCTTTTTAATTAAATCAAATTCAAAGTTAAATGCAGAATTTGATAATAGGAAATTAAAGTTTATTTTTAGCAAAAAGTTACTTCGAAACAAATGACGTAGGGGGCTTATCAAGATCTAAAATCATATGCAAAACAATAGAAGAGTATCTCCAGAAAGGTATAAAAGGTGGGGAGAACAAAAGACTGATTCATTCAGACCTTTGGCTTTCAAGACTGATTATTCAGATTTTGCTTTTAAAATCAGTCAGATTTTGTTCCTGAATTTATTCAGATTTTGTTCGTTAAATTATTCTGATTTTGTGCTTGAAGATTTGTTCAGATCCTGTGCTTTAATAATTCGGCATTTTGTGCTTTAAGTGATCCTCCTAGGTTGCTCTGAAAACAAATGGGGAAAACAACGGAGTCCTAGTTTTGCGGAAATACCTGTGCTGAGTTCCAACATACGACATTAAAAGTTCTATTAATTTGATGGACGTGACTATGTACGGTGGCTAGGCACAACAGCTTTGCCTGCGTTGGGGTCCTAAATCCATCAAAATGCCATAACGTGTCAAACCAATAGTAAACCCGAACTGTGAGCCTTGTCTGTGCCTTTCGTGAAAATGCTGCATATCTCAAATTCCTTTGTCCGGACAAATCACTCTACGTACGAAATCAAGCCATGGACGTCAAGGGAACTGGATCAAAGAAACAAAGACTGGTAACTTTATATATCTCCTCATGAATTATTACGTTACCTTTGATAAATACCTTTTGTTAATTGTTTCTTTAATTTATATTTATAATATAACTGTTTTTCTCTTATTAGATTTATATTTATCTTTCGTTTGATCATCTATTTTATACTTAAATTTTTCCCCTTCGCTATTCCTCATTTTAGTGTGTTATATAAATGTTGTCTTGTTTCATTGCGGTGTAAGTTATTTTCCATTTACAAATATTTCCAATTTAAAATAATATCTGTAAATTAAATACTAGTAAGTTTCTTTTTGTTTGCCAACTTGATCTCCTCGATAACGCTTACTTTGTTCAATTTTAGTGCCATAGCTTTAATATTGTTATTTATAGATGTCTTTAAATATTTTAAAATTGTTTCTAAAGCACAAAGCAACTAGAGAATGCTTTGTGAAAGAATTATTTTAATTTTGCTTTATCGAGGGGACATGAGTTAATAATTTTATTTAAATTGGAAAAGTAATACTTAGACCACAAAATATTACGTAATTGCCATCCGCCTCATTGTAAAATTATTTATCAGTAATCAATCGGGGAATAGCGGAGATAATTAAAACCTTTCTAATATTTTAAAATTACGTTTATTAAAATATTATTTTAAACTAAAAAGCTTAAGTCTTCTAACGTTATTTCAACCTTTTATTAGCTTAACCTTTTATTATTTGTCCAATGATCCAAGTACGCACTAACACACAACTCATGTTATATTATGTGCACATTTAACTTAGTTCTGTAAGTATTCTAGTCCATTGTCTTTCCCTGATGCTAAGCTGTGGGCCAGGGTTATAAAATAACTTATGCATGTCTCAGATATGTTGTTGGTTCGTGGTTAGACTCGAAAATAGACGAATAGGGCAGAGGCCTTAGTATTCTTGATTTTTATATCTCGCTTATGAGTGGCCTCGAGGTACTTTCGCCTAGTATTGGAACTGGGTTAAACCAATATACATCATTCGACTGGCACAATACTAAATCTTCAAGTCAGTCTTATTCTAGTTCACTTTTATATGAATAATCAAGCCAACCCGATAGGCCGCTATTATTGCCCAATGCCATTTTTTTAAAAGCCAAAGTTGCTGATGATCTTGCAATACTTTAAATTGAAATAATGATAAAGTTCTTTACTCATTCAGAATAAGCAATTTCAATTGTATCTATACTTATGGGCAATGGAGAAATTAGATTATGTGGAATTATTGATGTACAAACAACAAGGTTTGATAAGCTCTTGCTTCAATAAAACTATTTATCTCCATAATGCCATATGGGAAAACTTTTTTATTGATCTTAGGCAAAAATATCTGCTACTGCTAGTCAATAATGAAGCTAAAAATTATGGATATTAATAACAAATTATTCAAAGCATCGTAAATTAATTAGAAGCTAGGGTTTCAGAATTCCAAAGCATATTTCCCATTAAATGCTAAGTTGATTCAATTTTCTACATGCATATAAAATGGAGAACAGACAAAGTAAAAAATAGTCCCCATGTCAATGCTCTAGAAGGCTATGTGCTAGAGGGGCAGCTTGGTTATCAGAAAAAGAACATCTCAATAGTAAAACAATGACTCATTGACTTAGGAGTGATTCATCTATCAACAAATCAAAAGTTGGGTACAAATAAAGCCTACTCATTAAAAAAAAAAAGTGGCCACTCAGGAATTATAAGGATGAATATGCTGGAATTGTATATACAGAGACCAAACATACTAATTTTGAATCTAGAGACCATCAGTGCTGGAATTAGCAATGATGATTCCAGCCAAGATTTCAGCTAATGTTGCAACAAATTCTGGGTGAAAAATATGCACAAGCCATATCGAACCATTGAGAAACAAACAGTTTGGTTTTAAGTCATGCACATCATTTGATATATTGTGGAAGCTGTGGATAAACTCCCTAAAATAATGTAATAGCATTTGTCAAATCAAGAAATTCTATGCAAGGAATAATACTGCATCTCCTTTATTCATGATTCCATCCTAAGAGTAATGGCTAGGTATAAAGAATAATACAAAAACCAAATTTTTTTTTTACAAAAAATGGTGATGGTATAGAAAGCAAAAAAAGACTGATAATAGAGTATGCAATTCACTAGAATATTACTATTACAGCATCAGCTTAGCTACCATTCATGGCACTTCTTCAAAAAGTTACTGAAAAACTGTCAGTTAAGAATAAAGTTGAGCAATTTTAAAACCATAAGCGTTAATCAAGCAAAAGGTCAATAACCATCTACACTTTGGTGTCAAAGTCCTTTAAGAGTATATTAGAGAAATGATGAATACTCATGATAATTATTGAGTGGAAAAGGGATGTACAAATATTTGAAAGTCAACTGACAGCAGACACTGAGAATGAGAATCAACTTTAGACAAGCAGTTAAATGCTGAAAGCTAACGATATAGAAAGGATTAATTCTTAAAGAAACTGATCTTTTCAACTGCCAACTGTGAAGAGACAAATGTCAAACAGCTCACTATAAAGCATCAAAACAGCATGACCATCCGATAGTAAAAACAATGTTAACACTCATCTCCATCATCCAAAGCAGATGAGTCAAAGAGATACAACTTATATGAAGAGCAGTACAACTAAATAAAATTCAATAAGAGAAAGAGATGTAGTGAACTTCTTAACTAGGCACACAAATACTTGGAATATTTGCAAAATAGAATGATAGTGTCTATTAGTTCTACAAGTTTATCAACTTTGGAGATTCAGTGACCAGAAGTGTGTCCAGAAGCTGTAATCCTCCAAACAAACAAAGGAATAAGATTCCTAACAGAAGCAAGTGATCCAATGGCAGATTAATTGCTAACTATTCATTCAGAATGACAGTATGAGCCATAGTTACTTAATGCTTAATTAAATTAGCAATGTTTCATATTGTACAGCTTGGAGCAACTGTAGTCATGCAGTTCACTCATCACCTCCCTTTTTATTTACTTAACTTGATAATGTATCAAATTCATAACTTGTAACACACTAATTATATGTGTTATAGTCTTACAAATAAATATTAATTAACCCCAGCTGATCTCATTATTGCCTTATATACAATATTTTTTTTAAAAAAAGAAATGCAGACAAGTCATACAATATCTCTTATTTTTATGCTGAAATGTATTATTGATTTTCACCAACAGTAATATTTTCTTTTATTAAAATCAGCACTTTAATTCCATTTTTACAGTATATAATTATGATATAAGATGAAAATAATAGTCAACAAGTACTGTATAAATATGCATTACAAATTTAATTACTAGAAAACTGTTGCTTCAACATTTTTAAAATTACATGGTTTTAAAACTTAAGAAAACAAATGTAGCACAAAAAATGATTTCCCATAAGAGTTTTAAAACTTTTATTTAATAATTTCGTATTTGCTATTTTAGCTCTTAAGTTAAAGGAAAAAAAAGCAATTAAACTTAACCAAACATGTTGAGTAAAAGAGGAAAGAAACCATGAAGTTATTTTATCAGTATTAGGAGAATCAGAATACATTCATAACAATATAAAATTCCTGACGTCTGTCATTTTAATAAAGATAAAAAAGATTGTATATAATTTCTATTGATAAGCAAAGAATATTAGAACTTAACTTTATGTAAAAGTAATTTGACAGTATTTATGTATTTTTTTGTGTATTGGTGCATGATAAATGTTTTGCTTTAGTGACTTGATGGAATTGATCCCAAAAAGTTACATGGCAACAGACATTGCTGACAATTTGTCCTACATCTAACCAGTAATTAATTCATGTAGCATAGAAAGCTTTAATAATATGATAAATACTGTGACTTCTTAAATAAATAAATTTAAAAAAAAATACTTTAGTATTTATTATATTATTAAAGATACCATGCAACATGTTCAGATTTTACAAAAGTTATAAAATTCACAGAACTTTATATTATATATAAAATATCAAACAAAAAAAAAGTATGACCATGGTTGGTGTTATGCACATAATGATTATATAACATCTGATACTTAAAAAATATTTCACAAGGCATATCAAATTATAACTGCTTGGTCAAAAATTCAAGAGAGAAAATAACATTTGAACATGGGAAGTGAGACTGAGCACAACAGTTCCATTAATAATAAAAAGATTTGTGCATGGCAGCCACATGACGTTTGAGCACCAAATCAATACTTTTATCTCACCTGCAAATTGATCCATCAGACTTTACCTCTTGAACCAACCACAATTGCTATGTATACTAACCAGCATCAGGACAACAGATTCATTCAAATGACAGATTTTTAAAATTTATTTTCCACAGATGGAAATTGATTCACAAAACTAAATTCATTTTCACACATAAAATGGCAATAATAAAATAATATGACTGGATTATACAAAAAATAAATAAATAAAAAAGACTGCAAACAAACTTCTTTTTTTTAGTCGTGAAAAAGATAATACTTATAAATTTTAAATAAAATTTTTATTTAAATTTACATTTACAGGACGGGCAAAAAAATTCTTTATTCCATAGAATAATGTTGATAAAAGCAATCAATATTGCCTCACTTTAAAGTGTCTTTAAGATAAACTTTTGAATGTAAATGGAATATATTTCCCCTATAATAACATTTCTATTGATTTGCTTCACACATAAAATTCAACAAAGATTTAATTAATTTTTATTAGTTATTCATTAGATCAGAGATTACCCACTTAATGAATATTATTTCTGTAATATAATTTCCACTACATCACTCTCATGCAAGGTAGGGACTGGTTTCTATGGCTTTTAACATATTGTAAAGGGTGTAATCATAAAAATGTGACCAACAAAGATTTACTTTTGCAACAATAGATTCATTATCATTATTCACAAAGCAAGCTAAGGACATTACAGTCAGATGATTTTCATTTTACAGTTGCTCATCAAATGCAAAAATTAGAATAAAATATAATGTCTGATATGCAAGCACAATCATTAAATTATCCATTTGTTATAATTTATATTGAAATATATATTTAGAAGTATTTCTTTCTAGGCTTACAGTCTAAAGTAAAGATACTATCCAAATTCCAAGCAGAATAAATCAAAAATAAAAATATATCAAAATCAATTGCTGTATAGATTAAAGAGTTCAATTTTAATAAAAATTAATAATTTTTAAAAGCGTAAAATTAAAACACATTCTACTAAAAATTCACAGATCGATTTCAAAATTTCTGTTTTCTTGTGAAATAACTTTTATCAGTAGTACTGCAAGTACTAACAGTTTTATAACACATATAAAGCTATGCAATCCTGTTTCTTTTCTGAATCTGATGAATCATATCTCGCAGGCAATAAACTACTTCACACGAAAAACACTTCTACTAGGAGGTAAAAAATTTTTCTTCAAACAATTGCTTAACCATTTCACAAATGATATCTGACTAATGCTATCACCTGCTATTTGCTTTTGAATTAATCCACATTAGCAAGTTGTCATTTGTTCTGTGATATTACAATGCAAATTGTTCAATCTAGAAATCATTTTCATTACCTGTGTACTTTTAAATTCACTATGTTTTTAAAATGATGTAGATGTTGATTAAGTGCTATTTTATTTAGGATTTAATCATTTTTATACCATTAACTTTTATAAAAATATATTCTTCACTTCAATACTAATCAGTTTATAATTTTTTTAAAAAATATAATGATTAAAATTAATATTTTCATGGATACAAAAAGAATTTTAAAAAATTAATAATACAAACAAATTGCAGAACAAAAATCTTAATGCAAATCAACTCATAAATATTGCTTAATATTCTAAAAAATTAGTGATTCCATCTTTAGCACTAGATTTTTGCCATTGTTACCATAATTTCATTTAAAAATTTTCTTTGTTGCTATTGACATTATTCAACTGACAGATATTATTTTTACAGCTCATGACCAAAATTACTATAATAAATGCAATTAGGAAAATATTTTTGGTTAAAATAATACATACAATATTTTCCACTAGAGATTTAGTAATTTCATGTTTATCATTCAGATATTTAGCATTGATCATTTCACTTCAATTTTTTTTATATCAGTATAAAGCTTTCAAATTCTAGTTTTATGACTTATGTCTACAACTGTTAGAGTATCCACAACTAAGAAGATATTTGTTTTAAAAGAAAATAAGTGTTATATTTTCACCATTAAAGATTTAGCATTTACATTTCTAACATTGTTATTATATTTTCATTTCAAAATCTTCTTTTTTTGATGTCAACATTAACCAATTTCCAAATTCTATTTTTATGGTTCACACTAAAATTAATATAGTACAAGCAACTAAAAAATAGTTTTTTTTAAAAAAAATATCTACAATATTTTTGTCACTCTGAATAGTTTAGTGCAACGATAGTGTTGACCCTGAAACATAAGGTCAGTAAAACAATTCTAGACTTGGCACTTCAAGGCACTTACATTTTTTATAAACTTCTGAGCACTAAAGCCATTTGATTATTTTTAAAAAATATATTTGCCACCAGAGATTTAACAATTTCATGTTTGGCATTGAGACATCTGCCATTATTAACATAATTTCACTGTAAAATTTTTTTTGAATTGCATTAAAGTTTTCAAAATATGCTTTTATGGCTAATGGTTAAAACTGTTATCTAGAAGAACTATTTAAAAAATACTTATAATTTTTTTGTAGCTAAAAATTTAGTGATTCCATGAGTAGTACTTAAATTTATATCATTGTCACTATAATTTCACTTCAAAATTATTTCTTATTTGATATCAACATTAATCAGGTTTTTTAAAATTCTGCTTTTATGGTTCACAACTAAATTATTATAGTATATGCATCTAGAAAATACTTTAAATATATATATATACAGTATTTTCATTGCTAGACAGAATTAAAAGTAATTAAACTAAACTGATAATAAATTTTACATAACAAAGATGTCTGCTCCTACAAATCAGACTTTAATGAAAAAGTATTTGTTTTTATTGCAATTTAGTAATTCCATGTTTAGAATTTAGATTTCTGCCAGTGTTAAAATTTTTCCATTTAAAGATTATTTCTTATTTAAATGTCAACATTAATTAGTTTTCAATTTCTACTTTTATAGATCCTGACTAAATTTATTATAGTACAGTATATATATTTAGAAGAAGACTTTAAAAAATATGTACAATATTTTCATTATTGGTTGGGGAAAAAACCCAGACAAACAAAACTAAAAAGTATGTTTTATAAAATTATTTTTACTATTATTATAATTAAAAAGGAGATTTAAAATGTTTAAAACATCATTGTTTCAATACTTATTGCAATTATAAGTTTAAAAAAAAAACAAAAAAACAACCAAACATAAACATAATAATAAAAAAAAACCTATTAAATTTCATAAATTAATCAAAAAGATGCATATTTGATGCCTAAGTACATTATTTTTGATAGACAACAACTATTTTCTTATCTTGCAGTAAGTCTCATGCAAAACTCACACTCATATAAACATCACTCATTCTGTCATAGCAATCAAAGATTAAATTTTTTACCATTTTTTTTTCTTAAAATTTCATTTGAAGTGGCTTTAAATCATAGAATTAGTGATCATAGTAATTATATTCAAGCCTAAAAGAACAGTTCTTTTATTTTTTTCTTACGTCATTCTCTAGATAACTAAAAGTTGAAAGTTTTAGCCCGATGATAAATCTATAACATAACTTGATGACTGGTGATTAAAAAATTTGTGACTGAATTAATTTCCAGACATCCTATGTTTTTATTGCAAGCTAATATAAAAATCCAAAATTATGATTGAAGAAAATTATTTTTTGGCTTTTTAGTGCACAGCAAATAAAAATGTTTACTATAAAATAGACCTATACCTTGCTTAGCACTTGATCTTTATGCGAGGATCCACAATAGTGATCATCATCAATGTATACCCACTATTTTGATTTATAATATATTATTTAATATAATGATCTTAAAAAAAAAATTGTGGCCATTTTGTAAGACTGATGATATCATAGAATAGTTAGTTATTAATGCTGTCATCCAAAAGTAAAATAGTGACTTTCATGTTGAAATTGTACAGTACAGAGATTATTTATAATATACAAGGATCGTATACAATATTAGTTGCTATATACAATATTTTAATTATAAACTTAAATTACCATTAATAAATGTACAATACAGTATTTAATTTTCACCCAACATCCTTGCAAGTCAATCAGTATTTCTAAATGGCATATTCAAGATTTTCATTATTAATGATTACAGAACCAAAAAGTGTTTCATTTAATATAATAATCAAAATCATATTTTAATGACATACAACAAAAACAAATATATTAATCCAATATTAAGTCGTAAAATGTGCACATTAGTTTAAAAACGGTACACTGCATTTACTTTATAGATTAAAACTTTTACTAACATTACTTTGGTTGCGGCAAAAATTACAATCATCATATTGTAATTTAGTTATTGTTATTTTGAAAAAAAAAAAAAGATTTCGTAATAATGAATTTTGTATGATCAAAATTATTAAATCCAAATTAAAAATAATCTATTTGCTTAATTTTAAAACATCTTGTAATTTGTTTTAGAATAGCAGATGATACTACAATTATATAAAAAAATATAGAAATGGGGAAACAAATGAAAATTTTATTTGGCATAAAACTAAAAATCAAGTTTGGTCATATACTATTAATATTATCAAAATTGAAAAAGAAACCTTCATGCTGTTCTTCCACAAAACAACAACCAGAAAATAATAATAAATTCTTTACAACAGCTATATAAATATCAATAATAATTATTACACATAAAAAGCTTTTTTTCAGCACCTGGCTTGCTGCCCTGTTCAAATGTTTACAATCTATTTAATATTAACAAATTATTTCAGACAAAACCATCTAGTATTCAACAATGGAATTAAAAGAAGCAAATAATATTATAAATCATTAAAACAAATCAAAATCCTCTTATAGAAATCCAGTAATTATAAAATAATTGATTATATGATAAAAAAGGTACATCAAATAGATATTACATGCATTTTTTACAATTATATATATATCATCTTGTACAATTTTCCATTCATTTTAATTAACCAATTGTTAATCAAATTTATAGAAGTCTTGTAAATATTCATACAATTATTTAAGTTATTTTTAATATAGTATGTTTTATATATTTGTCTTCTGTTTGGATCTTTGGTGTAATTTAAAGGTTTAATACTTTTTATATCTAAAGTATTCAATCAAATCAAACTAATGTATTTTCAGTTAAAAAAACGTGAGCAACATAATATTGGTGTGATAAAAATACAATACAAATAATTTACAAAATATTCATACCGTTAATATTTATTTAAATAGTTTGTATCTCTGCCTTCACACGTACTGTAATAATTGAAAAAGTTTTAACGTCATTTTCAAGAAAGTGACTACCATTTTTAATAAAGTGCAGCATCTCATGGCAAAAAAAAAAAAAATGCCACAGCTAGTGTATTTATATATAAAGTGCTGTTTATTTAGATCTGAACAGTACATATTGTAAAAAAAAAAGGCGTAAATATTTATTATAATATGCAAACAATGCATTAGATACTTTTTTCTTTTCCTTTTTAATACTTTGGAATATAGTGGTTTTTTTTTGAAGTTAACTGTGATTGGGGTTTGATAATTTACAAAGTGCTAATTTTGCTACTCTTACATTAATCACAAATAACATGTCTTTATTATCAATTAAATAAGTTAATAATTTTTTTTTTTAAAGTTCTAAATAATTTCGTGGAAGTAATATAACATAGTAGTACAAATTTAAAAAATATAAAACTTCAGCATTGATTTTTTTCAGCACAATGTCCATTTTGCTGTAACTCTGGGCAATTAAAAAATATTTTTTTTTTTCTAATGGTTCTATTTAAAAGTTTATAATTACATATACATTTTCAATCACCGCAGCAACTAAATGACCATGAAAAAATCAAGAAAATCCTTAGTTGGAAACTGAAATACACATCTTACATCGACATCTGTTGTATGGGTTTAAATACATTTACTGTTGCCACTATTTTTAAAATCAAAAATAAAATAAAAACACAGTTAAACCATCATAGATGCATCTGAATTTATAAAAATCATGAAATCATAGCATTCCACATGAAAAAAAAATTTAAACCATTCATTCTAAACTTTTTCTCCATAGATCCTCAGTTATCAACATCTGATGCACTCCTCCAAAAATCAACAAAGGATTTAGAAGTCAATGATAGAAGACTTTAGAATGAGCAAATGATGATTCAGAAAGCTGAATAATTATGATTAATGAATGGATCACCGCAAAGAATAATTTTGAGCTAAGTTTTTTTTACATAGATTTAAGATGCATTATTATACGTGCATACATATTTTAAGTGTATACTTGCATAATACACATAGCACATTTTACACAAGCACATAATATACATTAAGATTTTTAAAAAAAATTATTATATATATTAGTTTAAATTCTTTGTTCACAGCCTTTAATGTAATTTTTAGCTGGAGTAACCAGTCGAATTTTTCTCCATAGAAAACCATTATAACTAATTGATTTTTATATATTCTGAAGTATGAGTTTTGGGAAACCAATTGCCTTTCTAAGTGAGTAAAAGTGTATTTTATATATATTATTTTTAATTTTTAGTATTAGCACAATACTCAAAAACATTCATTATGAAACATTTACATATATATTATTTTTAAATACTAGGATATTTCTTTTAATTATTTCTACTTAAAATGATAATAAAAATGAAGTGGCAATCTGTATAATATTTTAAAGAAAATTCACAGCCTATTAAATATCAATTCCAATATTATTTTGTTCATGAAAGAAGTATTTTAAAATAAGAAACTTTTACAATCAAAAGAAATGATTTATTTTCATTTCTATTTAGAATGTATTAGTAACCAATTTTTTATTTTTTTAAAATATACTGCCCTTTCATGTACATTATTGAAAACTTAGTGAACAATATTAACACATTTGAAATTCAGTTTGTCAATACTATTATAGTAAACAAATGAGGGGACCATCCTGAAATATTTCATTATCACATTGTACTGTTATTGATTTCTAACATATACAAACTTTGAAGAAAATATATTTGATAGAAGTGTTAAAATTTTTGTTTACAAAATTTATCCTAAACAAATAAACAAACATGAGTTTTAAAGTCAAATAAAAGTATTTAAAAATAATAAATAAAATTCATGAAGTATATATTTTAAAGTGTGCATACAATAATATTATCAATAACAGTATTGAATTCTCAAATCATTGACGAAGAGAAAGGCATAAACTGGTCTAGGGATTGAAGATAAACTATAATAACTATTGATAATTCAAGCTGACTATAGATGGTGCTAGAATACAGAGAAGAAAACGCTCTTTTAATGCAATATTATTTTGAATGAATTTTCTTTGAGTTTGTTTTGCTTTGATGATAGAAGTCTTTCCAGTGCATTACTTCAAAATTTATACGCATCAGAAAATGATGGAAGGATTTATAATATAGTGATATATACATTCATCTGCTGTGAGCACTAGTATGAATTACAATTAAATACCACAAAAATAATGAACTATATCATAATTTTTATTTTTATGACCTTGATCTATTTATTTTGAGTTAGATTTTTTTTCAATGAATAGATCACTAGTAATCTTACCTCAATTAAAAAATTTGTGGTTAAATTTTTTTTTTGTTTCAGTAGTGCATCCAGAATTAGTATCATTAATAAATTCACTAAGATTGTAAATGCAAATAGTTCTTGAAATTAATCACTATCATTGCCATTTTCTGGTTGTATAAAATGAAGTTGTGTCCATATTAATTTAATTAGAAAAATGACATCTAATGAAACTTATATTAAAATGTGCTATAGCCATTTCTTGATTTAAAATCAGAGTATTACAATAAATATGTAAATTAAACTACAGAAAACAAATATTTTTTCATGACTTATATCTACATTATGTATGAAATGATATAGCTTTCTTGGTATTGACTGAATCTTATTCTATAACCATTTCTTGATTTAAAATCAGAGAATTACAATAAATATTTAATTAAACTGGCAGAAAATAATAATATCATTTATATATCAATCCATTCTCAAAAGTGAATAAATAATAAAACATTTATTTATGACTTACATCTACATTGAGTATGAAATGATATGGCTTTCTTTGTATTGACTGAATGTAAATTCTATGCAGATGTAATTCTCTTATCTTAAATATATGCAATAAATCAAATCAGTTGAAACTTCAGTCATCTACAAATGATAGATAATGTTTTATCTATTCTTGTACTGATGAAAAAAATTGGTCAATCTCTCCAGGTTACATATTTCTAATTCAACTGCCCTTTTAGATTGTTTGAAAGAAGACAAATACCACAGCAATATATATATACATGTTCTTCATTTACCAATTTTGAAAATCAATTTATATTTTGATATCTGCATTTACTCATGAACATATATATACATTAACATAAGTAAGTATATTTTATATTATACTATAACCTATGCCTTCAATTAATGAATGGATAAAAAATGTAGTAATGAATGCAGGCTACTTTAATTCCAGTATTTACTGATAACTATAATATTTTTTTAGCAGTTTCTTATTTTGTTTTATTTTTGCATTGAATGATAATGACACTTAAGATTATAAGTTTAAAACCATCAGTTATGCACAGATGTGAACAAAATAGTTGGGATTTCTGTTCAAGGAACTTTAATAAAACATTTTTTCATATTCTTTTACAATCTTTTTGCCTGCATCAATCTAAATGTCAATCATTTCCCATCCTTTCAAATATTAAGGATATTATAAAATGTTTTATCATTGATGTTTAGTTATCATTTGCAATTTATCTATAAAAAAAGATTAATAATAAATGAGTAAGGGCATTGCAACTCCAGATTTAAAAAAAGTCAAAGAAGAACAAAACGTTAAAAAGAAGTTTTGTGGTGATGATATAAATCACTCTGTGAACAACAAATAAATTCACTTATACCCTAGTTCCTTAGTATTACAATTTTATATCATATGACATAGTATTTCAATATTATCTACAGAAACAATTGTCTGAAAAACCTCAGCAACTTATTGAAACTTATTAATGCATTCTTTCTTCAGCATTATCATGTCAATAATATTTATAATGTAGTGGAATGTCCTCTTTAATACAGAAGTTCTACAAAAAATATTTGCGAAAATCATACTATGCATTCATTTACAAGTGCTGTTGTAATAGTAGAATATTACCATATTCAGATAAACCAATCCCAATTTATCTTTATGATCTAGCCATTAGATTGCAGAATATTATGAGCATTTTTAGATGAAATTTTTTCAAGTACCTTTATTTAATATCTATAAGGGTCCATTACTATGATGAAATTCTCCATCTTAAAATATGTTAAATGCAGCAGCAGCACAATGGAATCTTGTGAAGAATCTTTATATCCAAATCCATCTAAATGTGTAAACAACCACCAACATATTTAAGTAAATTCATATTGAATAGATACACAATCAAATCAAAATTTTGCTGACGATTTTCCTTTCATTACTAGTTAATAAAGCACCCGTTATTAATATTAGTTGTTAAACTAATTCTTTATAGATATAAATTAAAGAGCTTTCTGCAGATCATCCTTTAAATTGGCATGGATAACACAATCATCAAAATTACTGTAATCTAATACAAAAAAAAAAAAAATTCTTGTTTTTAATAGAGTTAAATTAAAAATTCTACACAGACTATATTGTATCATTAGCATGCTTTATGAAACTCGTGTAGAGAGATCTAAAGACCATGATCATAAAAATTGAAAATAAACAGCTTGAAAACTACATTGTTTAGCACTAAAGTCCATTAGTTTTCCCATCACTATTAATAGTCATTTCTCTCATATTGTGATCCAGTATAGCTGCATGATGTGAAAAAAACTTACACGTTATATTTTAAGCAGTGGGATGAGAATATAAAAACTTTAATATGCCTCAGAATTGAGATATCATTTATAATAATATAAATCTAGTCTAAACGAGGAGTGCCATTTTGTAACAGCCCCAGAGTTGATGTGGCATTTTATAATGATCACCACCTGTACATGATCATCATCGACCAGCATTGGGTAGCCATTTTGTAATGATAATAATGGTTCTTCTACCCCACTATCTCTCTACATTGGTTTAGTCCGCATTTGTCATGAAACAAAAGAAATTGCCATATAGATTTTTAGACAACCAAAATTAAATAAAAAAGACACAAAATTAAATAAAAAAGAATGAAGAAATGCCCTTATGGTTTAAATATTATTTATAACAAAACAAAACATGCATCAATAAATAGTAATTCTACTATAACCTGTGTAAAATTGTCTAGCTCAATCATTACTTACACTATGCAATAACAATGTTTCCAATAAATAATTATTTAGATTATCCACTATACTAAATTAAAATACTGATGACAATGTTTATTAAAACCTAATTTATTCAGATAGCATTTAAAACATATTAAAACAAACAAGATCATCACCTCAAATATTACCAAATCTATTCACTATCCCAAAATAAACAACAATAAGCAGTGAAATGCTTAAGATATTTCTAAACCAAATTCAAATCAATAAATAACTACGTTCTGATATACATTACTAATCGAATATTATATATAGTAATGGAATTTTACATTAAAATTTAACGATATTCCCTACCTAAATAACTAGTTTATAAATGGTTATGATAACATTTAGAGAATGTTTGATAAAACTATAATATCTATAATGTTTAACAAAATAAACCCATCAATCAGCTTCATATTAAGTTTAATAAATTGTTATATAATAATAATTTATCTATATTCTACTTTATATCAATATACAATTATTGTTTAAGTTATATATTAAAATGAAATACTCTACAAAAACACGTTATTATTAAATCTATTAGATAATCTTGCATTTTAAATATCCAATCATATCATTATATCAAATATACAGTAGGTTTCTATTGGATATTTACTGAATGATAATCAACTAATCCTATATATCTACTCTACATCTCCAGTCAATCAATTATTAAAATGGATTTTATAACAATTAAACTATATAAAAGGATTATTGACAGTTGTCCAAGCCAAAAATAAATATTAAATCATAATAGTTTAATAAAATTTACAATCCACCTCAAAGAAGTTTAGAGATAATTAAGGCAGATGATTCTGACTAATGAGAGAATGAAAATATTAAGATTTTATTAACTGGACAAGATAAGCAAGCTCTTAATAATAAACCATGAATTAATAGTTATTTATACAACTAATATTAACTTAGATAAGCAAACAAATATTTCAATATAAAATTTATATCTAATTAGGCTTAAATAATAATCATGTAATAAAATATACATGTATCTAATCCCATTTCTGTTACCTATATTGGTTTGATCTTGGATCCCGATTCAAGTATCAAAGATTATCTTGCACACTTAAAAAAATAATTAAACAGATTTTTGTGGGTTTCCATTAACTCTTAATTTATTGATTTATAATAAAAATTAATAATGATGCTAATGAAAATAAAAACAAAAACAAAACAATGTATGCAATTGACTAAAATTGTATCCAGTTAAAAAGTACAAATACTATTTCTCTTTAATATATACAATTGATTTGATAGTCTATTACTATATAAAAATCAATAATGAATAATAAACATATATATGAAATTCAAAAGTGTGTTGTATGACAATACTATATAAACTGAAGGAGCAGTTCCAAATATCCTCCTTAGACTTTAAATAGAATATACAATGATGAAAAAAAATGTGATCAAATAAAAATTGATCTTTATTTATTCACTAATATAATTTCTAAATAATTAAACCAACATGAAAATTTATTGTTTTAAACCCTTCTACATGAATATCCCCACATCAAATTTTAAATTAAAAGAAAAATGAATATTTGAAAACATTGGGTCATAAATTCATCCTTATCATCATCATCATCATCAGATGATAATAATAATAATAATAATAATAATAATAATAATAATAATAATCTCTCCAATCTTTTATTGTGTGAATCATATAATAACTTATATATACTATTTGATCCTATATTTTAAAATAAAAATATGAACAAAATATACATTCTTTTTTTAACAAAAAATCTGTACACATAGATATCATACCACATAAGTGAAAAGTCTCATTTTCCTTTTTACCCACTGGTCTGTTGTTGTCCTATTTCCTTCTTTCTGATTCCAATGTGTAAAAACAATTCTTATTGAAGCAGAGAAAACAAGCATGAATAATAACAAATGAGGATTTGAATTTAATTACTTTTGTTTTTAAATCCCAGTATTTTTCTTTCAACTATACAAATATATATAATTTTTTAAAATAACACATACTTGGTCAATGCAAAATCTGTACATTACTGGTTTTATTTTTTTTATTGGTAATAAGATATGAAGAGAATTATTTCAATGACAAAATTAAGTTACATCCAAATGAATAATAAATGCTAGCATTTTTCCAAGTCAATAAGGTGAAATTTCAATTGCTTAATACCACAGAGAAAATGAATTAATCAATTTTGTGAAATTCATTGATCAGAAATATGACATCCATATATAAATCATGGGGTTTGTATTCACTACAAATAAATAGATGAAATCCTAGATTTTATCAGTGGAATATTTTATAGTTACTTGCAATATAACAAATTTTGGTTTTTTAAAAATACATTTTGTAGTTTCCCCTGGAATTTCATCAACAAACTGCCCCAAATGAATGGGGAGATAGTTAAATTTTTATTCTTCCATGGTTTTAGAAATCAATCGCTTTTAAAAGATAAAATTGCTAATTTTTAAAGACGAATGTGAAAGTGTCCATTCTAAGCAACAATAAAAGTTATAAGACTAGAGTTGAAACATTTCAGTTCTGTTTATAACATACCTTTACTGATGTTAATATTACTAACACAACTGTTCAATTAAATTCAAAGATAGCTATTTGGGTTCAATAAAAATTGCCTCCAATTAATAAATGAAACGACTTTAAAAATATTGGATGCAGTAAAAAATTTTGTTTTACAACTCCAATATAATTTTTTTTAAAAAACTAAAAATAAAGAATTTACATATTTCCAATATCTTCTAATGAATGTACATTTTTAATACAAAAATTTAACATATATCTTTAACAATATATTCTAATAAACAAACAAACATGTATGAAATATGAATATTTAATTTTATAATAAGTTGTTATTGTGACTGTTATAACAAAATAGACATGTAATAATAATAATTTTATTCAAGCAACTTATTTTATGATTCACCCAATTATTTTCCAGTATTTATTTATCTATTCACTTACTTATATTTTGCCTAAATTGATCACAACCAATTTATGATTTAATGCTAATATTAATAATAAATAATATTATTTTAAATATTAGGACACCATGGTTATCTTGCTAACATTTATACTTCAACACCTCCATTATCTATAGATCAAGTGAAATGAAATTAAATATGAAAAATAAACTTTTTTTTAATACTGTGATATACAGCTCAAATCTGGGCAGATAGAATATACATATATCACTCTTTGGCTCATCATGCTTTACTTGCCTTTACTGATTAAAAAAAAAACCAATCTACAATGTTTATTGATTTTCTAAAAGCAAATTGAATCTGGTAACCTCTCATCTGGCTGAAAGCAACTTATTTACTAGATATTCTTAAAAGATTCCATGACAACAAGATGCAAACATTACTATTCTTTTTATTTATATAAATAGTATTAACAGAAACATTCTTAAAATCAAATAACATAATTTCATGGATTTAAAATTTTCTAAAAAATATCCAATAATTGTATATTAACATATCACTACCATATTTTTAAACTAGTTGAAAAAGTTTTGAAATGTCAATATTAAGTAACCCTGGCTTTATAATTGCAAGTCAATAAGATGTTTTAATAGTAATTTAATGTTTAAGATCATATAGTTTCACTTATGGAATATATTGTGGTAGATTGGGAGAAGACTATCTAAAAACTAGATCAATGAAAGAATTTGTCATTGTTATATAAATATCAAATTATTTGAATTAGATATATAAATTCCTCATACCTATTATCATATTAAACAAATGATAATGTAATTTTTAAAATTTACCTTATTTACTGAAACTTTTTCTTGCTTTTTTACCCCAAAAATTAAATAATAAATCACTATAGGAAACATATTTTTTTTGGCTCATTTTATCTTCCTTATTTCACAGACATCAACACACACACATACATATATTAAATTTTAAAGGAAATATTATTTTTGTTTCTATAACAGAATATAAATTAATGTCAAATAATGCCAATATATATGCATTGTTATTGTAACTGTTATTTGCCAAGATCATAAAAAATATTGAACTAAAAAACAATATATATAAACATACAAAGTCATTCACAAGAAAAAATAATAGAAAGAATCTAGGTTTGCATATAATTCTATTAAATTATTTCCTAATATAAATTTGCTAAGCATGAGGGAATATTTGTTTCTACTTTTTATTGGCATGTTTTATTTTGAAAGAAAATTAAAAAAAGCTATATATAAGTATATCTATTTGTATATTTTTTATCAGCACACTCTCATCTCAAACTCATAATGAGAAAAGGTGGTCTAGATCAATGTTTCTCAAAGGGAGTTATAGTCATTTCAAGAAAGCCATGAAAAATCAAAATCAAATGGGGCCAAAGAGTTTTCAAGGGAGTCATGATAAAGATACCAAAAATATTTATACATCATACATAAAATAAATGACTACTGATCAATTCTGTACTAATACAAGCATAAATTGGAACCAAAATAAATCATAAGGTTATGATTTCAATGTATAAACGGTCAATACAGACCATTTACATATTTAAAAAGTGTGCATTGATACTGAAACAATGGATCTGAAGTACGATCCATGCTTCACAGCCTCCTATAAATTTAATTAGTATTGTAGGCCTGAATTAAGTTTATAGTCCAATATCAGCAGGGTTTTGCATTAAAGCTAAAATTAATTCCATTTATATAATTTGTATTTGCACTTAAATATTTTGTTTTAAATAAATTCCATTCTAATATTAGATTTCTGTTAATAAAAATTACTTGTAAAACCTATTTGTCAAACATATATATATTAGTCAAGCGTATATATATGAGTTGATGCAAAATTCTGCTGAAATAAAATGCTTATTTTATTAAAAGAAATAAGAATGTATTTTTCTTTTTAAATCTTGTTAAAATATGGCGTATGATTTTATTTTGAGATAAGCCGCCAACATTTTCTAAAGGAATGTATATTTTTAATTAATTATCCCATTCAAGGCAAATTAAAGATGGCATTCTCTTTCTTTTTTAATTAATAAAATTCAAAGTTTAAAGAATGAAATTTAGAATAAAAAAGCAAAAGTTATTTTTAGAAAATGTTACCTTGAAACAAAGGAGCATGGGGGGAGGGTTATCAAGATCTACGATCATACATAAAACAATAGAAGGTAGCTTACAAAAAAATGTATAAATAGGAGAGTGAACAAAAGACTTGGCCATTCAGATTTTCCTTTTGAAGATTGCATTCAGATTTCTCTGGAGGCTTTTTCTTGTGCTTGCTGAGATTTCTCTGTAGAGAATTCTTTCAGATTTTTCCTGTGCTTTGAACCTCCCAGATTTTGCTTCTAATTTCCACTTTGCTCCCAAAAGTTATTCAACTGTCATCTTTGAAATCACGGAGAAGTTGGAACATGCTACAAGCTAAAGGTCATATGAATTTGATGGATTCTACCATGCGAGGCGATTAGGCAAAGCTTTGCCTGCCGCGAGGTCCTAAATATCATCAAAATGCCGTAGTATCCACTCCATATTAATCTGAACTCTGTGCCGTGTCTATAGGACTTTTCGTGAAAGCATGCTATGTATTTCCACTTTCCTTGTCCGGACAAAAACCTATCGATGGACGGATCAAACCACGAACAGGACCAAGGAATCAGGACGGTAATCATATCTCTCCTCATGAACTATTTATTATGCTACCCTTTTTGTTCATACCTTTCTTAATTGCTTAATTGAATTATATTTTGAATTGTTGTATTTAATTATATTTGTTATGTAACCATTTTTATTAGACTAGTCTTAGATATATATATGTGTGTGATCATCTATCTATATATATTTAATCCTTTTTCCTTCGCTATTCTTCATTACTAACATATATAAATATTTCGTATCCCATTGTGGTTAAGTTTAAAAGTTAATTTTTCATTTAAAATCTTTTCCTAATTCCAATTATGTTTGTAAAATAAATACGAGTAAGTTTCCTTGGTTTTCCCACTTGATCTCCTCGGTAACGCCTCTTTTGTCCGCCATTAGCTTATTACGAATATCTGATTTAGTTATATACGTCTTCAATAATTTTAAACTGTCTGTTGTTAGAGCAAAGCAATAGAAATTGCTTTGCGAAAGATTTTTTTTATTGTGCTTTATCGAGGAGATTCGAGTGGACAATTTTATTAAAATTGGGAAGAAAGGACTTAGACCGCAAAAATATTATATCGTTTAATCTGTTTTTATTGTCTAATTAGTTTTTCATTAATTTAGGGGAATAGCGGAGGCCATTAAAAACATTCTTCATATTTTAAAGTCATTAATTAAACATATTATTTAACTATAAAAAGCTTGAGTTTCCTAATTTTATTATAATGCTTTATTTTACTTTTCCAATGATCCAGGCATGCAAAACACATTTTTCATAGTACTTTTATGCACATTTAATTATTTAGCTCTGTAGGTGTTCCCGTCCATGTCTCTACGCTGATGCTAAGCTTGGCCAGATGAAAAATTATTTATATATGGCTCAGATAATGTTGTTGGTTTGTAGTTAGCCTCGAGAATAGGCGAATAGGGCAGAGGTCATAGTATTCTTGATTTAATATCTCGGTATGGGTGGCCTCAAGGTACTTTCGCCTATTATTCGAACTGGGTTAAACCAACATACATCATCTGACTGTCACAATACTAACTGTTAGTACAACCAGAATACAACATCATCAAATTTATAATCTTAAATGGTCTGCAATATATGATACAAAGATAAAACAACATCTTTTAAATTTGTTATATTGCCAAAATGTGACCAAATATAACCTCAAATGACCATGTCTTTAAAAATAATTGAAAAATAAGATGCAACTTATAAAAAGTAGAACATAATGTAATTGTTACAATTGACATAGATGTTATTTTATCATAGCACACTTGCAATGTTAATCATATTGTAATTTTATCCAGAAAAATGAGACAAGATATAATTTAACCATTTTTTGGACTGAAGTTGAAGAAATATTATTAAAATTTTAATTTAAATTCTAAAAAATATTTAACATACAATCTTTTAATTTACAAATTAAAGTTTTATCAAATAAAAATTTAAATCAAATCTTCCATTAAAATTTTTTTTTTTTAGATTTTGTTTTATTGTCTAAATAAGGGTTAAAAAAATAAATTGAAATCAAACAATTCAATTTTAATTTAATTTACTACAAGTACATGAATTAATGGAAAAGTAAATGGTTTGAATTTTTGCAAATTTATTAATATAAATCAATTTGTATCATTTATAAATAAGATTATTAACTACAAATATTGCCCATTTGTTTTCTTATATATACACTATTTCTATCAATACTTGGAAAAATATATTATTGCAATTATTAGAGAAAATTTAATGTAATGAATGTTTGAATTTAATCTAATTTTAATTTTGGTACAAATCTTTTTTGCCTTTAAACAAAAATTGTGGAATGTTATTTTAAATAAATTGTAAATATTGAATTGTGGAATGTTATTTTAAATAAATTGTAAATAACTAAAAATTTTTAAAGGTTGCAAATTACAAATTACCTTTTAAGATTTATATTCCATTAGAAAATATAACTACCTGTGCTACAGATAGTTCTGGTGCCATGATAGGAAAATATAAAATATTTGTTGTATACATCCGGGTCTCTTTTTGTGCGGATTTTTTAAATGCGATTTTGAAGTTATGCGATTCATGTTTCTTAATCTTTTTATACGGTTTTCTTTTACGCGATAAAGAAGTTCATATTTCACTTAAAATCAGGATTTCCCCATTTTATATACACACATTATATTTTAAGCCAATAAACATCATATGATCACCATTTCTTATGCATTATATTTTTATACTTTAAATGTCTGTTGGAAAAAGGTTTGTATAAATTTAGATACTGTAGAAGATTTAGAAAAAGATAAGGAAACAGAAGTGGAACCTATTTGTTTCACATCAAAAATGCTTCGAGAAAGACTTCAACTTTCTAATCAACTGAACAATAATTTTCTTGTTAATGACACAAATTATGAATGAGCTCTTAAATTCCAAGAGCTGAATAGTTGTATGTCTGGATATTGTGAGCTTCATAAACAATTAGTAAAATCATCGTCCAATTACACTGTCGACAGAAAACCATTAACTTTTAGACTGAAAATTTTTTTATTGGCTGAGTGAATTAAAAATTTAAACTTTTGATTGATTCAATTATAGAATCAGCAGTAAAAATATATTCATCTTTTAATATTAGATTCATTTGTAAAAAGCAAATTAATAATTTGTCATATTATAAAAGTGAATGAAAGATTTTCAAAAATAAATTTCTATTTATAATTATAAAAATATTCTATAGCGGATAACCTAAAAAGAACATTCGTAACCTATTAGAAAATGCTACATATGTCATTGATTTCTTTCTCAATTTACATTCATGTAAAAGTAAAGAATTTTTACTAAAATCTTAACTATTTTTCTAAAATAATTATATTTTCAGCATACGAAAAAATACTCTAAAATATACATTTTCATTTTGAATATCAAAACAAAGAATGTGGACCCTGTCAAAATTGTTGTCAAGCACTTCTTTTGATTCAAAATGAGCAACAACAAATCAGCACTTTACAGTACATTTTAAGCTTTAAAAAGACTGTAAATTTGCTACGATAATGCAAAAATTGACTGCTTCAGAGTGACTTGAAGCCATGAACGAAAATTTTCAGTTGATGCACCTTATTAAACACAGAATGAGACTGAAGTTGGCACTGATTGTATTTCCTCTTGTGACGAATCTGATTTCTTATCAGTTCACAAATGTACCTGCATATTGTCAAATAGCGATAATGATTAAAATATGAAAAAATGTAAAATAAATTACACATAAAAACATATTTGTCTTGTATCAATTTTTTTCAAATATTTGAAACTTTTTATTAGTCATAATTTATTTCCTTATTTTTTTTAATGCAAATTTTAAAGTAATTGCTTTGTTGCTTTGCTTTTATGCGATTTTTGAAAATTATGAAACATATCCCATATTTTTCAATGTAAGTTAAGTCTATTTTTGTGCGATTTCTTTTATGTGGTTTTTTTGTGGACTCTATCTATTGTATAAAGACACCCAGGTTTACTTGAAATAAGTATTATCTAGTTTTCTGCATTTATTGCGTAATTTGCAGAGAGCATTTAATTGCAAAAAAATTGGGAGGCAGATTGCACAATGCACTGTCCATTGCTCTTCAAAATTTTTTTAAAGATAATGATGATAATTTTAAATATTTACTTCTATATATAAAAATGAGCAGTTATCAAAAGGCAATTGTAACATTTTACTACTCTTTGGGATAATATAACTGTTTATTAAAGAGGAGAATTTTCAAAGCTAAATTATCAACTTAAAAAATGATATACTGTATTACATTTATTGGATATTTTTAAGAAATTAAACATTCTCAATAAATAACTACAGGGAAGAAAGAGTTACCTCATACTGTTAAAACAAACAAACAAAAAAACAACAACAAAGCTTTTCTAGATAAACTTAAGATTTTTTGGAAGAACTTTGAATGTCATGAATTTTTTTCAATTTCCATCACTCATATCTGAAAAGGCAGGAATAATAGATGATGGTTTAATTATATTCATTATACAATGAGATGGAAATTCAATTTTGTGACATTTTGGAAATGAATATTCTAGATTCAGTAATAGATACATTTGGAGTGGATGCATCTAATGTGGATATTACACTCCAATGGTCAAACTACAAAATGATAGTTTAATCCAGATTATGTTTAAAATAATAAAGATAATTTATGGGTCAATTCTAAATTTGCAGTCCAATATCCACAATTACAGCAATAAGCTCAATTATTTGCTATATTATTTCCAACATAATATTTGGTTGAATGTGGTTTTAATAAAGTTCTACTTTTAACCAAACAGAAAAATTGTTTACAAGGTTCACAATAATTATATTATATTAATATTTGTTCTTACTTATCCTTATAAAAATATGTTTTTAGACTCTTGAGATGCACAATATGTACCCATCCTTCGTTTCATTGGAAACTGCATTCATGATACATTTTAGTAGTGTAATTTCATCAGTCAATTATGACAGCAAACTTGTGACTGTTTTAAAAATTATTATTTTAAGACAAACTAAAATTTAATTACTAAGAATGGCAGAATTGCCTTCAAAATATAAATAAAAAAATTCAATGTTTCAAGATAATTGGACAAAGAATATGTTGTTGCACAAAATAAACATGGTTCAACAACTTGTTTGATTTGCACCAAAATATTATACTAAAAAAATATAACATTGTTTGTCATTATGCAATGAAATACAAATCATTTAAGAACTCTTTTCCTTGCAGGTCTTAAATAAGATGGGAAAATAAACAATAATTATAGCAATATTATTTATATACCTCAGTGAGATGGGTAAGAAATGTTCTGGATTTTTTTTTTTTTAAGACAAGAAATTATTTTATTTTTTACATCACAACAATAAAGTTTGCAACAAAGTTGAAAATGATAGATGGTGGTTTAGTCTTTCTGTGCAACGCCACGGAAAAATTTGGTGAGCTCAGTCATGAGTTACAGGCTGAAAATAAAATTATTTCACATAGGATGAATAAAGTATTTGCTTTTAAAGAGAAACTAAATATCTAATAAGAACAAGTATACAACCAAGTAACACATACTTTTCCAACCATAATAAAAGCTAAACAAGATAGTTTTGGCATTTATCCAGAAAACTATATGATCATTTCAAATTATTTAGCTATCTTAAATTATTTAGCTATCTTATATATAAAAATTTAAGAGCAGATTTAAAAAATATTAAGATTGTGTGTTGCTTGTAGAAAAGTCATGGTAATTAGAAGCAATAATTATTATATGGCTAGCGACATTGGCATATGATTATGCAAAGCTATTTGCCAAATTCATCAAGCTCAAAAATGATACAAATCTGAAAGATTATTTCTAAAGAAAAAAAGGTAGGGAAAAAAATATGCTGAATTTTGAAAATTAGTGCTTAAAAAGTACAAGATTATATAAAAATGTGCCCGACTAATGATCTTGTTTGAATCAATGTTTATTTGCAAATCATGCTAATTTAAAATGAAATATGTCAAATATATATAGAAGTCAATTTATTGAATTTTACATGAGGACATACTAAAAATAGCTTGTAGCAATTATAAAACAGATCTAAAATAATAAAAACCTTGTCTCATTATTAAAAACTACAATAATTTTTAAATAAACACTGGGCCACACTTAGGTTTATTTCTTATATTATCATAATATGAGATACTGTATGCTATGTTACAGCCCATGTTACATAGCAATCAGATGTATGTGGCTCGAGAAAAAAAAAAGGCAGAATATGGTCAACCTAGATAAATACAAGATTTGAAAATAGAAATAAATAATAAAAAAAAAGTTAAATTACATTTACTAAAATTAGACTGTTTAGAAAAAAATGATAATTAGTTAAAACAGCAAAGTAATTGAAGTTAATATTCCTTGTAAAAAAACTTACTATTAATTGCTGAAAGTCAAACAATGATTGGTTAAACTAGTTGACTAATAAAAATGACACATAAAGCAACAAGATGCAATTTTCACAATAACATGACATTACATAATAAATTAAATAAAATACTAATTACTCCATAATTCTAACACATTATAAAAAACAATCAAACTAAAAAAATATATTTATCATAAAATAAAAATTAAAACTTTAAATGTTTTAAAAGTTATTAATTTTAAATTTATTCATAAATTATATGTTACTTTTAAATTAGAACATTTTTAATGATCTAAAATTATTTAACATTAAATTATGAAAAGAGTAAGCTAATCATTGCTAATAACAATTTCTTTTTGTGTGTGATAACTAAAATCTTTCATAGACCTAACAGAATCCAAGACTTAGGAAGAATAGGGTAGTTTAGGAAGTTTTTCTTTCAGAACAAAATACATATTAATTATAAAGATGGAAAACAAAATATGATACTAAATTTGGTCGATTTAACCACATGTTCATATATATATATATTGAAATAACATTCCATATGAATATAAGTAATACCCTCTTCATGTATATTTGCAAATATATATAAACATAAAAGAAATTTTATTATTGAAACACATACTGAAAATCAATAAGGATATTATAATATTTTGTTTTAAAAGGAATTGAAAGCAAAAATTCTCAGGAAAAGATCAAATAAAAGTAAATAAAGTATACTTTGATTTAAATCAAAGTTTTGTGATATAAATTTTATATACACCCTATTGTCTTTACTTAAAATAAAAATAATTTTGTTAAATCTAGAATTCTGATCTATTGTAATTTTATTAACAAGATTTTTAAACTGATATGTTGACTTTAGATTATTGAATGGTGAACTTTAAAACTTTCATAACGGAGTATGAATACTATTCATAAACCAATTATAGGGTTCATTCTCTATTTTTATTGGAACAAAAGCCTCACAGGCATTCTATAGAATGTTCATTAATTTTCTAATGCATTAGTGAGCCTGACTTAGTTTCAACCAGATCAATGGATGACAGTCATTGTCACCAAATGAAACTTTCTTTAATTATCAACCTAAAATCTCTTGAAATCCATCCATAATTAGTTACTGCTGCTATAAAATGGATTACCAAAACATATGATCATAAAATTACAAAGTATTGCAGGCCTAAAAACAAACATTGTCTTAAATCAATCAACACAAAAAACATTCCAATAGATTGTCAAAAGCATACTATCAGAATTAAGTAATAAAAGATAACTTCCTTTAGTTTTAATATATTAGAATGAGCTTTATAGTTATAATATTTTTAATATATTTATTATTTCATTATAAACTGCATCAATTGGAAAATGAATGTGATTAAGCTAATCATTTAATTTATTCCATTAAATATTTAAAAATTAATCTTTTTTAGTTTTCTATCACAAACTGAGGTATTGAAATAAATATTGATTAAATCCTTATAAATGGCATAACAGTATTAAATATTATTAGTAAAATTGTAACGAAAAGTGGTAAATTATATAATTGAGAATGAATTTCAATGATAGGTAGTGTTGATATGAAGATGGGAATCAACTAACACTTAAGCACTGATAAAAGTAAATATTAATGATAAGTTAAAATGAATTTTTTTGTTGTATAATTATTTATGGTAAATGTGACTTTATATGAATTTCAATATTTATTACTATTCTTTCTGACATGAGTATATATGAATTTAGCTTTATCTAATGATAGTGAAATAACAGTAGACATATATTATACTTACACAATCAAATGAAGATTAATAACAAATAAATGTTACTGCTGTTATTTTTCTTATGCATATTATCTATTGAGCTGCTTATATATATGATAATATATTGCTCATGACAGATTTATTGATATTTTCTTGGAAAGATTACCTCTGTACACATTTTCTACAACCAGAGCTATTGTGATTTTTACTCTTAGTAATAGTGAAAACTTATCAGGGCGTGTAGATATTTGCTGATCTCCATCATGTGAATCTATGAATATTATGAATCATAAAGAATAATATTGTCACACATAAGAAATATTAAATTAATATTTAATCTCTCCAACAGTCTTATTGATATTATTTGTCCATTTCTCAATAAAAGCCAAAGGTGTATGCACTAATTGATCAGAGGGGGATAAAGCATTTGCTATGTGCAGGTTATTTTGTTTCATATCAATCCCTAGATACCACTTCAAATAATTCATATATAATTGATCCATATGTTAGTGCATATGTAATTGATACTTTGTTTATACTATCATAATTATGGGTATCGAGTCTCCATGAATGATTGGGTTATTAAAAGAAAATAACTTGGAATGGCTGTTAGATCTAAATATTACTATTACTTTGCCAGGAAAATTAAACATTTCTTTATGGAATTACCTCTTCATTATTATAGGATATTTCGAGATACACTTAAAATAAAGAGACTAGTTATTTCTGTTAGTGGCTCCCTCTGATGAGTGTGACATTGTTATAGCTATACCCATTACAATATGTATATAAATTGCATGAAAAAGTATTTTATTATTAGGACAATGTCTTTTACAAATTAATATTTAAAAATGCAATTTTCTTTCTTGATATTTAAAAATAATTTTGTATCAAGATAACTGATATGATATAATGTAAGCATATATGATTAAAATTATGCACATCTGAAACTATCAATTTATCCTAAAAATCTCAAATATGAATTCTCTATTCTTTTTTGCCTTCCATTCTATAAAATATATATTTTTAAATGTAACTATATGCATGCATAATATATATCATTTTTTAATACACTTTCTCAAAGATAGCTTCATTGGATCTTGATTTTCAGATGATAATAAAATGCAGGACTGTCTCTCTCACAAAAATCATACTCAAATTAATCATAAGATACTTTTTTTATGAAATATGCTACCACTTATTTGCTTTCATGTCTAATCTAATAAAATGTGATTTTATATTAATAGATCTATACTACATTATCATATCCAGAAAACTAAAGAACATAATAATTGGATTTATGATTTTGCCTGCATATTATTAGAATTTTATGAAATATCTTTAAGTAACACAATAATGCAATAGATTTTAATGTCTTATTTCAAATAAACAATTTTTATTTCAAACAAATTAAAACGAAAAAAAAAAAACAAATAAGGATTTTTTTATTATTAAAATAGAATTATTTACAATATTTTATTGTCGAGAAACTATTTAAATAAGAACTATTTTGTTTCTTTTTTTACTTTTAAAAATAATTTTTTTTTCAATAAAATTTGCATGGAATTTAATAATTATATCAACAACTTAATTTAAATACTACTTAACAGTTTTAAAAATATTTCAGCATCACCATTTTCCTTCATTATATATATTGTAAAAAAGGAAAATTAAAAAAGAATACTTATTTTTTAAATTAGGTACTGCAGATATTAATATTTATATTATAGAGAAATATATACAATGCAGTATCCCAAAATTCACCACTCATTTAATAAAAATATGTGAATGACATGAATATATACATACCATTTAACCAAAATAAATAAAATATATGAAATGAAATATTCAAGCCTTATTTACTATTTTCTTTATGCTATTACAAAAAAAATCTTCCATATTGTTTTTTAAAGGAATAATTTATGGAATGCATTTTCAACTGATAATTGTGGATTTCCTTATTAGAAAAATTCAGTAATTTTATACAACTTTCTGATTTCTATGTTTGTTTTTTTTCTTCAAAAGTTTTTTAATTTCAAAATGTTTCTATACATTTATCTAAAATAATGTGTTTGAAAAAAAAATACTAATAATTAAATAAAGTAATTTTATAATGTAAATATTAGTGTATTTCATATACTATTTATTATGGTACTTTTTCTAAAAAACAAAATATTATTTTTCAAAATAAAGTGATTAAATACACAAAGATAGGTTCTAAGATTAAAAAAAAATTGTCATCAGTTTCCTAATACTAAGGCAACACAACAATAAGAATGTTTAAATGCTTTTGTATAGTGAAATTTACAAGCCATCTGATAATGAACTAAAACTGCAATAGTCTTCAAATTTAAATTTTTTAAAAGTATATTTATCATTTCAAACATCACTATATCACATTCATTTACTAATGCAAAAATTCAGACTACCTTATTTCACTAGATATTCATTTTGCATATAACCATTTTGAGCTACATAAATTAGAAAGACCCAGATTTCTGAGCCATTTTGATAGTTTGGTACTTTCCCATTACATTGTTCTCTCATTAGAAGATAATTTCATATTTTTAAACATATTCTTGGATAGAATTTTTGTAATTCTAAATCAAATTCCCAAATTGTAGCCTATGGGTCTAATCCCGAAGATTTTATTTAGCCTACTGACAATTGTTCCTCATAAAAAAGTTATATACAGAAAAAAAAAATATAGCAATTAGGAAATGAATAGTTATAAATATTTTCAATATTTATTTTCTAGACTTTTAAATATATTTCAAATTTTAAATTAAAATAATATCAACTGTATTGTTAAAATTTTATTTTTAAGTGAACCAAATAATTTTAAGAAACATATTGCTCACCAATAATCTTAGAAATTGAATTCTTGTATTACTCTAAATATTCTCAATGAGCTTCATTTTGAACAATGTTCAAAGGGATTATTATTAATCATATCAATTTATCTAAATGCTCTTTTCTAACTTGAATAAGACAAGCTAATACTTAAGTAAAATCTTATAATTGTCATGCAAAGAGACATGTTTTGAGGAAAATATTTAACAATCACATAAAAAAAAAAAAAATTCTAAAATAAGCAATAATTTAAAGAATATTTAATACAAAATATAACAAAATATTTATTTTTAAAATGAACCTCTTCATATAGTCTTTTATTCATCAAGTCATTAAATTTGCTCATGACCAACTAAAAGTTGATTTATTTAAAACATAATGTCAATATATTTATTGACACTTCATTAAAAAGAATAATTTGCAAAAAAAAAAAAAAAATGCTTTAAAATAAATCAGAAATATTACTGCTGTTGAAATTTAGAACATTTTAATTCATAAATGGATTATTATATATTAATCCTAAATCATCGGTTAGCTACGATTCACAATTTTTAAAAAACAGCTTCTCTAAGCTTATTTAACATGAGGTTGACTTGGATTACATCTCTAGATAATTATTTTTTGAGTCATAATTAAAGAGATTTATTACAAAATTATGCAAAAGGGATGCAATGTGATTCTGAAAGTTATTCTAGTCAAAATTCTGGTGATTGTTTCAGCCATCAAGAAAACAATAAATAAATGCATCATATAAATGTCCTAGCTTTAGTTTACATTTTATAACTGCTTAAGAACAGTAAACAACATGAACAATATATATCATATGGGCTTTCATCAATAAACTCAGTAGATATTTGTCACACTTTATTAAAGTAATGAGTTGAATGTTGAGCCCAATTAACTTATTGTTTACATTAACAAATATCTTCAAAATATATATTTACTATCCTAGTATGAAACCAGTATAGCATATTCTGTTTAAATATTATAAAATAAGCTAAAATGTTAAATAAATAAATTATAAAATTTTTTTTTTGAAAGAAATCTGAAATGCACAATTTTTAATTCATAAAGCAGAGTTTATCTGCACATTTATGATCTGGATCGAGTCCCAGCCAGAATAAAACTTTTTTTTGTGTGTGTGTTTTAATCGGGCTCAGTATTTAAATTTCAGACTATGCTTATAGTTAACAATTCAATCATGATCAGGAAGTGATATTTGAGCCATTCTTTGCTACAGGACAAAACCTCAGTAACTCTCATCATTTCACAATCAGTAAGCATGATAAATATTACCGTCTACTTCAAATTCTTCTATAAAGGTTGCTTTACTTTCTTTCTCTATATATATTATAATGAACAATTACTAATTTTTTAACCTTAATTTGATGAAGAAAACAGGAAGTACTGAAACCCTGGATTATGTTCAAACATTTAATGTCAGCTTAACCAGAATGCATATCTGATTTTGAATTTAGCAAACGTCTAAGATAAGTGAGCATTTTAAAAATGCATTCAAATATTTTAGTAATAATTATTAAGATCTTTTATCATAATGTTTACAAAGGTTAATCCAAGACAGCTGACTCAGATGTTTTTAACTAATGTCAATTCATGAACAAAATTAAGAAAAAATAAAACATGTTATATAATTAAAAAATATAGTTATTTATAATCATTTTTAATATGCAGTTCTTCAGAAGTTCTTAATATGCTTATGCGATAGATAAATCATTCAAATATTATTTTGCTTTTTCTTTTCTGTGTAACATCAAGATAATAAATATAAACTTAAATAAATACATACATGCATATAAATAAGACATGCCTAAAATATAATAAGGATGATGAATTATACTCACACACACAGAACTCAATTTTTATTCCAAACTTAAATGTCTTTCTCTCTTTTTTTGCTAATTTATGATAACAGTAAAAATATACAACCTAGTATGTGCATGATATTTGTTTTATGAATTGCACAAACTGTTTGCTTCACTGTGATTTTTATATATTCATGAAGCAGATTCTACAATTCAGTTTATTATTTAGTACATTGTTATTATTATTTCTGATGTTGAATAGTATGTGTTCTTTGATATTTTCTTGAAGCATAATATTATCAACACTGACATTTTTAACTTTATGTACTATTAAAGTTTGGGCATTAATATATAAATGAAAGTTTTGAAAGCTAAATTAAGAAATACCATCTTATCCCATATATGTGGCTAAAGCACTAATCTATTTTTTTTTCATTATAAAATCAATTGACTTCTTACTAAAAACAATATAAGCACACTTTCAAAGAATTGAAATACTTGTAGCATCAAATATGTTCTAAACAGGGTCTGAAGTTTCTAGACTAAAATAGTTCCAAAAATAATGAGACAAATACTAATATGCAAATATAGTCACATTAAGACTTGAGGATTATTTAATGAACTTTTACATGTGAATGGTAGCAATAATTTATAACAATAAAATATTATAACTAAAGCTAAACCATAAGCTCAGTGCCCATGCAGAGAAGAATGATATTTTCTTCAAGAGAGATGAAGACTGCATCATATTATAACTGTATTTTTGTTTTCAGTTAATGCATCAACACTCATTTGTCCAACTCAGATCTGGGCTCAATATTTTCTATATCAGGAAGCCCTTATATAAAACAATGCTACATGATCTTTGCATTCATGTCTCATTATTACATTCAAATGCATGCCTAATCCATTTATAATTTTAATTCTTTAGTAAATACCACTCTCTTCATAAATTCTTTCAAATAATGTTATTCTTTTGATAATTTTTTTCTTAATTAACAACAATCTATTTAATTCTTGCTTATTTGATTTCTTTTCGTTAACTTTATCACTACTTACATCAACTTTAAAATATAGTACTACTTATAAATTCATTATTTTCTAAATACAAAATGAATTAATTTTTTAATCCCATTATTTACATTTAACACTGGATTGTCTGAATACACACTTATGTATTTTATAAATAGTATATTATTGAAATTTTTAATTTGTGCAGATAGTATCTTGTCACTATTTACCAGCTAACAATGCATTGTAGAAAATAAAATATTAAATTATATTAATTAGCACAACTAAAAAAAGATAAAATGAGTTAGTTGCACGTGAGCATGCGAGTTAAAAAAAACTTTCAAGTTGAGAATAATGAAGTTTACTTATAAGGAGAAAAAAATGGCAGGGCTAAGTTAGAGGTTTATTTGCATTTAAATGCTTTGAAAATGAAGATTGTCAGTTAAACAAAATGACAGATTTGAAGTGATATAAGACATCATATGTTAATTATCTTAAATATAAAATAACAGAGTTAACAGATATTCAAAGCATAGACTTTAATGCTTAAGAGTTAAGGGAATTCTAATCAACATATTTGGTTTATTCATTTGCAGGGTGCAAGAATGAATTATTCCCCACACAAAATTGGCATTAATGCTTATCCCAAAGTAAAGGAATGTTTATTATTTTTGTTATTATTTATCATTACTATTAACATTAACCAGCCTAGATAATAAACTTGCAGAGTTTTAAAAGTTTGGTCTTGTATTAGTTATTAAAAATTGATGCTTGCTTAGCTAATATTATTAAGAATACCCCCAAGTACACAGCAGAGTGGCGCATTTAACAGTGGAACCTGTTTGCAGAATTAGCCACAGCAGAGTGGTGCATTACAACAGTGGAATCTGTTTGTGGAATTAGTGACAGCAAAGTAGGACCATGACAGTGAAACCTGTAATGCAAAAGTAGTCACAGGAGTGACATAATCAACAGTGGAACCTGTTTGCAGAATTATCGCCAGCATGATTGTGCAGTTAATCTGGGCGAACAAGAGACATATGGTAAGCATAGTGATGACAATACCAATTCATAATAATCCATCAGCACAGAACATATACATCAAGCATACTAGGTGTATTAATAATGTTGAAGATAATAAAGTCCACGTTTCTTACCTTTCTGTTTTTTGCTGGCAATGAAGTTCTGCAGATAATGAAACAATTGAGTAAAACAAAGACCCCTGTCAAGCATTGTTAGCCGAGAGGTCATCACAGTCACCTTGCAAGCAAGTAGTTGGTTGCAGACGGTTGTGGGTTCACCTCCCGGCCGATGCTACAACATATGGAAAAAAAAAAAACAAAGATCCCTGAGGGTATACCATATAAAGAGTTAATTGAAACTCTAAATAAATATTTTCATAAGTGTTGAAATAGATGGTCTGCTTATACTTTCCAATAAGGAAACAGTTACCATCATGAATATAACATGGCATTGTGGACACTGGCAAAACAATGTAGATTTGTGGCTGGATGATATGTTGTTGGACCAACTGCTATATAGGATGTCAGATGATATGATTAGAAAAAAAATATTAAGCAATATGGATTTGATATATAAAACAATGCATGATTGCGAAGTATATAATACATAAGATAATAATAGAAAATGCGGCAGAATTCCAAGCAATAATAAGTGAACTGAAAAATCTAACAAGTGTCAATAAGGCACAAATAGTTAATAATGCATCTAAAAAAGTTTCAAAGAATAACCTGATACGTTATTGTTATGGTGTGAAAGGACATAAAAAAAGTTGTGCAGATTTAAAGTGTAAAATGTTGCATATGTGACATTAAAAAACATTTATTAGCGTATGACTATAGAAAAAAAGACAATAATTTAAAAAACAAACCATACCTAGGCTTTAAATCATGGTGAAGTGGAGTTAAAAAAAATGTAAATGTTAAAATAATAAAGAATACAGATAATGGCCAGATTACACTTGAAGTAACTATCTGTGAGAAATAAAATTAACATGGAAGTTAACAGTGATGTGAGACTATCTATACAATCCCTAAAAGAGAGAAATAAAATTAATGCAAAAGAAAAAATGGGAGGAAATGGAAAATACAGATGTATTGGCCACAGATGCTAGAAGATTTTACATTTTAATCCTTATTTAGTACCTATTCTTCCAATATCCCTAAGCCTAGCTTTTAACTTATAAGTCTTAGATTTGAAAGCAATGCCTTAGATCTTTATATCAAATGCACCTCTTCATAAGGAAAATGATATTGGTGACTAAAATATATAGATACTGAACTGGATTCAGATCTTATAAATATACAATAGCTTTATAAATAACTAAGCTGGATGTTAGAGAGGTGCATTAAATCTAAAGATCTAAGTGCACTGCTCTAAGATCTAAGACTTTTCACTGAAAAAAGCCATAAGCTAGAAACTAGTCTGAGGATATTAGATAAATATGCACTAGGTAAGAACTAAAATGCACCTATTGATTACTATAGCTTGCATTAGGTGACACTATTGTAGAAAAAGATGCGATTGTTGATAATTCAGAAAATAGATATTATATTAAGTGTGAAAATCATTGATGAATATATCAGATCATTGATGAATATATCAGATCATCTATTAATCAAATCCACTTCAGATATAAAAAGAATGTGGCGAATTTAACTGCTAAATTAAATTACATTATTGTTTCATAAATAAATAAATAGCCAATAGCAAAAGATAAAATTTTACATGGAATATGAATTTTATCTAAAATCAAAGATGAAACTTCATGTATTAGGAATGGCTTTTAAGTGCATTTTGCAAAATATTCTGAAAATAAACAGGATGGGCAATTAAAATATAACTACATTATATATGTGTATATCTTAAATAAAAACAGACAGAACTTTGATAAAATGTACATTAAAAAAAACTGAAAGTTTTATATAAAAAAAAATGAATAAAAAAATTTAATGCCAAGACCGGGTTACTTCCTAGCTGCAAAAATATGCTATAATTAGTGTTGAAATAGTTTTGATTCATTGAGTTTCTAGTTAAAAAGTCTGTGATTATTTTTGGCAGCTGTTATGTAAGTCAGGTGTTTTAACATTTAACATATGCTAAGTAATGATAGGTATTCAACAATTAATGAACTGATAGAGTTGAATAAGAAAAATACAATTTCCATGTTAGATCAGTAATCACAACTAAAAACAATCTAGCTTAGAATAAATAAATAAATGATTGATATAATTATGAAAAAAAAAAAGTAAGAGAAAGAATCTATTTAAGAGAAAACACATTCTTTCTCTTGTCCAGATATCATTTTTAATTTAATTTAATTTATTTCAAGATAATACGTTTTTCTTTTAAAAATACAGAAAATTAATAATTGTTTACCTCTACAAATTCTCATAAGCTTTCATGATGCTCATTTCTTTGATAAGTCTTCTTGTCAAATGTCAAAAAAAATTTAAAATACCTGATTAAGTTTTGAGTGCTAGTTTTACATGTAAAAAATAATCAATAAGAAAGAAAATTAAAATATGCAGTGAACATATTTATTTATATAAACATAGGCTTGGAAGTTCATAAGACATTCACGACATCATATATAAAAGAGTTTATCATGAACTCCAATTTGACTATCACTGCAACAAACCATTCAGGACCAGAGAAACATAAATACAAAGTGATAATAAATTAACAAGTAACATTACATTTCTTCCATTACTCAAAACATCAAGTTGTAAATTATTACTTCTGTTTTGTGGTGTCATGCCAAGGATCCCCAACCATGCCTTCCATGAGAAACAGTTAGGTTTTACCATTACAATAATATAATAGAAAGATGAATCACTCATTAAGGGTAATTAGTAGCTCAACAAAGTAAGAAAATGCAATGATAACTAATAAATAAATTAGGTAAAATATCATAAGAATAAAATAAATGTTTCTCAACTTTTTTTAAAAAAAAACTTTATTAATAACAAACTATATACAAATATTAACATGTTTACAGTAGACTAAATATATTACATAGGCAAAAGTATGATGCAACTGCAATCATAATGATTCAGATAACACAATAAGTTGTTTAAATCCAATGAAGTGTGATCCAAAATTGAAGAGTGATATGATAATTAAACTGATAAACAGTCTATATATCTATTTTCAAGAATAAAATCTGATGGAGAAGGTTGATGGAAATAAAGATTTAAGCTAAGAAAGAGCACAACTGAGATAGATTGCAAAGTTTGGGTCATAATGTCTTTGGCTAAAAATTTGAGAGTAAAGTATGAGTCAAACAATTCTTTTTTTTTTTAGTATATTATATTTTTTGTTGTTAAATATTATGGAACAGCATGTGAGCCCCATAGTTCTTAGTGTATAAATAATTAATTACAGATGCATTAAAGGGTTGAAAGTACTTTAAATATATTTTTAGCAATTGCTAGAGATTGATTGTGTACTTATAAAACATGAAGAGATGTAGAAATAAATAAGAAATATGGGCAAGTTTGAAAAAAAATGTAGCATTTCCTCTGGATATTTATTGCACAGCACACATGTAGGTTCAAGATTTAACTTAAATTGGTTAGTGACAAATATTTTGATTGAAATTGTACCATGTAATAAATTTAAAAAAAATTTCAACCATGAGAAGCACAAACCTTTTGGAACTTTATTAGAGTTTTAACAAGAGATAGGATTGGCCATAGATGTCTGGATGGATAAGCTATTTTATTTAAATATTTAAATAATATATTAATGAGAGATTTGATGTTATACTGATCTAATAGATCAGCATGTCCAATGGCATGATCTATAAAAAATGACTGTTTAACATATAAAACTGAAATCAGCAATGGCATTGGAGGAGGGATAGCACTAAGTATGGGATTCGTAAGTGTTGATATACATTTTGGCTCTAAATATATGCTACAAAAGATTTAGTGCATATTAATGGAGACATCTTTTGCATACGAGAAAGCAAGCTGTTCTGAAGGATAGAATATATGAAGATGAGTCCCAGATGTATGATTTTATTACAGATGGATCTTGTTAAAAAGTCACATCCATGGGCTATAGTAGTTAAGTATTCCACTAACAATAGCATTCACTATACAAACTTCACAATGGGATACAGCATTTTTGACAAAATTTTTTCATTTCTGTACTGTGTTCATGATTGAGACTATTTAAATGATGGTTCAGTTGCATTTTAGATAGAGTAAATTAGGATGCCATGCCAAAAAAACATGAGGACATTACCCTTAAAGAAAGATGATACTTTGCAGCCTGTAGATAGTTTTCACAAAAATGACTTGCAAACTTGTATTACAGAATTAGTTGATGTTAGAAATTTATTTAAAATATTCAAAATGATGGAGATATTTTGGAGGCCTCTGAAGATTATCAGGACATCATTAATGAAGGATGTAGTTGAGATGGTGACAATGATGCAAACGGTAAACTGTGTGGAATCACAAGATTAGGTTTGAAAGATGTTAACATAATTCTTCAATTTAATTGATCCATTAGTGAGATAGTTTTGGATAGCAATTATCAGATTACTGTGTACAAACAGATGTGGGTAATGGAAAAAAAGAATTCCAAGTTGACTAGATCAAAAGCTGCTCTAAAGTCAACTTGGCATGCAGCATAATCTGTAAGTTTGTTCTCTTTGGCAAGCAAGATTGATTTTTGTACTAAAAGAAAAGCTTGAAAGTAAGGTGACCTTTTAGTTTTGACAGAATAAGTTCACTTAGTTTTTTAAAAATTATTATTGCAATAAAACACAATTGTTTACAGAGGGGTATATTATATTTGATTTTTTTTCTGAAATAAAATATTATGTTGGTAGGAAGGCTGAAGATGTTAAGATTGCTTAACCATAATTGATTGTAGCATTTATGTAGAATAGAAATTTTGATATAGTTAAGCTGATTGTAGACATTAGCAGGGGTAAAATATGCAGTTACAGAGGTATGTATTATTAAGGTGCATGATTTCTTTGTATATTTATTGCTTTGTAATAAATTTTTTTAGAGGAGATTGTGTACTGAAGAGAATAGTAGGCAGATATTAATCAGATGGTAATTTGATCTATATAAGAAATATATATGGTTAATAAACTGTACTCTTTTGTGATAATATTTATACAAAAATACTTTCTGGGTACAAAAATACTTTCAGGGTATATCATAATTTAATTTATTATTGATCAAAGATTGCTACTAGGTGAGAGAGCAGCTTGACTAAGCTACAGTGCATACCAATCCAGCATCAAATACCTGCACAACATTCTCAGATAAAAATAGTAAGATGAATAAAAAAGTTATTATTTAAATATTATTACTACCAAAATGTGTTGCCTCTGATTAATAATCAGTTATAGTTTCTAGAATTTATTTCTGATTGGATAATAAATTCAATTAAAATAGTTGGATAATAAATTCAATTAAAATAGCTGATTAATTGATTATTTTTTTCCAATTATAAAAATCTTTTATTTCTGAAAAATAGATATTAGGAAAAGGTAGTAATTATTTTATTAAAGACTAAAAATGCAGGGCATCAATTTTTATTTTTTTTCCAATTATAAAAATCTTTTATTTCTGAAAAATAGATATTAGGAAAAGATAGTAATTATTTTATTAAAGACTAAAAATGCAGGGCATCAATTTCTACACGTAAGAATGTCAAAATGCTGATTTCAGAATTATCAAAAAAAAAAAAAAAAATTAAAAAAAAAGTTCAATAATTCAAAATGACTAGCATAACCTATCAATGTATTGTATTAGAAACAAGATTCTTTCAAACAGTCAGATAATTACTTTCAAAATTAAAACTTTATTTACACAAAAGCAATCAATGATAGGATAAAATTATGTCAATACGAAAGTTTCAATGTATACATATAAATGTGGTATGCAAGCCATGTATATAGAAATATCAAAAGTTGTATTAGATCAATAATTTAGTCTTAAGAGCAGCATAAGAAACTCATGATGGTTAATTAATGCAAGTATGAAAGAAACATAAATAAATATAAATAAAACCCAAAGATTATATTAATGCCTTAAGGCAGTGTGTCATGAGCTTAATTAGTTAGGAATATAAAGTAAGTCAAACCTATGTATAAGGTTTGGAAATTCCATTGATTAATGCTTATCCTGGCCCAAAGAGTAACAAGGACTATAACAATATTTACAAGTTGATATAGGTAAGTTAATTGTATATTATGTAATTAATGCAAAGTTTGTGCATTAAATATACAGGATGTATGAAAGATCTTCATAATTAAAGTTAGATTATTCTTAAGTGAAAGATGGGATATATTATTTGTTCAGTGGATGGGAGAAAGTTCAAGGTTTAGGCCTAAGAAATACATGAATTAAGACTCTAGCCTCATCTGGCTCCAGGTTTGGTCAATTAGCCAAGGCAGATAAGTTTGTTTATTCTCATCTTTTACCTTGTAAAGGGATTTGAAAAATCGATTAATCATCAAGTCATCACAGCCATGATCAAATATCATGCTACATCTGGCAGTCCAAATTGAAAAGTTAATGAAAATGGCCAGTCTTATTGTTCCAAATTGACTCTTTTTAATTGCTGCATTGAGAGAAATGTTAGCTGGGTCATTGGCATTTATCCAGTCTAATGCTATATTACGGAGATTAAGTCCACGAATCACGTTGATCCAGAATGTGGCCAATTGACATCCTGTTTGTTACATAGGGGACAAAGGGAGTTGATGTTGTAACCCCTTTGGTAGTGGAGAAAGGCCCAGTGGAGAGTGCTCCAAGGATGATTTTTATTAAAAAATCAACAAATTTTGGACTCGGTTTGATGAATTTTGTTAATTTAGAAAATCGAGCGATTCGAAGTATATTATCGGATTTAGTTTTCCCAGGAAACATTAATTGATAAACTTCCCAATATGATAATTTCCCCTGAAAAAAAGAACCCAACGACTGGAAGTTTTAAAAAATCACTGTAACTTGCTTGTGTAGCCAAATGCTTCTTAATCTTGGCGGAGGTTGATTGGTAGGCTACCTTTTCCTTGGGGAAGGGGCACTCCATATTGGGATTATCCTTAAAAATCTTGAATAGTATATAATGAGTTCATTGGAGGTAAAAAAATCTTCAGCAAGTGAAGGTTAAGGCCATTAAGAAGTTTGGGTTTTTGTAATATGCTGAGGCTGATGATGGGAGTTCTGCCTCCCCAGCAAAGTTTTCTGTCTAAGGTTTCAATTTTTTGGATAAACTTGCACATGGGGGAAAATCCTGCTAGAAAATGTTATTTTGGGCAATACTATAACATTAAGTAGTGCTATCTCCCCCAATAAGGACAGGTAGACCTTAGATAGTGATGTTACTGTAGGGAAGCTTGGAGTTCTCTTCTCATAATGGATGGCGGGGAGGCTATAGGAGAAGCCGAGAAATTTCTGAGAGGGAGGCTTCAAATCCACCTGGTATTTGCTTGCCTGATAGAATTGACCATATGGCCTATTTCATTCTGTTTACTCTGAAACCAGATTTGTGAGAAAATTGGTCCAGGAGTTCCTCAAGCCTAGTGAACTCACCACCACATCATCCATATAGGAAATATGGCGAATGTTCTCGCTCAGAATCGGGATGGCTATCCCAGGAAAGACAGCCTCAATGCTTAGCAGTAATGGGTTCAGATAGGCTGTGAAGAGAAGAGTACTTAGTGGTGAGCCCTGAGGAATAAAAATACAGGGCCAAAATCCTGGAGCCCCTCTGCCATCGAGAGAGGGCCGAAATCCTGGAGCCACTCTACCATCGAGAGAGAGAAATACCCTCCCCCTATTGTGAAGTAGGTTCTCTATCATCTGGAGATATGCTGAAGGCACTTGGAGTTCCTCCAGCACACTAAGCAATACTTTGACCCTGATGCAATCAAAGGCCCCAGCAAAGTCGAGTTGAACTGCAATCAGTTGGGACATTCTTTTTCTATGAACATGATCTATGAGAAGGCGAAAGTGGCTGACGGCATCGGCAGCTGAGCTCCCCTTCTTGGCAAATTGGTATGAGGACAACTGATTTATGAGGATGTCTTGGATATCCTCTTCAATTAGGCTTTCAATTGTCTTTACTAGTAAGGGCAACATCGAGATAGGCTGGAGATTGTCCAATTGATGTGGGGCTTCCCATTTCTTAATAAGGGGAACCATGGAATTTGACACTCCATCGATTTTCTGGGTGCCTTTGGCCAGAAGGTCAATCATTCCTTCGATTATTGGGATAGTAAAGGCACCAAGGTGTACGAGTACAAACTTGGGAATGCAATGTAGGTCAGGATGAGTTCTATCTGGGAACAATCTTAATTTTGATAAGATCCTAGTTTCAGTGATCTTATGCAGAGTTGATTCCCTGTCGACGAGAGTCCTACGTGAATTAGTTATTCCCAGAGGTTGGAATTTTCTGTAGTAAAATTCCCGAACTTTGACCAACATGGAAACACCGGAGTATTCATTGCCCTGTATCTCTATTGACCTAGGGGCCCTAGACCTTTTGCCAGAGCCCATCTTAGGTAACCTCTGGTCCAGCAATGTTGGTGATGAAGGTATTGGTGGGCCCTTTTAATTGAAGAGATACTCAGCAATGGCTCGTTGAGTGTGCTTATATTTTGTCTTTGGAGCCAGATTATTTGAGACAGTTAGCGCTTCATAAGGAAGTGAGCTGAGCTCTCTGGCAATGGAGTCCAGTGCATGAAACATACGAACTGGATCCTTGGATTTAGTTGTGCATTTATTGATAAGGTGTTGGAGTGTGTCAACAAATGCCCTCCAAGCAGCCTGTGCAGGAAGAGAAAATTAGCTGTAACCGATTAAAGGCGATATAAGCTTCTGATAGCAACTGGACAGTAATATTGCCCCTAGTAAGCATACGAATGGTTTGTGGTAGTTCATTAACGATCTGTGAGACATTCCTTGGGTTGACTCTAACTTCTAAGGTAAGGTCATAGATGAACTTCAATAATTGGTGAAAAGGAGGGAGGGAAGAGGATGAGGTAAATGAGTGATCTGGACTTTTGACTCAAATGAAAACACGGTTTATGGGAAGAATCTCCTTCCACTTTCCATTTGTCGATTTAGAAATTGCATAAATTTGCTTTGACATTGTTCATAGGTAAGATTAAAATATCCAATGATTAAAGTGGGAAGAGGACTGATTCTGAGGATGGAATTCATAGTATGAGTAGTCCTGAGAACTGTAACCGAATCCTTGGATAAGTACAAATTTATCAGATTAAAAGGAAAACTATTGATTTGAATGCTGGCTATTAAGCAGTTAGAATCAATGTGTAGAATTTTAAAGAAGGAAATAGGGGAATTTTTATTTATTGCAACTCCTCCCGAAGCAGAGGAGGAGTAGGAGTAATGGAAGTAGCCTAGGTGATGAATGAGATCAAGAGTACGGGGGTCAGATCCAATATGGAGGTTAGTCTCAGATAGGCAAAGAATATCAGGGGCTTGTTGATGAAACCAGTGTGATAAGGCATAAGCCCTGTCAAGAGAGTTCAGACCTCTAACATTAACTGATGCGACACTTAACATAGTAGATGGTATTTTTAGTCTTGTGATTCAAAGATGTGATGTGCCCAGAGGAGGAGTCAGAAGGATCCGGATCAATGACTGGAGGAAAATCAGCTTCAAGTTCAGGAACAGGCTCAGGCATGTCCTCGGCAAGCACGAAGGAAGATCATTTGGCAGTGTAATGTGTTCAGAACTGTATGAGGGAGAAACAGCAGGAATTGGTTCGAGATTTGGGTCTATTTGCTGAGGATTTTGATAGGCTTCAGGTATCACAGGAGAAGTATATCTAATTTTTTTTATTACTAGGGCTGGGGGAGGCAGCTGACTTGTCAGATAACTTGGCATTTCTTTAATCAAGATTAAATTATAAGGATGGCTTGTAAATCTAATGCTGCCACACATTATTTTGTCATGAGTAAGATCTATTTAAATAATATTTTTTATATGATCTTGAATAAATTATAACTGACAGAAATGTTTGTTTCCTTATTGTTGTTGTTTAGTTTATCACTTTGAACTATAGGAAAAAAAATTGTCCAAGTGCTTTAAAAGTCATAGAATTTTATTTTTCCTAAAATAGCTATTAATTGGGGGGAGGGGAGAAACCTACATTTTTACCAAAATACTTCTGTACTGCTAAGATGGCAACAACAAGGTACAACACAAAACAAAACGGTAATTATTAAATGTACAGATAAAATTTTAATATAAACAGACAAACTGATTGTACTATAAACAGACAAACTGATTGTACTACTATACCTAATAAATATTAAAATCAAAAGTTCCAATTATTTATACAAAACTCCAGTAGATTAAAGGACTATAAGAAATGATATGTTTTAATAACTATTATTCTTATTGCATTGCCAAATGCATATAATATTAATATCATTTATGTAATTATAGCTGTCAATAGTGGATAATAATTATATGAAGCATTGTAAAAGTAATAAAGTAAATGATATTAATTTAATATGTTTTAATAAAGTGGTAAAACATGCATTGTTGAATTATTCAATTCTTTTAACTTGACAAATCACTAATTCAAAAAGAATAAAAAATGTTTAGTACTAGATTAATCTGTACTTATATGTATTTTGTAAAATTAATTATTACACATGTGTGATTGTGTGTCAGCAGAGATAACGTGAATATAGTTGAGGCTTGTATGAAAGTCTGAGTTCAAACTCCCTATATATTATATATTTGAGTGCAGAGATGAAAAAGCCTGTACTGTAGAAAAAATTCAGTGGTGTATGTACTGTAGAAAAAATTCAGTGGTGTATGGTAAGTTTTAATTCAAGATGTGAAAACATTGTAATCCCTTGTAACCAAAACAAAAAAAAAAGTGGTCAAACATACCCCTGAGTGTATGCTAAAAAAGAATCTGTAAGTACTTGGCCAATCTACAACATAAAACCCTAACTCATATTTTCAAATATTTATATTCAGAATCTAAAATATTTTTAATGCATAAAGGATTAAAATTTGTATTTATGCATTATCTTTTATATCCATGCAACTACTACCTTATCTATATAATAACTATCACTATAAAAAGTAAAAAACAAATAATTAAATACTCAGCTTTAGAGGTATCTCTAATATTCAATTCTGCATAGTGATTAAGTAGTTTTATAGCACAAACCAATGACTCAAAATCTATTATAGGTACATTTTATGGAGTGTACAACTGCACATTTAGATAATTACATTGATAATTTAAATATTTTGAATCTGACTGTCTCAAGATAAAGAACAAGATATGGAAGATATATAAAAAATGTTTCAAGAAAAAAAAAAACAAGACAAGAAGGACTTATAAGCAACATTTAGCAAAGGGAATAGTAAAAAAGATGGATGAGAAAATAAAAAGACTAATACAAGAATATCTCATGAAATAAAAAAAAGTCAAAGAACTTGGAAAAGAGGATGATGAAGATAAACAAGAGAAGATATTTTATAAAGAATATAAGAATTAAAAAAAAAAAGAAAGACCATAATGTATCCTCAAAATAACAATTTTAATAAACCCATAAATAAAATATGACATCAATTTTGTAACACTGATAACATAACCCTATTCAAACAAAAGTATCAAGTTCAAAAATGTTTTCATGATAATTAACAAGCCCCCCCCCCCCACACACACAAACCCACCTATCTTTTTTACATCAGTGTCAATTTATCTAACATTGCAAGTTCATTTAAATATTTCTTTGGGAATCTGACTTGTGAATGATCATTGTAATATTTCGAGACTTGGTTGTTCTGTGAATATGTTTATATCAAATTATGTAGTATATTTTACAAACTACTTTTAATTTCACAATATTGAATGTCATTAGTATCTTATTGCATAAAAGCAAAACGATTACAAGATAGTTGCAATTCTTTGACTAGAAATTCATTATATCTAAAACAGATACATTTTCAGGTAGATTCACTACTTCTAAAATTTGTATAAACCAAAGAATAACAGTGTGCTTAATCGCTTGATAAGATAATGATTAAGCAGTAAAGTAAGAATCACAATAATGATGTCCACTGGACTAAACTGAAGTTAATTTTTTTTATAGTTTCTGCATCTGGAAATCAATCCAGGAATTTTCTCGAGTCCGCTACTATTATCCACTATGTTAAATCATGCAGAGTATATAAAAGCAATACTAGATGAAAAGCAAATTTCTCACAATTTTTTTTTACATTAATGATTTTGTTTTGGACAGTAAATTAATATTTGAAAAGTCCATTTCCTATCAACAAAACCAAATGCAAATGTTCGTAACGGTATAAATAGGCAGCAGACCAGATTTAGCCTATGGTTTGTCAGGATAAGATTTACATAATCCATGCATACACACTTTTATTCTCTCCCTCTATATATAATATACACACTGCTTGCAATGGGGGGGGGGCTAAACTATACTAGCATGATTTTTGTAAAAATAAATAACTCTGTTTTTAAGAAAGTTTTTATAAACCAAAATAATTATTTGTTGTAGCCCTTTATATAGTCAAGAAATCAGCACTTATTCTAGCAATTTGTAATTAATATCTATCTTGGTAGCTTATTAAATGACAGAAAGGTAAACTCGGATGTTGAGTGTGATATATATTGTAATACCTTGCTGCTGTATTTAGAAAATTAAAAGACCAAATATTTCCATTATAGTGGTTATAATTACTTCAACTAAATTTGTACCTAAGGTTATTCTGTCAAATCTGTTGCATGAAAGTGAGACATAAATTTATTATTGTACATTAAAGGCATTAAAAAAATTTTCATATAAGAATAGTCTACAAAATATCTGAAAATATGAAAGTGAAATCAAAAAATTAATTACTATAATTTCCAGCTTGCTGGGTGTGATTAAATTTATTAATATAAGGGCACATCTTTGTTTGGATTAGACATGAGAATTAATTGAATAGAAATAAATACAAAGCTATTTTGTTATAAAATTGAACAAGATTTTCATGAAATACCCAGATTCAGTTTTTATTGTAAAGATTACCTTAAATAAATTTGAAGAGATACAATATCCTTCATTGGGAAAATATGTTTGTGAACAGAATACAAAAAAAAGCTACAATAAGGAAAAATGTTGAAGTTTTTCAGAAAAAAAAAAATTTGTTTCAGAAACAAAAGCAAATGATGTATGACATTCACAAAATGGTTTGTATAGTCATTACAAGTTTTAATTTTCTTTTTCTTCGGGTTTTAGAATAAGTATATTCATTTACAAATGTCAGCTTATATGAAAACAAACACAATTATATAACACTTCATTGCATTAGACATTTTTATTACCATCTTTAACTGGTATCAATCAGCGCCGGCGCTGGGTACTAGGCGCCCGCATGCAAATTTGATTTTGGTGCCCCTGTCAATATGTATGTTTACTAAGGTGACCCGACCGTGTCCCGTGGCGTTTTAAAAAAGTCATGATTTTTAGAAAGAATGCACGATGTAATGCTATTTTTGATATCAAAAATAGCATAAAATTGATTGTTAAATTATATATTATTTCATACAAACGGTTTGTATGAAATAATATATAATTTAACACGGCAAATTTAGATGTTAGAAAAATTTGCAGAAATTTTAAAAATAATGCATTTGTTAAAAATAGACAGAGTGATTCAAATATATATATATAATAAATTAAAAAAAAATAATGTTTGAGTTTAAAATATTTAAATGTTTAAAATAATTTTCGAAAAACATTTACATATTTTAATCTCAAATATTTTTTTTTTAAAATTTCATATTTATTATTTGCGTCACTGTCTGTTTTTAACAAACCCATTATTTTTAAAATTTTTGCTAATTTTTCTAACCTCTAAATTTATGCAAATATTAGCAAATTTAATAATAAATTTACAATTTATAAATGAAATAATTTTAAAAAAAGATAATATTACAAACATACATATTTAATTTATTATTATTAATGTACGCTATATCTATATAAACGCAGCGTTTATATATGGAGTGTTTAAAACGCTCCATATAAACCAAATTTTTAATCAGCTCCGATCTCCCGGTCAATGGTGTCCCGTTTTACCAATGTTAAAATCTGGTCACTTTAATGTATATTACCACCTACATGTTATAAATATTAGTGTACAAAATCTTTCTAAGGGAAACAAACAAGGCAATGTAAATAAATAATTTTTAATATTAAAAAAAAAGAAAATACAGTTAAAAAAAGTAAATGCATTACAAAACATGTTATAATTTTATACTCCTTGACTTCATATTAATAAACCTTGATATGATTGTATTTATTTCCAGTTCTGCACAAATATCATTTTCAATAGCAATTAATGCCAAATTAACAAGCTGTTTTTGTGACATAGTTGTTCTCAAGTAAGTTTTAATTAATTTTAACTTAGAAAAAGAGCGTTCACCGCTTGCAACACTAACAGGTAATGTTAATAATATTCTTAAAGCTATTGATAAGTTTGGCATAGATAAATTATTAGAAACTATAAAATTAAGTGTTTGAAAGGGTTTTGAGAATTTAAAAAATCCTTTTGAAAAATATCTCGAAAAGCACATAATTAGCTCGAATAAATCTGTAGCATTAATATCTTTACTGTTATCAAATTTCAAAATATTTTCTAAATCTTTGCATTTTGCTTGTAATTCGCTCTTATTAATTTCTGATATTTTATATAGAAAATTGAAATTATTATAACATGCTTCGAGGAGTTCAAAGCGTTCTGTTAAAGAATTAATCGCTACATCTAAAAGTGTAAAAAACATGTTTATTTTAAATTTTTCTTCAGGTATTTGAGGTGTTTCGTCCTGATGCTCGTAATCAAATTGACAAGTTTTTTTCCGTTGTCGAACTTCTTTGGCAGTTTTAAATTCTTTCTCTCCATCAACCTCTTCACTAAGTTCATCTGCAATTTTGAGAATGTTTTTGAAATTTGAATCTGATCGATATTCTCGTAAAAATTTATTTAGATTTGCGATCGATTCTAAAGCAAGTGAAGCATTCATATTTACATTTTGGAGCATTTTACTGACAGGATTTATTCTATTTAATATATCATGCCAAATTATTAAAGAACAAATAAATTTGTAATCCTTAAGGTTAGTGCAGAGTGATTGAGCTTCATGTTGAATTTCTCTATTAAAAGATTCGTTGTTCATTATTTCATAGAGTGCATCATAAATTTCACCCAACTGATACCGTAGAGGCCGGATTGCATCAATTCTGCTTTCCCATCGTGTTTCTGATGGTTGTTTTAGAGTTAAAGTTTTAATAAATTTTAAAAGGATTGACCACCGTTTATAAGATGATGAAAAAAAATTGTATATTTTTTGAACAATTGCAAAAAAACCAATTGTATCTACATTGACTTTGGCGTGCACGAGGGTTTTTGGTTAAAATCAAATTTTGAAGTCCAGCCTTTTTGCCTTTCATGTTGGCTCCATTATCATACCCTTGACCACGCATGTCTTCAATGGGAATCTTCCATTTTTCCAGTTGTTCAATTATTGTTGTACATAAACCTCGTCCAGTGGAATCTGTTATATCTATGAAACCTAAAAAGTTTTCTCTAATTTTAACCGTTCCATTATTACAAAAAACGAAGCGAATAATTATGGTCATTTGTTCAGTTTTACTTGCATCTGGTGTACAATCTAAAATAATAGAATAATATTTGGATTTCTTTGTCGATAATAAAATTGTTTCCCTAATTGCTGTACTTAAAATTTCCAATAATTCATTTTGGCTATCTTTGCTCAAATAATGTACTCTATTGTTTTGATCTAGGGCCCTCTCAACATGATTTTCCATAACAGGATCAAACTTCGCAAATAATTCAATTAATTTTAAAAAATTTCCGTTATTTTTTTCGTATAATTTATCAGATGATCCACGAAATGCTAAATTTTGACTACCAAGGAATTTGATAATTTCAATCAGCCGTTCCAAAACACTCCTCCAATGTTTCTTTTCCATTTCATATAAATTTTGAGATTGACAATCAATAGTAATTTTGTTTTTTAATCTTTTCTCAAGTTCATTCCAATTCAATAAACTTTTCATGTGAGCCATACTAGTTTCATGTCTGTGTAAAGTTGTACTTAAATTTCTCCAATTATTGTATCCTTCTATGAGGCTAGATTCAGTAGATCCAAAAACTTTGCAACAAAAGCAAAACACAGAGTTCAAAATTTCGGAATAAATAAGCCATTTTCGAAAAACTACTTCTCCGTTTTCCATTTTTCTATTATAATATACATCAGAAAATTTACGGCCATGTACATCGTTCGGATATATAATATCTTTCTTTTGAACAGGCCCCATTTCTACTAAAATAACACGTAGTTTGTCATCGATTTTATTCCATTCAGCTGGATCTTCTAAATTTGTACACATTTGATATGATATGGGCACAATGACTTTGTTGTCACTTAACTGTTTCTTACTAAAATCTTGTTCAATATTTTCAACAGTTCCCTGTGAACTAGATGATGTGCACGGTTCTGGTTCTTGTTGAGTATAAGCTATTTCAGAAGCAGTTGATATTTTAAGATATTTATTAAGTGATCCACTTTGTTTTTTAATGTTTGCTATTTTTTCAGCTTGGCGTTTACGATTTTGTGCACCGGATAGTTTTTTCTTAGTTTTTGATTCCATATTACTTTTACTCATGAACGCCTACTTTAAAATAATTTTCAAATGTAATAAATAAATAAATACGGACTCTAATTTATATATTTACATCATGTATCTTAATACTTAAGATTATATATCGCTAATTTAGATGTCCAACACAAATTACTTCTTGCGCCAAAATACAAAACTCTATACGCGGAGGGGAAGAAGTTGTTTAACTTGTTTACCTAAAAAAGGCAGCTAATAAATTGGAAATATTCAGCCATTGACATTAAAAATGGTCAGGTTTTAAAATAACTCAAGTGTCCAGCTTTTTACGCTTGATTGAACATTTTAGTTTTACCATTGGCAAGATTTTCTTCTGTTATCATATATTTTTCTAATTAACACAGGTGGCCTGCCAGGCCTGATTTGCGATTTCAATAGAAAATTTCCTGGGATTATAATTATTGTTTACAAGTTCTTACTAAGATTTTAAAATTTGCGATAAACATCATAAGCAAACGTATGTAATTAATTTGCAAACCTAATTAGTATGCAGAAAAAATAGACTTTTGACAACGATTAAAATATATAAAATAAAGAGTAAACTGAAAATTATATTAAGTTTACTGGAATTATACCTATAATATATATTACATATACGTTCGAATATTTATATCAAATTATTATTTAAATAAAAAATTAGAAAATGTTTTATTTTGCAATATTATAATCGTTTCTTACGATTTCAAAAATTATGTACATGATCTAATATATATATACCCATATACATACATAAGTTCTAATTTATAATACTTTTAGTGTGTGTTTATTTATATATTTGCTAGCAGAAAGTTACTTATAGTTTACTATAAGCAGTACTATATATATATAAACATTACAATATGAAATTTGTAATATAATAAACTTTATGTTTAGTTTATTGTTCATGATAAATAATAGATTTGATTGTTTTATATTTTTAATATTAAGCAGAGCTTGTGTGCAGGCCTGCTTGTGTGTGTCATTTAATAAGATATAATATGACTTCATATGATTTTCAATAATCTACTCTCAATAATTTTTGTAAATAAACATTTGAGAATAATATTCTTCAAATGTGAGTATTTTTGTTAGTAGAGTTTTAATTTCTCAGGGATGGCGCCTTCTTTTTCAGATGCTAATCTCTCAGTGATGGCGCCTCCTTCTGCCAGCGCCCGCATGCCTAGCATGCCCGCTTCCGCCGGCCCTGGTATCAATGGCTTATGTAGTTTAGTGTAATGGTAGAATAATAGAGATCTATAGATTGTACATCAATTCTCTCACTACTGGTGCTTAAACTTCATATGAACTACTGAGAAACAAAACAGTCAATTATTTATTATTGATATTAATGATCTCTGTTCTTGTCTTCTATACAAATTTAGACTTGATATAGATGGATAATTAGTTCTCTTTCTTAAGAATATATATATGTAGGTACTGTGTATTAGAGCTGCAACGTGAAGAATTATAATCGTTTAATCATTAAATTAATTAGGTTATCAAATCTTAAACATATTTTAAAATCTACATTTAAAAAAAAACACAACAATTTAACAAAAAAAAATACTAAAAGCATTAATGTGAAAAATAGTTAAAATGCGTGTTTAAATCAAATTGAGTGTGTGTTTGCACGTGCATATTCTGCATAATCTATTTTAATACATTGTACAGGTTTATACCTGCATTTATATATGTAATATATGCGGGATTCGAACGCAGACTTTCACATGACCTAGAACTCTCAGTACCATCTTACATTTCTGACACCTGATCACACACATGTTGAAAAGATAAATAATCAACAATATAAGTATTTCGTGCTAAACCAGCACTCATTAAAGTATGAAGATTGGTTATCTTAATCTAAAGCTGAGTACTAATTGCATATATGTGTGGAAATAGTAATCTGAACCAACTGATGAGTGCTGGTTTTATTGGTGATTTTTTTTTTTCCAACATGTGTGTGATCAGGTGAGTTGGCAATATAAGATGGCACTGAGAATTGTAGGTCGTGTGAAAGTCTGAGTTCGAATCCGCATATATTACATATATAAATGCAGGTGTAAGCCTGTAAAATGTATTAAAATAGATTATGCAGAATATGGACGTGCAAACACACACTCAATTTGATTTAAACACGCATTTTAACTATTCTTCACATTAATGCTTTTCGTATTTTTTTTTGTTAAATTGTTTTTTTTTTAAATATACATTTTAAAATATGTTTTTGATTTAATAACCAAATTAATTTAATGATTAAACGATTATAATTCTTCATGTCACAGGTCTCCTATATTTATTAGTACTTCAAATATTATCAATAATTTATTTTCAAGCTATTTAATAAAGCAAATGTGCTGCATGATTTGGATGAAGGGCGGCGATCAGCAAAAAAAAAAAAAAATTGCTATCTTCCTCCTATGATTTCCAAGAAGACGCATGGTTGTAAAATTAATTGATTACAACTTTTACATACCTCATTGCTGAATGTCAATGTTTTAGAAATGATAGAAAAAAAGTTTATCACGTGAGAAATGTATTACAGAATCATAATATAGGTATATCAATCTTCTAGGTGAGGGAATGATATTTGAAAAAGAAGGAAGTTTTTATTTGTTTGGCTTTTTTCACAGATAATTTAAATGATAATCATTATTTAAGATAATATATACTATTTGATTTTTATCTACATTCCTGGTTATCAGTAAATTACTCTTGAATTATGTAAGTGTAAGAGATACAGTATTCTTTTTTTTTTTAAAAAAAAAATTAACTGTTTGAGAAAAGCAGATTTCTGCATCAGAATCTTCTTCGGATTTTAAATTGCTTAAAGCAAGACACCTGGTGTGAATATTCCAAAGTGTCAAAAGTCACAGTAGATTATTACACTCAAATTACTTTCTCAGGATAAAATAAAAAAGTAGTACAATATAAGACAGATTTTAATAAGAACTAAAATACTTTTTTTTCTTTTACAGATAATATATTCAATATCTTCTCAGCATAGTTAATTAACAATTCTGCAGCTTTCTTATTTGTTTTATTAGAAACATTAATCACATCCTGACAAAATTATTGAATGAATCATTAAAATGTAATTAATTTTTATTATGTTAACAATTAATACTACAATTATTATCAAAGGTCCTATAAATAGTCAATGCTTATTTTAGCAGATAATGTTAAAATACTGCATTATTAATTCAATGTACAATTGCAAAAATTTGTGCTGATATAAATTAATGTGGATATAGTACATATACATATATGATTACCAGGATGTACTTTGGCACATTTCTTCAGTAGGTTCTAACCATTGCCATTGCTTTTTTATTTATCTAATGATAAATTATATCAAGCCAATTTCTAATAATGAAATACAAGTATAATGTATATAAACCACTAAACAGCACATGATCACCATCTCTTATGCTAGCACATAACTGTAAAACTCTCCATATAGTAGTGCCACCTTGTGTCTGGTTGGCACAGAGTGGCACTACTGTATGGAGAGTTTTGCCTGTATAATATATATACGTAATCTAGATGTAATTAAAGGGGATTTGCACCCAGATTTTCAAGATTCCTACAGTCATCCATTCTATCCAGTATAACAGATACCCATGATAACATATATGTAAAAAAGATAAATGATCTCCCAGTCCACTAGAGTGAGCCTAGGACTCCAGTTTTCACTGTTTCAGGCTCTCTGTTTTGTTCACCAAAGTCATAGTCCATTGTTGGATTCATAAAAAAAAAAAGTTTACCAAAATGTAAGTGAATATCTGTTTTATTATTTTTCCATCTTTAGAAGAAGTTTTGAAACAGTTTTCATTCAATGATAATTGAAATTATTTATCGTTCCGTTTTATGCAAATGGATGCCATTAGAAATAGACAAAAACTACCTACCTTAAGTAATTCTTGGGAATCATTAAAATATTATAACCCTTTAAAAAATAATTTTAAATGAAACCAAATATTTCTAAAAAAAATAGACACTAGAAATCCTAATTTTATTGATAGAGTAAACAGGAAATTCATTTGCATATCAAATCTCATAGAAAACGTGAAATATAATATGTTAACAATGATGGTTTTAGGAATTTTATCTTTGCATCAGATTTTATCAGATTTTAGCAGAGTTAAATAAGTTTCTAATGTTAATTCGATCTTAAATTTTAGAATTGAACATTATAGAAAATAACCTAAATCCTAATTTTATTGATAGAGTAAACAGGAAATTCATTTGCACATCAAATCTCATAGAAAGCGTGAAATATAATATGTTAACAATGATGGTTTTAGGAATTTTATCTTTGCATCAGATTTTAGCAGAGTTAAATAAGTTTCTAATGTTAATTCGATCTCAAATTTTAGAATTGAACATTATAGAAAATAACCTAAGCTATCGTCCTGCACAAAAATCAGGTTTCTCCGATGATCAGAACAGAATTTATCACCCCCTTCCGGTGGATTGCCCCCCCCCCAATAAATCAATAAATAAAAATTTTTCAAATCAACACAGAATTACAATGAATTGATTCCTGAGCTAAAAAATAATGATATAAAGACAATAATGAGTACAAATGATGTTTTAGACCTAAACAGAGACGTTGAAGCTGCAAATTAATAATACTTTTTTAAGCAATATTTATTGAAAATTTTTCCAAAGCTTAACAACAAACTTTCAGATTATACTTGAATCATTCATTACTAATCAAGACCTAAAATTCAATCAAAAAAAGCAGGATCCAATTAGTATCAACAAATAAAAATCTCTGTGAACCCTGAAAGACTTTGGTTGGTGGATTGAGCAGCTGCTGTGGACATTTGCAGACCCAGGAGTTTGATAATGATCAAGGGTGGATGTTCAGCTCCATTGACCTCAGTGTGCAAGATGATATGGACAAATGATTTATTCTCATGGTATGCAAGTAAATCTGGCTTGATTTCAAACTACATGAATTGAATGTTGTATTGGTGGGTGTGAGTTTGCACTCATTTTCCTCAAGTGTGGTGATTGTGGTCATAAGGGGCTTGGTTCATTTGAGGGGATGATTGACAATCATTGTCTAGCCCGGGTATACCTGCTGGGAGGATGAAAGTCACTATCTTCACATGGACTTCACCGTGAAGGGCTACTGAACCCCTTGATGGATTATTTGATAGGTTGTTAGCTTTAAATTTTGTGCATTTGTAAAACAGTTGATCTGTTTTGAGCTACCACCATTTTTTTTTATAACATTGACGGAGTTTTGTTTTGTGGGCATGGGTCTGCACTCCTCTCTTTTTCCTCAGGGGTGGCTGGTGAGAGACGTTAGGTGTCTGGTGTGAGCTGTTGACAAATTTTCCACTGCCCAGAATACCTGCCAGGAGGCTACATGGTCAAAGTCTCAATGTTATTCATGCTCTGATCGGCTGCTGTGTCCCCTGATAGGCTGGTTTTGGGCAGTGTCGATCTGGCTCATTACTTATTACTTCTTAGTTTTTACCCAAGTTGGCTTTCCAATTTTGGGCAGGTAGACCAATTGTGGTCCCTGCTCATTTGGACTGCTAATTGGGAGGCAGAGGTATTCAGAATAGTCTTGACATGGCTTGGCTGCGGTTCGAGAGTTTATTGCTTGATGAACTTGGGTCTTGGACCTCGCTGCCTGTTATGGTGGTTGGCGCAATTATGGACTTCACCTATGCAGCTGAAGCATTTGTCTTCGCTTCAGGGACCCAGGGGTGGGACCATTGGGTAATGGTTAACTTCTCGATAGCTGGGCCATGTGGAGCCACATACAGATACACATTAATCACATTACAGCAATTTTTATGGATGTAATTGTTTTTGAACATATGTAATCCTCAATGGGTAAGTGTACCCAAAAATTTTTGTAATCTTTTATTAATAAAGGCTACTTTGAGAAAAAAAAGATAAATGATCTCTAATATACATATTTCATGCTGAACCAATACTCATTATTTGGACTGGATCATGGATGACTGAAGAGTTGAAGAATGGAGAGAATAGAAGCCTGTCCATTAAAGTGTGTAGATTTGCTATCTTAATATAAACCAGGCACTGATTACATGTGTGGGAGATGATGATCCAGAACAAAATATGATTACTGGTTCAGCATGAAATATGTATATTGGAGATCATTTATCTTTTTCACATGCAAGTGGGGTAATGTGTATTGGTTATATTGGTTAGAGTGGATGATTGTAGGGAGCTTAAAAATCGGGGTTCAAATCCCCTTTAATTACAGCACAATTTATATAATTTTATAAAAATACATTTTTTGATAATTGCTTTTTAAATAACTTCACTGTCAATATTTTTTATTATTATTAAATAACTTCATTATAAATTATTAATACTGTATACACTTATAATGTTAAAAATTATATTTCTTTAAGGCATATTTAATTATATATATATAAAACTGTGCGGTTAAGCGTGATATTCATTAACCCATATTTTATCGGTTTATTAAATAAAATTTTAAATTTTGATCAACATTAATCTTAATTATTAAATCTGTGATTTTAACTAGTGGTGTGTTCTAATGATTATTAAATTTAGGGAATAATAAACTTAGTAAATAAATCTCTTTAGAATCTTAAAGAGACCAGTTGTTCAACATATATGTTAGTCTTCTGCCAGATTGTGTGTGAGCATGCTCATCTACAATCTGTCAGATAAATTAGTTTCAATATTTTAATATAAATAATTTAATATTGTTATTAAATAAAATCATAAAAGTACTTAATATTTTTTATTGTTAAATAATAGCTTTTCAATAGACTTAAAATTATAATTATTTTAAGTTAAACAATATAATTAATCATTAAATATATTTTTATTGTAGTATAAAATATTGTTGAATAGTTTAATTAGTTGTCATCTGTGCTTAAAGGTGAGGATTTATTAATTTTAGATAAATATAATCACAACAGTCAGACCCTTGGCTAAAAGTCTATAAATAGGCTTACACAAATAAAGGGAAGATTATTATAGATTAGAGGAGTCTTGAGGTTTTTAGGGAAATATAGACAACTGTCCAAGAAGCCTATCTATTATGTAATACATTTAAATTATTTGAAATTTATTACTTTTCTATAGTAAAAAGTACTTGTTATTATTAATTTAAAAAACCATGAAGTAAATTTTAAAGGACCATTCATCCAGAGAACACATTCTTGACCCATCAGCTGATAATTTGAAATTGGAGTCCACTATCAAGAAAAAGTTATATAAATCCATGTCCTATACATGAGGGGTCAGATTGATTTTAGGTCAACATGGGTGTGACAAGAATCTCAGCCTCAGGGTGGCCCTTGAGCATTCCATCATCAGATTTTCAATTGGATGGACGGTTGAAGAGTTGGAGGGTGGAGTAGATTGAAACCTGTACATTAAAGTGTGAGGTTTGGCTATCTTAATATATATCTGAGCATTTATAGCATATATGTGTAGAGATGGTAATCTGGACCAACTGATGATTGCTGGTTTAGCATGAAATATGTTTATTGGTGATTATTTATCTTTTCAACATGTGTTCATGGGTATCAGTGTTACGAGATAGAGTGGAGAGTGGTGGGTCATGTGAAAGTCTGTGCTCATATACCCTATATATTAAAATGATATAGTAAAAGCAAAATTTTTGGTTTTAAAGAATAATATTTTAATAAATTGTTAAATGCCATCATTCACTAAAGTATTCACAGAGAATATTGTAATTGTCCTACTGATAATATTACAACTGTGATTAAAATATCTCAAGATGTTTAATAATTAACATGATTATTGTATTTACCTTATTGACATGGATTTGTTGATTTATTATAAAATTTAGAATTTACTTTTATTATTATCAGTAAAGTAGTTAAATATTCTTTAGTAATTCCCTTTATGTAATATAAGTCATCTCAATTTTCTATATTTGGAAAATAGTAAAATCCTTCTTATTGATCCAGATATACTTTATAAAAGTATTGAAATAAAAAATTATATTAACCCCGAAAAATTAAATTATTGATTAATAGTTTTACTTTGATTTTGTTATCTTAAGTTATTTGGTATGCATTATCTTAATCTCTTCTTTAATTATTTAAAATTCAGACCCTTTGCTTTTGTTTTAGTAATATTATATTAATGTTTCAGGATCCCATTCATCATCACCAACTTTGTTATCATAGCTCATCCATGTTTTCTTTTAATTTCATCATCATCTCATCTTATTCTCTCAGCTCAGCTTAATCATTCTTCATTGATCCCTATTTCATTACATTAACTATACATTCTCTCAACAAAACCCTTTTTCTTCTCCTCATTCTTAGCCCTATCCATTATTCATTTACAATAGTCAATTACTATTGTTTTCCATTACTCTTTTAATCTTCTACATGCTAATTTCCTGACCATTCACTAGACAGATATTATCCTGATTATTAATCACTTTATATAAAACTGTAAATTAAATAGATGTCTTTTAATATCATTGTCTTTAGGTATTGAAAATTAATTTAATCAGTATGCTTTGTATAATGTCAGATTATAATGAACTTAAAGTAATGTGAAGTCGGTAGTGCACTGTAGTCTCTCCAATATTTATTTATGTTCATGCTAGTCAAGCTAGCTCTTACACTTACACACAGATTCATGTTTAATCTATTGTTTTATTTTACGGCTGATATGGAGGTTAACCTCTCCTATTCAAGCTCTATCCATATACTCATGCTATATTCATGCTCTACTTATATCTTGCGTTTTATTTTACTTGTGCTTCATTATATGTTGGAGGTTGCAATATATATATTATTAAATAACTTCATTATTAATTAATAATATACACTTACAATGTTAAAAATTATATTTCTTTAACACTATCTATATATTTTATTTTTATTAAGACATGATTAATTATTTCTTTAATTTCTATTTCCATTCATGTACTAGGTTTTAAAGTTATTTCTCAAACTTCTTAAGAATTGCTTTTAATGTGGTTAAGGAGACTAGTAAAATAATAATTATTGATTGAATTGATATAATTATCATTAGACAAATTTAGAGAAATGGCAATACTTATTAGATTATATTATGACTTGGACCAACTGATGAGATGTGTTCATGTCAAAATGCATCCTGAAAATCATTTATAAGATCAGTGTTTAAGCTGTTTGAAAAATATATTAAAAACCTACTATAAGAGTAAAATATTAAAATTTGGATAAAAAATACATGTGCTAATAAAATAATAAAAATATATAAATTTTAACATGTGTTAAAGGAGTGCCCAAACTTTGGGCATTTCTGGGTTACATTGGAAGAAGAGTTGTCTTAGATCACACATTAAATACATATACATAAGACCAAAAACAAAGTTATGTGCATAATTTTTGTAATATTATCCATCATGTTTAAGCAAAAAAATTCTCACATAATAATCCTGATTATGCAGTGACCCATTTGAATCTATATTAAGGCATTGAGCAGGTCCCAAATTTGTTATTACTAATATAGAAAATGGTCATACTAAATGATAAAATGTCACTGATGTTTCTCTTATATGTTTTTTAATTATGAAATTGAAAGGAAAAAAGCAACATAAAACAAGTAGAATATTTGACATTGTATTAGTAAAACTGATATAGGTGCAATTGTTAATGAGTTCTCAAGATGATCATGTTAATGTGTTGCATTCTTGAAAATAATTGCTTGCAAATGTAGCAGTAGTCAAAAAGTGATGATATGAATAAGGTGTAATTGTGAAGCAAGGAATGTTGGTTTCTGGATAGATAGGATTTATAAAAGACCAGTAAAGAGATGCAATCAAATTTTTCTTCAAGTCGAACATTATAACCTTCATTGGAAAATTTGCAGGTAACATATTTATGTCAAATGAAAATGGAAAAGTAAAAATAGCAAAATATTGATTATTTTGTCTGAAATTTGAAATCTGATTTCCAAATTCTTATGTCAAATTGAAAAAGCTTCATACTTTTCACTATTCACAGAACTATGCTTAGCTAGTGTTGAAATGCATAAATATATTTGCCTTAAATTTAAGTCTGCCATAATATCAGTTATTTTTGAAACATTGTATTTATATATTGCTTTCTTTCAAAAGTAACCTTTATTATTAAAAGGATTACAAAAATTTTGGGTACACTTACCCATTGAGAATTACAAAGTGTTCAATGTGACAAACAAGAGAAAACAATTATTGATTATATAAAGTAAATATGCTTGATAACAATTATGTCCATTAAAGAGTTGCATAAATATATTTGCCTTAAATTTAAGTCTGCCATAATATCAGTTATTTTTGAAACATTGTATTGATATATTGCTTTCTTTCAAAAGTAACCTTTATTATTAAAAGGATTACAAAAATTTTGGGTACACTTACCCATTGAGAATTACAAAGTGTTCAATGTGACAAACAAGAGAAAACAATTATTGATTATATAAAGTAAATATGCTTGATAACAATTATGTCCATTAAAGAGTTGCTATAATGTTGATATTAATGTGTATCTGAACATGAGTATCATCTATACATGTAACTACATAGCCCAGCTACTGAGAAGCCATCCATCACCCAATGATCCCATCCCTGGGGCCCCGAAGCGAAGACCCAAATGCTTCAGCTGAATAGGTGGACAAGTCCAGCATTGCGCCAACCACCACAACAGGCAGCGAGGTCCAAGACTCAAGTCCATTGAATAATAAATTCTCGACCTGCAGCCGAGCCATGTCAAGACCATTCCAGATGCCTCTGTCTCCCAATCAACAGTCCAAATGTGCAGGGACTGCATTCGGTCTACCTGCCCAGAATTGGAAAGCCAACTAAGAAAAACTAACACATAGCGAGCACAGACCTGCACTGCCTAAAACTAACCTATCAAGGGGGCACAGCAGCCAACCAGAGCAGGAATGGTGCTGAGACTTTGACCAGGTACCCTCCCAGCAGGTTTTCCAGGTAGCGGCAATAATTGTCAACAGCCTGCACCAAAGAACCAGCCTCCTAACAACCGCCACCACTCCCCAGGAAGAAAAGGAGTGCAGACCTATGCCCAGAAAATTATTGCAGCAAAGCCTCCATCAAAGTTACAAAATTTGGAGGTGGCCCAAATCAGACCAACCACCTTACAAACTCTCTAATTTTAAAGCTAACCAAAGAAAAAAAAGGTTAGCTCAAATCAACACTGCCATAATAAACAAGCCATCAGGGGGTTGAAACAGCCTCCAAAGTCTGATACGTGTCATATATTCTAAATACTAGTTCAACTCATCCAACTGCAAGGTTCTCCAGGGATTATGATCTAGCTTATATATTTCCATTTGGTTACTCCAATTATGAACAGAGTGATTAGCATTGTAAGATTCTTGCTTATTGTTTGGTTGTACAGTAGAGCTGAATAGCAACCAACCTGTTATAGTAACTAGTTTCTGTAACCATGTTGTGGACTTGATTGTAGTAGGATTCCAACTGGGACTCTTGTATTGATTCTATTTGAATTCTGCTTATCTTAATTGAAATCTAGGTCTTGATTAGTAATCAAGGTTTCAATTGTGTAGTGTAAAAGTTTGTAATCTTTGGATTATTCCTAGTCATTGTTGGATTAAAGGAGTTGGGTGAATTGCAGCTTCAATATCTTTGTTTGGGTCTATACCATCATTTGAACTTGGTTTTTATCTTTAAATCATTGTTTTTTGGCTCAGGAAACACTTCGTTCTAATTCTGTGTCAATTTGAAAGTTTTCTATTTTTTTTGTGGTGCCCCAATCGCACTGGAAGTGGCCCATTAACTTTGATCTAATCATCAGAAAAAATTAATTCTTGTGCAGTGAGATGGCTTAAAACATAATCTATAATGTTTGATTCTAAAATTGAGATCGAATTCATATTTAAAATAATTTCCCCCTCCTGCACTGTTTTACCGCATTCAGCCACGATGATATCGTATCTTTTTTCTTATGAACGAATTAACGCTGGGATTTCTTTTTTTTTTTTTTAATTTCCATAGGTTTATGATTACTTTTGTGTCTAGTTTGTTTCTTGGTCTATTTCCTGTTTTTCCTGATTTGTTTGCAGCCGTAGAATCTTGCTATATCTGATGCTATTGTGAAATTCTTGAGACTATCTTTATTAAGCTTTTTCTTTTTTTTTTCCCCCAATGTTTTCAATAAAATTTGATCCGCCAACTATATCTCAATTAATCCTATCATTAAGCTTAGGATTTCTAGTAACTTTTTTTTTTTTTTAATTATTTGGTTTCGTTTTAAAATCTTTTTCCTTAGTTTTATTCTTGCTCAAATGATTCTAAGATTTCCTTGTACTGGCTTTTGCCTTTTTTAATGGAAGCCATTTGCATAGAACGATATGATTGATAATTTCAAATACTTTAGAGTGAAAACTGATTTAAAATTTCTTGTAAAGGTGATGAAATGATAAAACAAGTACTCACCTACATCTTGGCAAACTTTTTTCCCCATAAACTCAAACTTGAAAGCATAATGAGTCTCATTCTTCTGGTGCCAGTGAACAGTCAACTGCTCCAGCTGGCAACAGGAATGCATGGTTAATTCATTTAAATAAGTCATTAAAAATTCTAAATCTGTATGCCAACATTCATTGTCAAATTCCAAAATAAATTTGTTTTTGATGACACAAACAACTTGATATGTAGCAAATCCAATCATTTGGCTTGACTTAGCTATTTTACTTCTGAAAAGAACTGATGTAGCCATAGTTAGCATTAATATTTTTAAAGGAATTCTGGAAATTGGTGATGATTCAATTCTTATGAAAATCACAATCCTGATTATAATTTGCATGACATCCATTTTGAATGTTTTTGTACCCTATTCATTAAATTTGAGTTTTGGGCAGTAATTGCATAGTCTTCTATTAATTTTATATTTTCCTCTCTTTTACTACAATTTTTGGGGCTCCATCAGTAAGTATATCAGATATGTTGACAACAGACAAAAAAAAAACTTTTAACATATTTTTTTTTACTACTTTGTCTAAATCTCTTGATTTAATTGGTTTTTAATGGCACTAAAAAGCCATTTCCTCAGTGACATTATATTCATCATCAATATATCTAGCATTTATACTAAAATCCATCAAAATTTTAATCTTTTGAAAAATTCCCTACCAATTTAGTAAAGTTCTTTACTATTTCTCTCAACAAAAAAGTAGTCATCTGTTCATTTTTTCAGTAAACAATTTTCCTTTACCTGTAATTAATTTTTCTTTGAGGGGAAAAGGAGACTTTTGAGATACTATAGAAACCATGCTAAGATTAAAAAATAATAATAGATAAATGACTTTATTTACTTTCATTACAAAAACTGACAGAAAAATAGAAAAGTTTGAGCCCTGCCACATTTCTTTTCAGAGAACCAATTGTATGGATCATAAGTAATGGCTCATCAAAGCCTATTGCAAGGCTTGATTATTGTACAGGGATAGCTGTGCATTCCCTATTACATGGAGAGAGGGATGCAGCTAATGGTTAATGATTTTTCAGACTGTGATAATGAGCCAATCAACTAACAAATGAGCAAACGATTACTCATTAGCCAATTGCTAGCCATATTACACAGAGCAAATGTATGATGCCACTGAAGTGTGAAATTAATCTTAAAAGTCAAATAAGAAGGGCTAATCTTACTTATAAACAACTTCAACCCTTAATGTTGCAATGTTAGGTTAAAATATTACTAATAATTGCTGCCTTGCACAAGCATATATAAATGTGATGATGTCAATGCTAATGTTTGTGGTTGAAAGCTATCAAACTGGAAGCTGCAAACTGCCATAAAATTGTTAAACAAACATATGCATGCAGTTAACAAGAGCATCCATATGTTTATTTTAGTCACAATACAACAAATAATTACAAAAAAAAAAATCTCATAATTTTTAAAATAAGTTTATAATTTATATTGGCCCATATTCATAGCCACACAAGGTCGTATGTGGATTCCAGACTGCAGGTTGGACACCCATGTTAAAACAATGTAATGATTTCTAATATTAAAGATGTACATTAGTTATTAATATTGAAATTATTTAAAATCACAATTATCTAAGAATATATTCAAATAAAGCAATGTTTATTTATTGGACTGATATAAATATTTCTCCTAAATACACTTATTTATTAGGACATATTCTTTACTGTTACCTTAGAAAAATAATGTAAATTATGATATAAAAAAAGGAGGACATAAGTGGGGAAGCAATAAGAGATTCATCAGTTACGTATAAATATCTTTCAGATGTCATTTTAATATGTTTATTACTAATGATGATTAATTTATTTCCTATATGAGATTTGTTTGGTCTCACCAATGTCACTTAACTCAATTGGGTATCTGGAGAGTTTTTCCAAATTCTTGGCAGTTAATATGTGTTAAGGCAAGCTAGACAAATTATTTTCTTTCCAAAGTTCTGTGGAATTTTATGAACTTTCAGAAATTTGTGAGCAGACAGTAATGCACATTACATGTATATACATATGTGAATTAATAATTGCATAAAAGTAGAGATAATCAGATGGAGCTACAAAAATGTTTCCAATGAGAAAACTTTTACATTTTATTTTTAGTAAAAATTTTTGATTTTAATCTGGTTTTGAAATTTTGATCACACAAACCTCTTATTTTCAAGAATTTTTTTTTAAAATCACTTTTTGGTAATTAATATTAAATGTTACAAAACAGACAATGATAAAATGACAGGAGTAATTCTAATTGCACCATTAAATTGGCTATAAACAATATGAATATAAGAGCTTCATTTTCATTTAAAAATAAAATGATTTCCAGATGCTCAGAACAAAAGTTTTAAAAGTTTAAATGTTTGGGCATTTAATCTCCACCAGAAGTCATTTTCAAATAAAGTGAAAGCAATTATAAACCATGTCCATATACAATGGTGAAAATTCCATTCATATTACAAAAAAAACCTCAACCAGATTGATGTAAATACTTTGGATTATTGATGGTCTTTACAATTTTTAATAATATAAAAGCACTGAATTCTTTCTACATATACTGCTAATTTAATTTTTCCTGAAAGTCTACATTGTTCTGACATATCGAAAGATTTTTTAGAAGAGATTGTTTATTCTTAGTTAATTTTAATGATAGAAGCCTTTTAATATGATTAACTGATTATGGAAGTGAATGTATATTTTTTCTATAGATTTCATATTAAGTTCCTGAATTTTATTGTTTCAAGGAATAAAAATCAAATTATGATAATGTGGAAATTTACTTATCCTTTTTGGTTTTATCAAGATTTTATAAAAATGTGTTAGCTATCTTCTTCATTGTTTATTCTTTCATATCCTTTCTGCATAATATTTTAGTACGGATTCTAAAATAAAATAGCTTTCTAATATTTTACAGATTTTTTTTTTTTTTTGCAATAGAAACAATACAAATTATAAATAATTTACTTTATGATGTTCAATTGTTTGGCCTGTCTTATGAAGTTTCCTATGTTAACTGTTAGGAAATCTAAGTATATTTAGTGATTTGCTTGAAAAATAATAATTTGAATAACAAATGAAACAAATAAAAAGCTATCACATATAGTTCTATCTAACAGAACTAAAGTGGCATTTTTTTAATTTCACCATTTATTGCAATTAGGCTATTAACTAAAGATCATATAGTCAAAATTATTTTATAATTAAAATGAGAGACATTATACCAAAAGTGACTAATTACAAAAACAACAACAACAATAGACTTGCAAAATAAAATAATAAACCATTAATATATTTGATACAAACTTACAAAAATAATAACTAGGATTCAAATTGTAGTTTATGATTCACAATTAGTCTGTTTAAATATTTTAGTAATCTTCATATAACATCAAGAATTCATATCTCAGTGTATTCTTTTCTGAGATAAATTAATTGTAACAGAAGTAGTAAAATAGTTTCCCATTAATTATGAAAAGTACAGAAAAATGTAATACTGTATATTGTAAAATCATCTTAGTCAGATGATTTTGAAACAATATTTAATCATCATAGTAAATAATTTTTACTAGATGACATTTTTAGAGCTTCTTGTTGTATTCTCTTCACTTCTAATAACAGAAAGTAGAACATTCTATAAATGATAACAGATATTAAGATTCAGTTTTATTTAGTTGACATACTACAAGGCTATAATGAAAAATAAATGTATACAGATTATAATCCATTCAAAATCATAAATTCCAAAGTCTCTTAGAGAACAATGAGAGATTTCTTCAATTTAAGGCTTGAATACGTAACTAGTCACAGTTAACTTTGTTAACATGTAGCATATAATGAGAATGAATAACAATGAATAGTATAAAATAACAGGTATTCTACATAAAAGTAATTTTCTTTGCCTTTAATGACAATATTAGTGTCAATTTAAAAAATGATATGATCTTTTTGGAGGTTTGAATTACAAAATTGCAAATATCTTAGATCATATAGTAAGATTGCATAATATGAAAGTAAACCCATCAATGGAAAAGTTTTTATTGCATTTCTTTGTTAAGATATTGCCCAACTACCACAACTATTGCAAAATCTGCAATACTAATAGAAAAATTTCTTAATATAAATAAAAAAAAATACATCTGGCCTCATAGTAATATCTGGAAACCCTTCTTCAATCCTACTCAAGTAGCCCTCTGAACACCCAACTATAACTATAGATGTAGCAATTCTGAAGTATTACATGATAGATGGTATTTAAGTATTAGTCTGGATACCAAGATTAATTACAGATAATTTTGGATATAAATTATTAATCACTGAAACAAAAAATTCAAATTTTAAATTGTTTAATTTCACAAATTATAAATGACTTATTAAGAAAAATTCTAACAAATCACCAAGAATCTATTTTCATTACGATATCCCCCCCTACCCGTTGTAATACAGCACTTCGTGCTATCGTAAACAAGTAGCACTTGTAATACCAAAGTTCAAATCAATATATTCATTAAACAATTTAAAATTTGGATCATTTATTTCATTGTTTAATAATTTATATCCGGAATTATCTATAGTCAATCTTGGTGTCTGGACTAATACTTAAGTTCCAGCAAGATTTATTCTTTTATTTCTGATTTTAACTGATTACCTATTTTAGAAAGATCTTGTTTTCTTATCCTTACTATAATATATTATTTTTAGTTGAGTTATGTCTAAATTTCTTAATATGTATATAGAACGATTTTAGTGACAGTTAATCACATCATGCCACAGTAATAATATCCTTTCAAACCATTTATGAGAAAATTAATCATAAACTATTCAATATATTATGTTGAAAAATTGTATAAATAGGCAGGTCATTCATATAACCACTAGGATTTAATGTTGATTCAGTAGTATCAATAACAAACAAAATACATCGTAAACTAATACCAGTACTTATAAATGATTATTAAGAGTACCAAACAAAAATAAAAAGAATATACGTTTCTGAGAAATTGAATCATTAGAAGTTCTAAAGTTTCATTAAAAGTATTATGAACATTTTTTTGTAAGAGGTAATTTATGAAAAAAATGCTACTGAAGAGGTGACAATTATAAAAAAGAATAATAAAAAAATGAATTAGTACTTGAAAAATATTCATAATATAAATCTTAAGAAAAAAGTTGGCTTGATTAATCTGCTGTATTTGATTAATCTGCTGTGTTTGTTAACAATTATAGTTTAATTCCAAAACAATTGATAATAAAACTTTATTTTCTATAGAACTGAATTCACTATCACAAATATGATAGCGGCATTTTATGGAAAAAAACACACACTTAACATAGTAAACATACTAAAATTTAATAGCATTTATTTTTTAAAAAAGTAATTATGGTAAACACAAGCACAAAATGCAAAAATGTATTCGATCACCTTTAACATTGGAACTTGTGATGTTTGATAACAGAATATTTAAAAACACAAAAACAAAACAGAAATCAATAATTTTCTTTTAGTCATTCATTAGACCAGAGATTATCCAATAATGATTAATATTTCTGTAATGTAATTTTCATTACATCTGCTCAAATATTGCCTACCTTGCGTGAGAACAGTATAATGAAAATTACACTACAGAAATATTCATTATTAAACAGAATCACTTTCTATTTTCTTAAAATATAAAAATAAGTTGTATAAGTAATAACACCAAACTATATAAGAATTCATAGTCAAATTATCTACAAACTAAATTAGAGCTATGGAATTTTAGAAAAAAATACAAAACAAAGACACTTTTAGTATAAAATATCTTATATTACATATGTATATTCAAGTTGTTCTTCTTCTGTAATTGGATATACTGGGTATATATTTTTATACTGAACATTTAGTTAAGGAATAATAAAGAGAAAAATCAATTGAAAATATTATAATATGAATAAATGATATCAGGGATAGTACAGTAACAGTGATACTTATTAGAAATTAAAATAAAAATGTACATAATTAAAAATGATAAAGAGTAGACCGAGATATCAAAATAATGACTGCTACTTAAAGATGTAATTTATGGCCATAATGTTGATGGCATAAAAATCATGATCAATAACAAATTTTGTATTTAATGGTGAACATATAAAGTATGATTATTAAATAAAAAATGCATGATGAATAAGAAAAAATATTTGATCACTTTTACATAATGAATTGAATGATAACTTGTGAATGACGATAAAAGTAAGACTAAATATCATCCAAGATAGCAATCCAGAAAACATGGTTAAATGGTGTGTATTGATTAAATTACATCAAAATATTTGTAACTATTTACGTATTTTAATGTGCTTATTGTAGTAATGCAAAAAAAAAAAAAAGTGATTGGTGTGGTATCTCTTTAATAAAATGAGAGTAATATTATTTTTGACAAGAATAATCAATTTGACTATTTTGGTTAAGATCTCTTCTATTAATAATAATAAATTTTAATTAATATTTTTGGAATTACTAATTTATTTGCATATACACCTGGGTCTCTTTTTACGCGGACTTATTTAACACGATTTTGAAGTTACATGATTCATGTTTCACCGGAAGTCGACCTCCGAAAATGCGCTATTACTTTAAATAATAAATTTCGCGCACTTATGTTATATTGAAAGTAATAGCACATTATTGGAATTTGACTTTCATCTTAGTAATTTCAATATTTTCAGTGCTTTATAATAGTAAGATTTTATGCATAATGAAATTAAAATCATAATTTCCACATTTTATGTATACACACATTAAATTTTACAAGATTATAATGTAAATTTGTTCAAACATTGTGTGTGTTAATTTTGCATTTTAAATCACATTCTGTTTTTGCTTTTTAAAAAAGAACGTAATCAATTATTATTTTCTTATTAATGACACTAATCATTAACGTGCTCTTAAATTCCAACGAGAGCTAAATGGTTGTATGACTGGATATCGGAAGCGTCATAAACAATTAATAAAATCATTGTCTCAAAGATTAATTACTAATTACATTGTCACCAGAAAATCATTAACACAACATGAGAGTGAAGTTGGTGCTAGTTGTATTTCCTCCTGAGAAGAATCTGATTTTTTTACCAGTTTGCAAATGAACCTGTTTATCAATAATAATTAAAACGTGTATAAAAATGTAAATTACTGTACTGTAAATTATGCATAAAAATATATTATTTTGAATAAAATTAAATATTATAGTTAAAAAAAGTTTGTCTTGTATCAATTTTTTTCAAATTTGAAATTTTTTATTAGTCATATTTTATTTCCTTATTTTTTTTTTGCGCGAATTTTAAAGTAATTTTATGTTGGTGCTTTTACGCGAATTTTTAAAAATCACAGACCGCATCCCCCCCTTTTCAATGTAAATTACGTCTATTTTTGCGTGATTTCGTTTGCGCGTGTTTTCTGAGGAACCTATCTATCGCGTAAAATGAGACCCAGGTGTATTCATATAACTTCATGATTAAATGGCTGCAGAAAACAATTAATTAAAAATCCTTTGACTTCTTTCTGAGATTTAGAAGGAAGCATACAAGAAAAATTCCTAACATCCAATTCTTATAATGTTGTCATTGCAGCTGTTATTGTTATGTAAATATTCATTTGGTAAATGAATACAGATGGGCTGCTCACCAATTTACATTAGCAAGTATGTAATATTTACTAAGACAATAAACCTAAAGCATGTGCGGTTGAAAATGTGAAGGTAGGGACCTCTACATGTCTTAACCACAAGCTTATGCATTGGAAGAAAAGAGGAGAACCCTTCTTTACTTCAACCTACTTTCTATATAAATAGGTGAAGCTGAAGCGGTTAGATCGGAGAGCGTGAAGCTACTCAACACTTCACTGATTAAGTCCACAATTTCTATTATACATTAGTCATGAAATCTTTCAATTTACAATGAGTCAATGGAAAGATCTTATACACCCGGGTCTCATTTTATGCGGATTTATTTAATGTGATTTTGAAGTTATGCGATTCATGTTTCTTCTTAATATCCTTGTATGCGGTTTTCTTTTATGCGCTAAAAATTATTAGATCAGATGTCGAGCTCCGATAATGCGCTATTACTTTAAATATTATAAATTTCGCGCACTCATGTCATGTTTAAAGTAATAGTGCATTATAGGAGTTCGACTTCCATCTAATAATTTCAATATTTTCAGCACTTTATAATAATACTGTAATAGATTTCATGCAACAAAGAAGTTCATAATTTACTTAAAATCAGAATTTCCCCATTTTATATACACACATTAAATTTTACAAGACTATAATGTAAATCTGTTCAAACGTTATAGATGAAAAATACTATTTATATTGTTGTTTTTGTATTTTAAATCACGTTCTATTTTTGCTTTTTATAAAAAGAGTACGTAATCAATGAATCATTTAGTGTCTGCAAGTTTATTTTTAAAAGGTGAATAACAGCGGTGGGCACAATTAAATTTGACAATTAAAATCTGATTTTTAATTGTAATTAACAATTTAAAAATTACGTAACGTGATCTGAAACGATGAAATTTGATTTTTAAACAGAATTGAAAATTAAAAAATTAAAGACAAAAATAAAAATTTAACTTTTACTTGTTAGTTTTAATTAAATTTTGCCCAACAGTGGTGAGTCGGTGTCTTTTTATTATCGTAAGTCTAAGTTCTTATTTTTATTTTAAACTTTTTGTTTACTCGGCGAGAAAAAAAAAACACTCAAGAAAATGAATTTCTTTGGAAACAAAAATTTGAATTTTAAATCGCTTAGCAAAATGGGAAGGATCAACAGCGATTGAAAAACGTTTTAGTTGTATTTCCTCTTGATCTTCGTTTAAGGAGAAACTACAGTGCCTTACATCACATCACATCGAATCTGATGTCTCAAATAGCGATAATTAAAATACCGTACATGTATGAAAAAAATGTAAATTATGCATAAAAATATATTGTTTTGAATAAAATTAAATACTGTAATTAATAAAAAAAGTAAAAAAAAATTGTCTTGTATCAATTTTTTTCAAATTTGAAATTTTTTATTAGTCATATTTTATTTTTTATTTTTTTTATGCGAATTTTAAAGTAATTTTACGTTGTTGCTTTGCTTTTATGCGATTTTTGGAAAATTACAGTATGCATCCCCCATTTTTCAAGGTAAGTTAAGTCTATTTTTGTGCGATTTCTTTTGTGCGCGTTTTCTGAGGAACTTATCTACCGCATAAAACGAGACCCAGGTGTAGTTAGAAATCTATTACGATAATTTAAAGTTGTAATTATAAATTTATTTAACGGACATTGATTACATAAGTAATATTTACTAAGGCAATAAACCTAAAGCATGTGCAGTTGAAAATGCGAAGTATAGTAAATTTATGAGCTTTTTTTTTTACCTCTGATAAATTTTATTCTCAGTTACTTAATTAACTGAAATATCAATTGAATTTTGTTGATGAATGTGTGTGTGAATACTTATAATTATGGTCCTTATTCTCAGGAATCTGTAAAGTTTCCAACCAAGGTAATGGTTGGCAGATAAAAGCAGAGGATGCTTAAGGAACCCTTGACTGAAGACCAAAACTACAAAATATTTTATTTAGGTGCTACAACAGAAGATCACATTCATGTGAAGGAAGATTGCACAAATTGGAAAAAAAAAAATTAAATGGGAAATTGTTGTACTTAGAAGAAAAGACAGAGACAAAAGTACAATTTTACAAGGACTAAGTAGAATGAGAGTTATTAAAAATAAAAGCATAAAATTGTGGAGATTAATGGTATATCAACAGAACGGCAAGATTATTTATTCAAATTAATAGAAGATACCAAATGCAAATAATTTAGATTTATGCTCAAGCCAATCAAATTTTTAACTATGTTCTAAAATCTGAAGGTTGGTTGGAAGAATGTTGTTGCTTGATAAGAAATGTACAGTTGTAAGACATAGATAAGCAAGCACCTGCAAGAGTGTTACTTTATTACAAGAAATATAGAAAAGAGTTCATTTCAATAAATTGAAATTAAAACTTGCAAATGATTTTAAAATATTAACAAGCATTGAAGGTGGTTCAGACTTGACTGAAATCAATAAAAAAACAACAACTATGTCACCAAGAAAAATAGCTGGTACCAAAAAAAAAAAATTACTAGCATGTTCTCTAATAAAACAATCAATATATGAAGAAAAAAGAGGAATATGAACATTTAAAAATTAATCCATTAAAAAAAATTGAATAACTAGTTTTGTAAAATGGTATACAAAAAAGAATTAAACAATATAAGAAAATATAATTGTGAATTGACAAGGAAAGCTGTAGAAAAGAATAAAAGACTGCAAGTATAAAACAATATCTTGATATTGGAAGGAAAATTGTTTCAGTAATAAAAAGACAAAAATAGAACTACTACTGAAAAAGGAAATGACATCATGAAATATATGGAAGAATTCTATAGAGAATTTTATTATCCCTTACAATTACTACATCTTTTGAATTGCCAAATATTTTAAATTAAGAGGTGAGAAATGCAATTAAATCTATGAAGAAAAAGACCAGGAAATGATGGAATCATTATTGATGTGTTAAAAGAAGCAGATAAAGAAATAGAAAAATTGATAGCAAAGCTATATATCAAATATCTAAACAATAAAATACTATTTATTAAATGGAAAAATGGAGATAAATATAAATTACGAATTACAGACCTATCAGTTCTATACAAAATTTTTATCAAGAGAATTACAATTCGTCTACAATGAACTTTTGATTCTAACCACTAAAAAAAACAAGCTGGGTTTAAAGTGTTTTTAGCACAATGAATCACATCCAAATACTGAGAAAAGTTATAGAAAGGACCAATTAATATGAGTTGCCATTATGCTTTGTATTTGTAGAGCACAAAAAGGCATTTTATTGTATGGCAGTTCCACAACATTTAAAGTTTGTATCATTAGATTCAGGATATTGTCATATTCTGAAAAATATTTATCAAAATACATCAATAATCCATTAGTTTACATGTAATACTAACAATATTAGCATTAATAAGAGTGTACAACAATGATTATTCTCAAAACTTTTTACAGTAGTTTTAGAAAAATAATAATTGTCAATTAAAATGGAAAGTGTTATCATCTATATTTTGCAAACAATGTGGTTGTTTTTGCAAATAATGCTTCAAAACTGCAGAAAATATTGCAAGAGTTATGAAATTAAAAAAAAAAACAATAGGTCTAAGGATAAATGCTAAAAAAAAAAAAAATACAAAATATTCAATAGATTTTCTCAGAAATAAAAAACAAACACTGATTATCATAAGTTAGAAGTTAATAACTACAAATAACAGTCATATTATTAATACAGTTGAAAACATAATGGATGATATTAATCATAGTATTAAACTTGGAAGAAAGGCTTCTGGTAGAAATAACAATATTAAAAGAAAATATATATGTGTTTAAAAAAGATTTTTATTTCATATATTTATGAAAATTGGACACTTAACAGCAGATTTCAAATAACTCATGAAGTATTGAAAGATATATATTTGAAATAACAAGAAGTTGAAAATGAAATACATGGGTGAAAAAACAAACAAGTACCACTCATATCACTGAAAGGATTGTTTATAAAATAGAGCAGGAATGGTCTTATTAGATGATAATAATTGGCCAATTGAAAGTTTTAAATTGGATCCCAAAATATTATAAAAGATCTAAAAGAAAACCACATAAAATGAATGGATAAAATACAAAATTTTGCTGGTGTGATAGAAGGGGGATTATCAAGCTGCGAAACTGGATTAAATATGGACAGTCTGATAATGGTTGAAAATGATGATAAAGTTTTTCTATGATCTATTTCTGAATGATATTGTAAATTCTTATATTCTTCATTTAATTTGTTAAATTTTATGATGGAGTTTAGACATATCAAGTATATTTATATATTGATTCAATTTTTGGAGTTACGCCTTTACCAAGTGTTAATTATTTAATGGCATAAGTAAAATAAATTATTTACAAATTGTTTTAAAATCAAAAGTAAGTGCCATTTTATAACAGTTTAAAATTCTAATAACAGCGTGTAATCAATAAAAGAAATCCTATTTTAATAATATATAAATAGAAAAGTTATATAGCTCAATTGTTTTAGAAGTACTAGCAATCAATTGACTTTGTATTCACATTTTCTTTTATATTTATAAAATATGAATAGCGTCTGTCATAGTCTTTCATCATGATTTATTTTCTGTTAATACCATTAAGTTTCAATTTATATTTAAACTGTATTAATGTAGCTTATTTTGTCTGGATTTACCTTTGGCTGAGTTGTAATAATTTTATATTTTTCATTTTTGAATAAACTTTCCTTTGTAAAAAAAATACAACTCAAACAAGTGCAAATAAATTATTAGAAAAAAATAAAGAAATTCTTTTTAATAAATAAACCGATTGTACAAAAGAATTTAAATCACTCTAACTTAACACAATTTATTTCACAACTTTCTAAATCTGAATCCTTTTGAATTTAATTGATGCATAGTTGTTTTATGTTTACTAAATACTCACTTTACTTATTAATTGCTTTGTTAAATATTTATCATTTATAAGATACTTTTTATTTTATTTTTTTATGGGTATCTTGTAAACTGACAACATTAAGTAATTTTCTGGTTAGTAATAAAATAAATAAGTTAATTACTAAATAAACATGTTTTTTAAATACCTCCATATAATTTGCTGGAATAGAAGTATGATGGATTCAAGAATTAAAGTACCTATATTGTATTGAAAGTCTTTTCAACATGTGTGTGATCAGGTGGGTCAGCAATATGAAATGGCACTGAGAGTAGTGGGTTGTGTGAAAGTCTGAGTTCGAATCCCGCCTATATTACATATATGCAGGTTTAAGCCTGTACAATGTATTAATTTCTGGTTATTGTAACTCAAATAATTAAATCATTAAACAAGTGACTCTCAAATTTCTTTGATTTCATAGTTTATTTATGGTTTGATTACTAATATTTTTATTGCACACATATTCAACAATTAAATAAAAATAATTTTTAAAATGCCTTACTGCAATACTATTAGTCTTAAAGCAAACTGAAGGCAAGCAATTGAATATCAAAAATGTATTGCATTTGAACATGGAATCCCCACATTCACTGCTTCAAAACTTATAATTTAATATCCATGGCTTGAATTAAATAAAAATAAGTAAATAATAATAATTTTTTTAAATTCACACACAAATGCACAAAATGCAACAAGAAATGATTGCCTGCACAGACAAACATATGCTTAAAATGCATCAATTTAAAATCAACTATTATCTTTTGTATTTCACAAATCTTTATTTCATCACAAGAATGATGAAGAAAAAAATAAATTTTGTTTTATTAATGTCTTAATCCATATTTTATATATACTATATATTGAAACAAAATCAGTTGTTTGTAAAACTACTTTTATATTTCAACCAGAGGATTGGTTTTAATCAGAAAGAAAGAATACAAGTAATTTTGTTTGTATTTTATTTTTTGTGTATATTTCCTTTAGTTAGTCTTTATATATATTTTCTATACATATATTTAAAAATGTTAACATATACGGATTAAAACCTGTGTATATTATATACAGTATATGTTAAAAATATTTATAGCAATCATTATTATTATCTTAATGCATATATGTAATTTTTAAATTGTATTATATATATATGTCATACTGAATACAGAAGTTTAAAATACCTGTTTATATATATATATTTAAAATGTATACTATTTAGCATTTAGTACTATATACTCATATTGGTTACACATGAAACAGGGACTTATATTTAAATGTTGTGAATATGAGCGTTTAGTTCTCTATATATTTAATAACATAACCAAAAGCACCCTATAGCACACCAGCATGTCAAAAATCATATGTTGTTGATAATCAATGTTTTAAACCAAAGTTAATACAATATTATATACTTTCTTAATTTATTTTAGACATTATCCATAGTCTTTTATGCTTTTAATTTCTAAAATCTTTCACTGATGATGAATGAGACTAAGCAACATAATTATTCACTTTTATTATTAAAATTTTTTTTTTTTTAATAAATTATAAATTACATTCAAAACACTTATATTGAAATAAATAAAATTGATTTTTTTTTTAGATAAAAATATTAGTCTTTGACTTGTTTTATTCACTAAAACTAACTGCAAATTCTGAAATGGAAAGATCTAAAACATTTTAAAGTGATTCTACAATATAGTAATTAATAACAATAAGAAACTGTCATCAAATATAAGTTGATTTTATCAGTGAACATTGAAAATCATTGAATTAGAAATAGTTAAAAAAAATTAGTTTTGAATCACTTGATATTAACTAAGATACCCTACCAAGTCTACATGAGATGAATATTTTAAAACTTCAGAAGTTAGGCACACCCTGAATGATAAATATATATTATCACTAATAATAATTAACATTAGAATATATTGTATTTTTGATTCATTTTCTAATTTTAAATTACATTCCATTAGAATAATAATTTTTTTTTAATGTGAAATACTTTTTTCTTTCTTTGTGTGTGGGGTGAGAAGAAGTATTCATTTGCCAATATTTTGTCCAACACACACAGACAAAGATGCTGATGGAAGGAAGTGAGCAAATTTAGAAAGGGGAAAAAAACATTTTTTGTTTCGGCAACAGTATATTTCTTGATGTTTGTAGAAAATTGTTATAATAGGAAATAAAATTCTATTTGAACTTGAACCAAAACTCTTTCAACTTCAAATTTTATTTGCTTACTGTCTTGACTACAAAACTATGTCAAGTCATTTGTGTGTAAAATGTTAAAATTTTTATCTTGAAATGTGTCAAAACTAATTTCAATGCTTAAATTTTACTTTATATATGTTCTTTGCCAAAAACAAAAACAACCAAATTCAGAAAAGTATCTTGAAATAAAATAACTAAAAAAAAAAAATCTATTATTTATTACTAGCATATATTTATTTTCTTTCATATAAATTATTATAAACATTAATGTTATAAAGTATTAAAAAAAAAAAAAAACCAACCCCAGAAAAGCTAGTATATGTGTATGGGTGTGTTTTAAATTTTTTTCTAAAAGATTTAAAATATATTATAAAAAAATCAAAATAACATAATAAAATATAAATCATATATATTTATCTATACCAAGGACCTGATGACTTAATGGATAGCACATCAGTCTGTCATGCCTATGACCTGGAGGTTCAAATGAATAAGATTTTTCAATTTATTAGAAAGTTTAGGATTTTTCTTTCTGTAAGTCCCCAGAGCAGATCCAATTAGCCATTTAATATGTAAAAACTATTTATAGCTAACAAAAAAAAAGAAAAAAAGAAGCTAAACCAACATTACTGTGATTTTATTAAGATGACAAGAATTGATGTACTCTCCATTGTTTTTCTAAACAGAGTTTCTATAGAGGCTTTATCCTGTAATGAGCTATTTAAAAACAATTTATTGTCTTTTCCTTTTATATTGACGCCTTTGACTAGGTACACATAGACACATTTTTAAAGATTTTGATTGAGTATGATGTTCCTGTGGTTGCTGTCCAGATGGATCATAAGCAATCTACTATATAAGGGAAATATTTATCACTATGGATGGTAACATCACCTCCAGATTTAAACTGACATAAGCTCTCCCTCAGGGATCCCCCTCAGTACCATATGCTTTATCGCTTAAATTAATCCTTTCCTGATGAATTTGGAAAAAATCTACTAGGTCTATTTATATCCAATTTAAACAGGGAATTCAACATGTTTGCCTACATGGATGATGTAATGATCATTCTACCATCAGAAAAACATATTCCTCTGCTACAAACAATATTAAACCACTATACAGATAAATATGAGCTGCAATTCACTCTCCTGGCAAGTCGGTTCAGGAAGGAAAATCAGCACCTCTTCTCTAAGCCACAGAAATATCTTGGCTTTTCCATTTTCAAGTCTACCTCAGCAATGTCCAAAGACATTCAGAATAACATCTTAGAAACAACCAATAAATTCATTGCTTCCTTGTCAGGAGTCTAACTGTCCCTTCCTGGCAAGGTAGCACTAATTAACATGAATATGATGCCAAAAATATACTTTCTTCCATTTGTCAAAATCAACAAGAGCTTCATAAATAGAATAAATGGATTATGCTCCAGGTTTTTCTGGAGAGATAAAATGGTCATGATCAGTCTCAAAGGCACTCAGCGACCAATAAAACTAAATGGTCTTGCTTTTCACTCAATTCAGATATTGATTTACGAAAAAACCCACAATGTGATACATAACTTGGTTATAACACCATTTCTCCAAAAATCTGCTTAAAAAATAACACCCACCGACCGCTCCCCACCAGGCAGGCAAACATGGATCACCAGACTCACAAGTCTTGTCAAACAGCACTGCCCAATAATGGACTCCACATTTAATTTTAAAATCTCATTATGGCAGGCATACACAATCCTCCACCCAATCTTACATCCCATAATCAACACACTTTACTATAACAATCAGAAACTGGTGACCCACTTTAAGAGATGGAGTCTTGAGGTCAAATATCCTGATTTCCTCATCAAGTACAACATTAAGTGACTACCTACAATTCACTTCCTCTTTTATAAATGAGGATACAAAAACAATGACCCAACCTGCAGAATATGCATGAACAGCAATGAGACATCAGATCACTTTTTCTCAGTGTGTTGGATTCAGAGTGATCCGAGAAATCATATTCCCCAACACCAAGATAGATTTCATTCCGATCTCATCTTTGAAGGACAATATCAATACAAAAACATAATTCAATAATATGTCTATCAAAATTTTTGAACTACACCATTTGGGCTATGCGTTGTAAATTAATCATGGAATGCCCTCAAGTTTTTTTAAAAGCAATGATAAAATCCAGAAGAGAGATCAACTCCGGGCATCATCGAAAACATTTGAAGACACCTGGGCATTGTACAATATGCCAAACTAACAATAAGAAGAGAGGAATAAAAGAAAAAAAAAAAAGGAAAAGCAATCGGCTAACAAATGTGTGAAGATTTTAATGTTCACATCAACTTGCATTTAACAACAATATAGACTCAACAGATCTCCAAATAGAAACAACAAGATAGACAGAACAATATTATAAATCTATTACATTTGATTTAATATCACTGTATACATTAGAAATAATAAATTATTATTAAAACATAATACAAAATTATTCAAAATAAATAAAACAGAAATAATTTGTTCTTTCAAAGATTATATTAAAAAACAACTATTCAAGTGGCAGTTCAATGTAGATTTATATAAACTCCCAACAATTTTAAAGGTGCATGTCAATTGATTTACTCAGACTATAGCAGCTGAGAAAATATATTTTATTATATATGTGAATATTACAATTACCCCAAAAAGAGAGTGAAATCTTTCGTACTGAGTTATATAAGGTTCTATAAATTCCAAGTTATTATTAATTATTGGTGTTTGTAAAGTAATCAATGGTTAATTATTTGGTAGGTCATATGATATTAAATATAATGAGCACCAGGGGGATGAATTCATGGACTTTTAGCTCTTGAATCCACCAATTTAATCTGCAATAAACCATGCAGGATGTTGCCAACCTTCAGCAATAATTTGAATAACATTTCTCCAAAATGATTTATCATTTATATTTGGTTTTATTTGGAGATCTCTTTTGCAGTACAATCTATAATTTATTAATTATTTATGTTTCTATATCATCTTTCACATGGGAGTAGACTGAAAACAAAACATTACATTTCACTAACTCCATGAAGATTTTGTTAGAATTAATCCAATTGACTGTAAGATGAAATAGTATGTTACTAATACATACTGAAAGATTATAATATTTAAATATGCAATTATAAACTTCTACCCATTACAATTTAGTTGAAATAGCTTATTAACATGTTAGATATAGTACAAAGTGAAAGATTGTAGTATTTAAATGCATAATCAGAAGCCTCTATCCATTACAGCTAAGTCGAAATAGCATATTAACATATTAGAAACTAATTTGGAATACATAAAAATGATCTTTACATGTATTTGTGCTATGAGGCACATTATTCAGACTAAAATAAAAATGCCTTTAACCCTCTCTGGGAACTATTTGTTTTGAAACAAAATATCACGACTCCTAGTTTAATCAGTAACAGTAGTAGCAGTGACTTTTTCATTCCAAATCCCTCTTTATAATAATGATCAATGGATATCAAATGGAACAACAAAGACTGTCCTGAACCAGTTTTTGCACATGGGTTTTTCTCAATAGCAAATATCATTTTCACCTTTTCCTCATTTAACAATGATCTTTTCATTCATGCTAATTAGGTTGAAAGATTAAAAATTGTAAATGCCCCAAATGTTTGAAGTCAAGTTAGATTGCAATGTCTAGCTACATAGATCTGATATAGATCAGCAACTATATTTCAGTGCTTTAAATAAGTGACTATCCAAAAAGGCAAAACATATGAAAAATAATTTTCTACTAATTGAGGAAAAGATAGTAGATGAATGTGTATAATACAGAACCATGCTTGTGATTTATTTGATTGGTTTTGCACTACTATGTGGTATTCATTGATTATACATTTCAAAAGAAAAAAAAAAAATGTTATTTTTATATTTTCAATGTCATCTTTCACATGGAAATATGCTGCAAATAGTGTTTGATTAAAAAAAGAAAAATTAATGTCTCTCAGGATAGTGTTTGTGCTGAATTAAAAATTCTAAATACAATTGGTTAACTAAATAAATGAATGCAATTCCATTAATTTCCTTCCAGTCAAACATAGTTTTATAAAAAATAAAGCAAAGTATTATATATCATTGATTCCACAAAAATTTCTTTAAAACATCAATCTTAAAGCAACATGTTCTTCATTATGTTTTGAAATAATAGATTAAATCATACTATACAAAAATATGCAATTCTATAAATGATGTAAATACGAACAAAATTAATAAAGTTAGCCAATATTAGTCTTTGAAATAATTCTAAATTCTGAGAAATTAATTATTTAGAAAAAGTATAATCTTGCCATATTAGGGAATCTCAATGCTATTCAAGATTCTTAGTAATTTACTAGCAAAAACTAAATGGCTATAGAAGATGAATAAGCAATCTCTGTAAACATTTTTCAGTTTCATGAATTTCTATCTATTTAAAGAGTACGAAAAAGTTAAACGATCCTAAATAACTTGCTTAAGATTATAAATAACCATTTTTCACACAGACTAAGATAAAACTAAAAATTATTATATTACTGTCAGAAAACAAAATTTAAATTATAATTTTTTTTGTCATATGTGTTTATTTACTTCTGGAATCCTGAATTGGTGAATTACATTACTTAAAAGAACATTCAATAATGGAATAGATCATAGATAGAGATCATTGCCAAAACATAAGGCTACTGGAATTGATATATTGTGGCATAAAGTTTTCAGAAAACTGAAAAATAAATAAGGACAAGCAAAATTATTGCTTAATTTAAAGAAGTACTTAATGATATTCAGATTGAAAAAAAAAAAAACATGCTGAAAGTCATTCAGCATTGAATGGTATCCTTAAATTTAAAAGCTCTAAGATTAAATTGGTTTCATAAAAGTTTGAAAAATAAAAGATATAACTGCTAACATATATTAAATGGATAATAAAAACTTTTGAATTAGATTTGTTCAGTTTAATGATAGCTTCACTGTAGTTATTAAAATCACTTCCCTCAGATAGTTTAAAGAAATGCTTATACCTAATAAAGTTATTATAATAAATGTATAAACCAGACTTTAAATAGTTTAATAAAATCTCTACTTTCTCTTAAAAACTCTTCAAATCAGTTTGAGTACTATATAGTAAAGTGGCATATATAAAATTGAAAGACAGAGTTTATAAAACATAATAGGATTTTGAACTGTAAACAGTCAGTCATTTAGGTGAAAATCTTCCACAATTCTAACCTCTAGTAATCTCTAAATGGTAACATAAATAATTGGAATATTAACACCCCCAGTAATCTTATATATAAAATCCATGTGAATGTTTGTCTGGAAGGCTCTTGTCTGATTGGTGAATATATGTTTTTCTGTAAAGTTGTCATGTGTCAAATTCACTGCTAAAATTTTAAAAAAAATTATGTTTATGCAAAGAAAGTAATTTTCCATTAATAAAAAACAATTGGAAAAAAATCAATATGTGCTTTTAATTACGAAAGTATAGTATTTAAATTGTGAAGAAAATGTAACTACAGTAAATAAACTCATAATCTGAACTGTGATATTTAGTGAAGTGGGAAAATATAAGATATAGTACTGTATTTACATTTAGTTTTGGTTAATGTATAATTGAAGTTGAAATGACAGCCTTTCAGGCCTGTATAAAATTCTCACATTTATTTATATACTATTAAAATCTTTTAATTTAACATTAAATCTTAAAAACAATTTCTTAAAGCAACAAATTACAAAAAAAAAAAAAAACCCCATCCTATTTAAGTCAGATACATCTGGTCATTATATAATGTGAATAATATATCATTCTATGTTAATACTGAAAAATACTTATTGTTATTATTATTATAACAACAATAATATTGATGACTATAAAAAATATATTACTATTTAAATTATAAATCTGAAATTTTTTTAATATTTTTTGCTGCTTCTTCCTATTTCGAATACTGCATAAAAACAATTAACATTTATTTAAATATGTTCAATAGGTATTAAATGTATATATATAGCTCATTAGACTGATTAAAGAATTTAATTTGCTGTGTCACATAGCCTTGAGTGTTAAGTTTATATTATAATGTGAAAACTTTAAGGGTCTACATAAAAAAAAAAGATTACAAATGATTTACAATCGTGGACTGTACAAACCTGAAAAATTCAGTTTTGCCAGCAATACATTTGATAGTTGGTATAAGGGTTCACCAGTTTTAACTTTAACTACCAACTATGATATGCAATGTAGTTGACAACCATTTACTGAATTTTAGTTTTAGAAAATAAATATAGTGATCTGCTATGTTTGTAAATGATATTTTATTAAAGCATAAATAAATGTGTATGTACAAATTTAGAAATACTGATACTGCTAGAACACTCTAGAAAAGAAATAAATAACTGACGTGCAAAAAAAAAAAAAAAAAGAAATCAATAACAGCAAAAAGCAAAAGGCTAATTTGCATGTTAATAAAAGTCTTAGTTTATGTATATTAGCAAAGCTGATTAAAAAAAAAAGACGGTAAAATAAAAATAAAAAAATGAACAGTGCCAAAGGAGTGTAGCTAATGGTATATTAAGTTTAAGTTATGTTCTATAGTTAGCTCTATAGTTCTAAAAATTAGTAAAGAGTTCTAGTCAAGAATCTCATTTGACTATATCTGAAATATGTGTGTGAGCAATAATATGCTTATAAAATTATAGAGTTAAAGAAACATTTGAATATATTAAATCTCTTTAAAGATATGAACTGTAAAATGATTTAAGTAATCCTATTTTCAACTAGCAAATAAACAGTTGAATGACTAATCTTTTACTAATAGTATTACCATTATTCAGGCAAAATAAACTCTTGGATCTATTATTTAACTTTGTTGTTGTTTTCTTTATTTAACATTAAAATTATCCAGCTGCCAATTGACTGTTTGGCTCTGGATGAATTATGTGGTGCAGTTGATAAAAGCATTCAGAAATATTAAGTAGAACAGCTTAAAAATAGGATTAAATTTGTGTGATATAATTCATTGCTGTAGTTAAAACAAAAATTCAGAACATGACAATGACATTTGATATAAAAAATCCCGAGTCAATAGCAAATATATGTGAATCATATGGAGAAGTATATGCTTATGAATGGAGTAACAGAAGATAAACTTTTCTTTAAATAAGATAATTCTTATTAAAATAAATGATAAACTTAAAGTTATAATGCTATTATGGATGTCAGGTAAAGATGTATTAATTGTAGCAAATTGTTTATGCAATCCAAAGTTGACTAAAGAAATACCCTCTGAGAAGATTATTAATCCTCTTGTATTCTAACAGATTTCTTTCTCCTCACTTGCTATAAACTTCCAACTTTCATTTTAATATTAAACCATTATTATTTATCAGAATATATTATATTTGACCTCATTTGATATTTTTATTTAGAAATTAAATAGATTTTTAAAAAAATCACATTTGATTTTCAAAATTATTTTAAAAATTAGATTTTAATCAAAACAAAGCACTACTTTTGTCATTAATTGCTGGGTAGAACAGAATGAATTTGCAAAATGAACAAAATCTTCTTTGATGTTTGTTTTAAAAATCTGAATGGAATAATTATTAATATCTAGTAAACATATCAACTCAAGCTTTAAAAGTTTAAATTTTTTTAGTAAATTTTATGATATTGCTATATTTTTTAAGAGATTCTGAATAATAACATTTTTTAGACAGAATGTATTTCCTGTGACCATAATTTCCATGGTAATGTTACTCAGTGAAATACAATCTTTTATATTTAAAAATAATATATTTTCTGTAGAAAATAAATATATAATAATATATATTTTGATTTCTAATAATTATCACACAATTATTGTGCATAAATAATCATAAACATTCCAAAAAAAATCAACATTTTAGTCATTTGTAATATTTTCTCAAAGTAATATCGCAAAGTTTGAGACCACCAAAAATACAATGAATGCACATTATAGTGGAGCTTATCATACTTTGAAATTCCTACTTATTCAATTATCCTGATGTCTTCAGAATTTTTTCAAAATTAAAATATTAGAAACAAATTATATACATGAATTTTAAAGCTGAAATTTTTTTTTTTAGCAAATCTCCAAGTAGAGGGCAAAACATGCAAATTAAATTTCTAGATTTCTCAGAGGTCAGACCATGCCCGAAAAAATGGACTGGATAATAAAATTAAACATAATTTAAACCTATGATATCAAAACTTATAGTATATCTTCATTTTCATTGGAGAATGCAATTGCAAAAGAAAACTACACATATGATCTGGACCCATGAACATTAGCAAAGGATTGCAAATTCAAAGCATATTAGATGAGCTATTATGGGAGATAAGAGAAGTAAAGCTTACAGATACTATTAAGCAAAAAGGAATTAACATATAAAGGTTGTATTGAATGAGCATCATCACAAAAGATTATGGTAGATCATGTTAAAACTTTAAAAAATGTGGCAGAATATACTTCAGAAATTGAGTGTAAATGCAACAAAGTCACAAGATATACCTAAAAAGTTAATGTACACCCCTCCTACTTCTTATTTCTGTGAGAAAACAGGCCATTTGAAAATCTAAACACAGATTTAAAATGAAAAAAATATTTTAATTGTGGATTGGAAAGTCATTTGTCAAAGTTATGCAAGCAATGAATGATAAATCAGGATTTACAACAGAATGAAAATCGAGGGGAGGAGTGTCTAAGAAGTTTGCAATGGTGAACAAACTGAAAGATAGTGATGTTACATCTAAATTAAACATGAAAGTCTACGGCCAAAATGTAAAAATGAAGATTGACAATGGGGCAGGCATATCATTAATAGCATTGAAAGATTGAACAAGTATTTGTAGAAAGTTAAGTTAACGTCGAATTAAAAAAATATTATAGTGGTAGTGTCAGACATAAGTGGAAATCAAATAAAGATTAAAGGAATGGTGATAATGCCTGTAGTTGTACATAGCCATAGGAAACAATTACCAGTATTTGTAAATGAATGAAATATTAGCCCAAAATTAGGAAGTAGTTGATTTAAGCTTCTACTGATAAAAATTAATATTGTGAAAAAAGTTAAATAAAAAACTGAAATTAGGAAAAAATTTCCACAGCTTTTAAATTCTAACTCAGCGCAGTGTAAGATAAAGTCAATTGATATCAAGTTAATGGATAATGCACCAATAGTATCAGTATTAAAACTGAAAGAAAATGTAAGAATGCAGTCTTGATTTAAGGTTAACAAGAACATTACACAAAGGAGCATACCCCATATCCAATGTGAAGTACTAGCATCTTTACAAAAGGCTAAATACTTCTTAAAGCTCAACTTAAAAAACAGTGTTTCATAAAATTCCAGTGACTAAGAGAATAGCAGAATAATTAGCTATAAACATGCATATGGGATTATTTAAGTCCAATAGATTACCATATGGGATAACTATAGCACCAAATATTTTCCAGGCAAAGATAGAGAATTTAAGAAGAAGTGAAAAAGGCATTATGCCATATATGGATGATATATTAGTAGTCGCTAACAGTGAAATAGAATTAAAAGGAAGGGTATATATATAGTCTTAAAAAATTATATAAATTCAATGCAATATTAAATGCTGAGAAATGTATTTGGCTATGAGGGAGACAAAATTTCTGGGGTATATTACTAATGAAAACATAAAATATGTGACTCCCCCCCCCAAAAAAAAAATACCAGTGAAAAATGTCCCAAAGCCAAAAAATGCTAAGCAACTGGATTGTTATACATCTTCAAGATTTTATTAGATATAAGATTACCATGGCTACAACACTTTATAAACTTCTGAAGAAAAACCAAAGGTGGAAATGGGGAGAACTACAAGAATGGCTTTTCAGAGAATAGAAGAATTACTAAACTCTGAGAGATTATTAGTACACTACAATGAACAGCAAGAAGTAATTTTACAACAGATGCTTCTGAATTTGGGGGAGAAGTTGATATATAGTGTGCATGATGGATAATGTCTTATTGTATATGTTTCAAGAACCTTATCTACAATCATAAAAAAAAAATCAGTCAGTTAGACAAAGAAACTTTAGTTACAATTTATGCTGTGAAAAAGTTTCACTAAAAATGTAAATGGATGGTGTCAAAGTTGTGAATGGAGGAAGTTTGACAATGATAAATGAAAATGTAACAATTTGGTTTTTCAACTGGGAACAAATAAAAAAACCCAGACCATGCAAGTCAGTAAATATTAACATAGATAAATATGTTAGTGTGTTATGACTATAAATTGTGTTACCGACCCAGAAAACAGATTGCAGATATTCTTTCTAGAACTCGGGACAAGAGTGCTTAAAACCCAATGAAATAAATTATATAGACCTTTAAAGTTAAAAAATATTAATAGTAAAGTCATAGCTGAATGGACAAATAGGCATAAAGATTATCTCATCATTAAGAGGTGGATAAAATACAGATGGCCAGTTCAATGACCAGATAATTTGTGTCTGGCAATGTGGAATGCCAAAAAAAAACTTATCAATTTGCCATAATTGTATTCTTATGATGGACTATGTGATGATACCACCTGAAGGGAGGAAAAGCATTTTATACCGACTACATAAAAAATATCTCAATATCTGCAAGATGAAGGCACTAGAACTTTCCTATGTAGCCAGATTTGAATGGTGACATTGAGAAAACTGAAAAATTGACAAGCATGTGAAGCACAGCAAATTTACCAGCTAAAAATTGAAATCCAGGCCTGAAACTATGGATGTTTGGTAACAAGTTCATTTAAACCATGCAGGGCCATTTCATGAAAAAAATATTCTTTGTAGCTATACATTCAAAATGGGCTGAATATGGTGTACAGAAAGAACGTGTAATAAAAATATGACCCAACTCTGTGCAACACACATTTATCCAGTTTGAAAAAATTTGAAAACTTCCTTGCTCTGAATGCAGCTTATCCTCACACACTCTAATGAAATAGTGAATAAGACAGTACAATAGTTGAAAATTGCATTAATATGCAAATATACAAGAAGCAATTATAGTTTTCATGTTTTACCAGCATTTTATACCCAGTATAGTCACAAATATTCCTGCCAAATTGTTAATAAAATAATGCGTGAGAACATATTTGTCTATATTAGCTCCAAATAAAAATAGAAGAAAAACAGCTATTTTGAAAACATTAAATTTACTAGTAATCAAAATGTATGGATTAAAGATATATTAAAGAGGAAATGGCTATCAGGAATAATTATAAAACATAGTATCTATGCAATTATGTGAAATAAAGTTAGAAGATGACAGAATTTTGATGTCACATAAACTATATTAATGAATAAAGAATAAAAATTTTAAATGTAGTGATTATTCCTAATTCAGAAACAGGAAATAAGACTGGTAACACTAGTTAGCTCTCCAGTTCAAGAAAAACTTATAAAACTAAATAATGAATGAGAAAATTATAGAGCCAGGGGAAGATCAAGATCTACCAGAGTACAGAAGAAACTGACAAAGCTATAAGACTATGTTGTGAATAAAGCAATTATACTGTGTCTAAAGCAAAACTATAAAATTGCTATGGATAAAATTCCCACATTTATGGAGGAATTCTATGTCTGTACATGTATATTTTATTAAAGCACATCGTATGTTAATAAAAGTCTTAATTTATGCAAATTAGCAAAGTTCATATAAAAAAAAGTATGTAAAATAAGAAAAAAAACTGCAAAAGGAATGCAGTAAATAGTATAGTAAGTACTGAGTTTAAGTTATTTTCTGTGATCAGTTCTGTTGTTCTGAAAATTAGTAAAGAGCTCCAGTCAAGAATCTAATTTGACTATATCTGTATGTGCACGAGCAAATATTATTACAAAATTGTTGAGTTAACGAAACATTTGTATACATTAAATCTGTACAGAGATATGAACTATAAAGTGATCCTATTTTCAACTAGCAAATAACGAGTTGAATGGCTAATCATTTGTTAATAATATTAACATTATTCAGAATAAAATAATCTCTTGAATCTATTATTAAATTTTATTCTTTTCTTTATTTAACATTAAAATTATCCAGCTGCCAATTGACTGGTTGGCTCTGGAAATATTATGATCTAAAAAGTTTAATGTAATCATATGATTTCTGTTATCATTTGAATCAAAAATACTTAGTTGTAAATATCTGTTAAAAGCATTTCGATCATTAACTGAAATTAATATCGCTATTCACATCCTAGCAAAACCAATGCTTATTCTATTGAGTTTCTTCTATTCACTTCTGTATGAAAAAAAACATCCACTATCCATTGCTTACAGCAAGTAATTTTATCCTGTAGTAGAGACAAAAAAAAAAAAAGTAGATTGTTAACCTAAGAAAATGGCTAAGATTAAGAAATGTGATAATACATGATTCAGGAAACAAGAACACTAATAATTTTCTGGTAACCAATCTCCCAATTTCAAGAAGGCATTCTGAGATTGGATACTGAAAATCTGAAATAAAAAAAATGTTTGTAGTTTTAGCTTAAGTTTGTTTAAAGATAATTTTATTAACAATCATTCAACATATTTACATATGAAATTTCTGGGAAAAAAACTTTATTTTTTGTAAACATATTAATTTTGAACAACAAATATAGATTTTTCACCATTTCTATGATTTCAAAGTTTGTCACAAATAGTGTACCTTTTTTTTTTTTTTGCCATTTCTAATACATCCACATGAAAACACTATTTTAAAAAATACTTGGTACAATGAATACTCAATATACAAAGACATTTATGACATACTTATGATCTGGACTGAAATTCATTTATTAAATCTCAGCATTTTTTTCCAGGTTCCAGTGAGGCTTAGAATTTTTCTTTCAAGTAGTTGTTCCATACTCAAACTAGCAAAACACACTTAATATAGTTAGGAAAATGGTTATAGAAATATAACTATCAAGTAGTTACTACACCATGTGAATATTTTCTATTTCACAAAGGGCTATTTAAACTTTGTTTTAAAAGTCAATAAATTGATCCACATTAGCATTACTAATTTCTTTAAAACTATTAAATATGCATTATATATATTTAAAGTAAGTTTTACTTTTGCATATTTCTTTTCTTTTTTTCATGTCAAATCGTTGACCAGGAAGCGAACCGGCCAGCTGCTTGGAAGGCAGCTACGCTAACCACAAGACCACCAACGCTTGATTACTTTTGTATAATTTAATGCATCATTTCAAAATTTTACAAATAACACACACAAAAAAACAACAACAACAACACACAAATAATTACTAAAATAAATAAATTTTATTAAAACTAGTTTTAAAACAATAATTCAGATAATAGTAAAAAACAGTAATTTTATCAATCAAAAGTTTATATAGCAACAACTTATAGTAGCTATTTAGTGCATTACTTTTGAGGGTGTGAATTTTCAAGATAATCTTTATAAATAAATAGGATCTCCTCCATGCCAAAATTGGCAAGAATATAAATCTTTTTTTTTGACGAATCTAAATAATAATAACAGTAGCACATTAGGATTAACAGCAACATCTAAGAAAGAATAAGTCATAGTGATAATAAAAGAAACTGGAGAATGAATAATAAATACATCTCGTGACCACAGCCTTTTTTTTTAAATATAAAAAAATATTAGAAAATTAGTACCGATTGAATAAATAAATAATTAGATGCTAACACCTAAGCTTTGATTTTTTTTAATTCAGCAACAAGAATATAGAAAAAAATATACAAACATTAATAAATTGACGTTCTTTATTTAAAAAAAAAAAAATCCCAAAATTTTATTTTTAAACATCAATGTTTTTATTTAAAAAATGAAAGCAGATCGCGTCATGAAAAAAAATTAAACTATTTGGCTGTGTGAGTGTTTAAATTTTCTTAATATTTATTTTTAAAAACGGCAATTTTTCTTAAAAATTATTTAAAAAAAATAAACTATTTTTTTTCTTTAAAAAAAACTATATCTAAATAATCTTTTGATAATCAAAAAACAAACATCATTGGCAATTTTTAAGAATCTCTATAAAAAAAAAAGCATATCAGATTTAAGTATTATTAATAAGATAAGCTTTGTTATATACAATAAAGAAAACAATCTTCAAATAACCATTTCAGGACAATAAAGAAAACAATCTTCAAATAACCATATGGTTTTCTTTCTTGTTTTATCTCTAAGAACAGTTAAAATACTTGAAAAATTTATCCAATATTCTAGACTAAAAATTTGTCTAAGTTTTAAGCAGTCTAGATCTAAATGGTCATTAGCATATACAACTGCCAGATAGATGCGCTAGTCAGTCTATAACAGGTCTTTCACATTATATATATATCACTTCATAAAGACCATGGCTAACCAATAGCATAAATAAATATCTTTGCACTTGCTTTTGATTTCTTGTGGACCAGAAATATCTTTCAATTAGCAGTAACAACAGAGAGTAAATGACATATGAAAAACATAACTGATTGAATAAGTTTAAGTATCTTGATGATGTAAGAACTTATTATTGTATGATATATATATATGTGCTCTGCGCACAGGTAATGAAGCTATTAATAAATTGTCAAAATTTTTACCGCCAAGCGCTTTCGGGACAGTCTACAGTCCCATATTCATGGCGAGTTATTCAGTTAATAACTGTAAAACTATGCAAATTTTATGCAAACTTATGTGCAGATGTTACGTGGACCATTTACGAGATAGGGAATAGCAGGCCTCTCTTCTGTTGACTGCCGATGGGTCAGCCGCAATGAAGTAAGCTTCCCTAACTTTACGTTTGGTGTCATTTGTTTCAGAGTAAACGACATTGGCTGTGGTAGGTAGAAAATCATGTCCAGAGTTTCTCTCGTGTTCGACAAAAATCGAATTACCTTCATACTTTGTTTTGGTTTTATTGTAAAGGTATCGGTGTTGAGCTAATGTCGTTTGCTCTGAAACAAACGACACCAAATGTAAAGTTAGGGAAGCTTACTTCATTGCAGCTGACCCATCGGCAATCAACAGAAGAGAGGCCTGCTATTCCCTATCTCGTAAATGGTCCACGTAACATCTGCACATAAGTTTGCATAAAATTTGCATAGTTTTACAGTTATTAACAGAATAACTTGCCATGAACCCGAAAGCGCTTGGCGGTAAAAATTTTGACAATTTATTAATAGCTTCATTACCTGTGCACAGAGCACATATATATATTAATTTATTTAAGCGTTAATGAAGTAAAATCTTAACTATTGTATGATTTAAAACTTATTATTGTATGATAATTCTAATCCCAAAGCTCATTAAGTTTATAATATTGCCCTATATATATATGAGATCTTAAATAAATTATATTAAGGATATGGCTAAAGTTTTATCAATGAAGAATAATAGTTGTTACTTGATTGTAATGCTCCATTACGTGACTGACAATTTATGCTAATGATAGATTCACCCATCTTATTAATGATTTTAGATTTGTTATTTAGATATATTTAATTTAAATAAAGTCTTATAAAATGAGATTTTGAATAAAAATAAATTAAGAAGTGATGTTACACATTCAATGACATGTTAGCATTGGACTAACAGATTATATAATATAGGCATTTCTAAATCAAATTGAAGGTCACATTATCTAATAAATAAGAAGTATGTGTATTTGGATAGAATATATCTATATGTATGTGGTAAATGTATCAAATATATGTATGTGTTAAATGTATTAAAATATATGAATGTATTACCAAATATGTTATAAGGATATATTTATTTATTTATAAGCAATATATATCCAAATTCCATTTCATTATTCTTATGAAATGCAAATTTTTATTCTTTCTTATGATAAAATAATAATAATAATAATAATAATAATAAAAAGGACATTTGGAAAGGCAAATTAATACAAAGAACAATTGCAAACATGAATTTACACAATTTAGAATCTTGAAATGTATCTACAAATTTCAGTGAAATATTTACAAAAGATGCTTTTTGTACTTTTACACTCCAACCATGAATAAAAATGAAAACTTTCTGTCAAATGTTTTCTTTGTAGCTTTTCGTTCATAACATTCAAATTTCCTATAATAACTACTAAGTAAGCCAATTTTGCAATCAATTGTTCTGAGATAAATTATCAATAATTTGACTTATTTTCTAAAAGAATATATACATCCTACAGTAATTATCAGAACCACTTAAGACATTATAGAAGGAAAATTATTTCAGTATAATAAAATAATCCTTTCAAACAAATTTTCTTATTTCTTTATTAAAAAAATAAGAATAAATAAGTTACAGTTCAAGTCATAATAGTCCTGCATAGTTTAGTATAGTGATAGAATGATAGATTCTGAAAGTCTATGGATTCTGTCTCTTTTGGTGGTTACATTTCTTATGAACTCCCAAGCAATCAATAAATTATTACATTAATTTTTTTATTTATTCATTTCACTAATTTAATAATAACATAATTTATTTTTGTTATTTGAATTTAAATTAATGATGCAATGATCAAGATGAAGTCTAACTATTTTTCCATCATAGAGCAACCGTATCAATAGCTTCTTAAACAAATTTTGATAGTAGAAGAAAATGCTTATGCACCAGTGATGTGGTTATAAAGAATGTGAGATCAAGTAGCAAAGTTAATTTCATATTTTGTGTAGTGGAAAATGAGTTCAGCCACTCCACTAAGAGTTAATTAGATTTAGGAAGAATTACAATGAAACAAGAAAGTAAAAATTGCAAATGGTTCTTTTAAATGCTCTGCCAAATCTTTTGATATTTTAATTATTCTCTCACCATTAAAATAATTCAAGACAGTGGTAAATTCTTAAAAACTTTCATTCCATCATAGCAAGCCAATTTAGCAGTTTTCATTCAATGCTGTTTTACAAATTCTTATCCAGTTTAATTCTTGAAATAAAAAGTTTTAGTATTATTAATTAATTGGCATTTAAAATTGCTTCACCTCTCTTGTTTATTTTTAGTTTTTATAAAATAAAACAGGCTTTATTTGCTTGGACCGCCCTCCCCCAAACTGATTATTTTGAATGATGACTTTTATAGTTGTGCTTTAAAATATATTCTATAGAGATATTGACATCTTGTGCAGTTTAATAGAATGATATGTGGCAGACTCAAAACCTACAAATTTCTAGATCAAAGGTCAATTTGGCTCTTCTGGGGCTTGAATATTACATGACTTAATAAAACTATTTGATCATTTTAAGAATATTGATATTCCAATTGCATAAAAAATGTAATTATACCATTCACTTTTTAGTAAAAATAACAAGTTCCAATTTCTCCTGAAAAATAATAGACCTGTCCTCCCCTCACTTCAGAAACAATAACAACATCAACAAAAAAAGTCATTACGTTGTTTATAATAACACTTTAATTTATGTATAAGCTTCAAGTATACTGTCTGGACTCTTAAGATTAAAAAAAAAGTGAAATAATTTAAATATGTATCATTAAACTCTACAGCTGCACAATCAATAAATTTTTTCATTAAAATTTGCATTATGGGTGGGGGTGGGGTGAAGGTCAAATGTAAACAAATGACTTACCCCCCTCCCCCAAGATTAAAAACATAGCTTACGTTAAAAATTGGCTAATGAAATACTTTATCATTAAATTAATTAGTACACATTTTAAAAGTATATAAATATTAAAATTTATTATTAAAACAATAAAGCCGTATTTATTAAACTATATTATTTAAGATATAGTATTTAAAAGGTTAAAAAAAAGTTCAAATTTAAAAATACAGAGCATAAAATCATTTAAATGTTTTTATGACATCTATAATATGGCTGTGAGCATGTATTAAATCCAAGGTTTTAGTATTTTAAAAAAAAAGTTTATCATATATGAAATTACTAGTTCTAATATAATTTTCACAGCCTATATTCATGCCAAAAAAGCTCATTTAAATTGTCATTATCATGAGCTGTTCACAAACGATTATGATCATTCAAAAAAAAAAAGCAGCAAATAATAATAATATATTAAAGATCTAAGTTTTACAATGACTTTATAAAACAATTCTGTGAAATAGTGATATGCCCATACTACAAAACACATTGATCCAAGAATTTGTTTATTCAATATTTTGTGATGGACTCGTCTGCAATAAATTTTCTTTCTGAAAAATTTTAACATGTCTTTAAATGTAACTCTTCATTGTATTCTATTATATTCTATCATTTGTCATATCTTACCAAATGGAAGCATTCAAAACTGAACTTTCTTAGAATATTTTGAAGATAATCTTTATAGCATATGCAGGATTGACTCTCATGTAAATAACGCTCAAGTTCACCATTTGTATGTAAGATTTATTAGAAAACTGTTTTCTAATTGTTTTGATTATTTGTATATAATTTATTTATCATAATAGTTCATTATTATATTAATTTCACTTTTAGCCCTCTTCATATTATTTATAATCAAAAGCTAATAAGGGGCTGCACACATTGCATAGTTAAATTATTTGACATATGCATAAGAATGTATAAATTAAACAACAAAAACCCAATTTATTTTTACAAATATGCATTTATTTTATTATGCACTAAACACATATGGGCATTTACAGAACACACATGTATATTAAATGTCTTACACAAACATAATAGTTGTTTCATTTATGAGACAAAATTTGTATTTTTCTTAACTATATGCTTGGAAAGTAATTGTGTGTGGTTTACCAACAGCCAAAGAACAAATTAAAAAATTATATTAACATTTTTCACTGTTAAAAATCTTTGTTTTAACCAATATCACAAAATGAACATACATAAAAGTATTTTTGTGCTTTATTCTTCACTTAAATATTGTTTAATAAAGTCAAGTCTAAAATGTATACAATTAAATTTTTATTTTTAATTAAATGTATGTGTGATAATTAGTATGAAATTATTCTAAAAATGAAAACTTTCAAGATTTTGTTTGAACTTTTAATATTCTAAAACGTAATAGCTTAATGAAATGAATTGCATTTCATTCCCGACTATTAATTAAAATAGCAATTGAAAATACAGCAAGTCTGTTTAATATCTTCGACATACATTAATTTATAATGGTTTTAAGGATTATTTGTTTTAAAAAAGAAAACATTATGTTGTGATGATAGTTATTAAGCATTTAAAATATTTTATTTACTTTTATTATAAAAAAGATTACTACATAAAGATCAAACCATACAGAGCTAAATAATATGTATTTAACCTAAGATATAAACCTCAACTACAAAGAGGTAGATAAATTAATGCAACATCCTCTAGTAGCAAAGAAAACTGCGGGTTAAAGATGCACTTTTTTTTTGGAGAGGATATATCTGAAAAGTATATTTGAAACTATAACGTAAGTATTTATTAATTTTAAGTTTTATAATTTGCTCAGTGATCATTCTATTAACTAATCTTATCTTAAATACATAAATACAAAGATATATAGATTGGATAAAATAACACTTAAGCATTATATTTATAAAATTTATATAACAAAAAAAAAACACATATGCTAATTTATATATATATATATTTTACAGATATAACTAAAAAAAAGTGGTAGCAAAAGAAAATTACCCACAAAATATCTGATCCTGCGAATTTAAAAGATATCAGATGCTTGGTAATCATGACTGATTAATAAAAGAAATGACACCCAAAACTGTCAAAACTGTTTAATGTTTCAAGAATCATGTCTCAACAAATGATGACTATATTTATCTAAAATAGAACAAAGCAATTAAAACCAACAACAGCTAAAAACACACAAGGTGAAGCAGTAAACAAGAACAATTCATTGTAAAGACCATACATCTAAAAACTCCACTGTATACCAAAATAACTCAACATGAACTTCATAAATAGACCATTCATGGAAGAATTAACACTTCAAAGCTACTACTTCCAGCTATCAAAATTTGGACAGTCACCCAGTATGCTTTTTTTTTGTCTAATCATTATGCTGAATAGATGCATGAGAGCTGCTGACTATTTGAATATTTTGGAAGATTGGATTTGTACCATAGTGCAAATATTATTTTTAAACAACACCATCATTTAAAATGACAATGCTCCAATTTATATAACAAAAATGTGATTAAATATTTGATGAGGAATGAGAATGATGTTACATGCTTACTATAGCTTTTCAAATCACCTATTCTAAAAATTTATTCAGCCCCTATCAACTATTTTTGAAAAAAAGATCATCTCTCAGAAAGTTTGAGGCTTTTCACATTGAAAAATAGTTTGCTCTTCTTTTCGTCACTTTCAGATGCTTTACAAGTCTACCTCAGAAAATAAGCAGTTCTAGATGTAAATGTTGATCTTGTACCATATTAATGAATGATCATAGAAATGCACACCATTACTGTAAACTCTTTATTACAGATATTATACAATACTAAAATAGACATTGTAGCATTTATGAATGTAATGAAAAGCAAAAATGTCATCAATTCATTCTTGAAGCTTTTTATCTGTCAATCTTTTTATATAATATCAAAAAAGACAATTTTTAAATAGTCCACTGCAGGGCTAAGACTTTTTCAATAACTCCCCATGGAGGAATAGCATAAGAAAAGACACTATCAGGTTTGAGTTATTTTCCATTTTTGTTTTACTTTCTAAAAAAAAAAAATAAATTCAATTTACTAGGCTAATATTGGATGGTTTACTATGTGGGCAATGAGCCATTTACCTGGAAAATAAAAATAAAAAAGATTTTTGAAGATTGCTTGTCCTTGATTCAAATAATGAGTTCTTGCACATAAATAAATGTATATTAATAAATAATTTTATTAACCTTGAAAATAGGATATATATTTTATGAATTTATATATATATATACAAACATGCTCACTTATAATAAAGTGATAAATTAACTATGATGATGTATGTACAATAAACACATATTGTACAGATAATCTGCCTTCTTCATATCTTCATTATGCATAGTTTCGCATAATCACAATTGATTGTAGAACAATTTGAGAATTGATTAATCATAACATCTCTCTACACAAACCATTTTACATTGCGTAAGCTTAAAAAAGTATACCTGCTCACAGAAAATAATGACAGAATAATTTAAAATCATAATACAGGAAGAGATATGAGAACACATTGTAAAAAAAAAAACAAAACATCAGTAATCACCTAGAAAACAAAAGAATATCTTTTTTAAAATTGTAAAATAAAAAAGGTATGGATACATATGACAATCCATCCTGCTTGATGGCATTGTTCCTCCAACAAAACACATCAATATAACGTTACTGGGCCATTACATTTTCTTTAATATTTTAACAAATAAACAATACACAGACCACTCTTTAAAATTACATTATTTTATTATTTTTGAAACTAATTACTTTTTTTTTGTTTTTGTAATAAATGTTCCTTTATTTTAGCTTTTTTTTTTAAATAAACAATTATTTTTTTCTTTTGTAAGAAATGTTCCTTTAGGTTAGATTTTTTTGGGAAGTAATTTAATATATTTGCAAAATGTTCGTTTGTTAATTTTTTTTCCATTAACGTTGATTTGATTACTTCAAACATACTTTTATTTTTGGTTGATAAACAACACTTCAATAACCTATTTATTTTTGTTTGATAATAAATGTTCCTTTATTTTAACTTGGGGGGGACGGGACGGGACTGTAATTTAATATATTTTCAAAATGTTTGTGATATTTTTTAGGAATAACATTTATTTTATTCAAACAAAGTTTGATTTTTGGGTATCGTTACAAACAAAACACCTTCGACGGTAATAACTCGTTCTGCATTGTATCTCATAGATCCAACATTTCCTGCAAAACCATCTTCCCATCACACAACTTGTCTTCTCTGTTGGTAGAATTAGTTTCTTTTGCATGAAGGCCACAGCGGACGCTTCTGTATTAGGCAATCGAGACAGCTTGAATGAATACTTTTTTCACAAGTAGCCATTTTTTGGCCAACACAAGCTCTCACAAGATATGAGACTTTAGATTCAGGTATGTCGAATCACCACATGTCCTAATTTTAACACGTTTACAGCGGTAGATGGGGTGACATTGGATAAAGTATGACATTTTTGAGGACCTTATAGTAATTCATTTAGATTTGAAAATAATTACTTCCGTCTGCATATTGGTTCACTTTCCATCATTAAAATTATTCACACCATATCATGATAAGTTAGCGATATGTTAAGTGTGAGCATTCGTATAGAGGGTAAACAACACGTATCAGAGCTAACTGATACAGTAGGTTAAGTGTGATTGTGAGAGCAATTGATCGCAAAACATGCTGCAGGCCGCCGTTAGCCAAAAGACTCATAGCAATTGAGAAGTTGTGCCCACTAAACGGTATTTTCAACTACTTTTGGCTAGTAACTATGCTATCAAGTGGGATGGATTGTTATATGTATCAGTACTATAAAAACCATGATGCCAAGAAAAAGTTAATGATAGTTTAAATAATAATAACAATAAAAAGATATCTTTCATTTGCTCAACTTATTTGCCATACAACATATGCCAATTTTTACAATAATGTTAGATCAGAGATAAATTATTGTATATTCCAAAAAGCTAACATATTATATAAAAAACAATACAGTTGAAAAAATATAATCATCATTATATAATAAAAATAAAAAATAAAGTTTTTAAAGTTATTAATTTTAACTTTATTCATATATTGTGAATTTTAGTATGTAAGTTTTAAAATAGGAATTCTGACAGTAACTTAAAAAAAACAAACAGTCAAAATTTAGCCTACTGACCACTCCATATGTTCTTGTCATTGCAGCTGTTATTACTATATAATTATTCATATAGTATATGAACAGAGATGGACTGCTTACCAGCATGCATCAGCCAGCATGTTAAGTTTATTAGCATTTTACGTCTTTTCTATTGTCTGATAGGTCCTAACTGAAATATCAGTTGCCTTTTCTTGAAGGTAGAATGAATGTGTGTGGGAATGACATGACAGAATATTAAATCTTAGCCCATATTCCTAGAAGGCTGTAAAATTTGGTTTCAAATATTTCTTTAATAACAACATTATATAATTTGGAAATGCAAATATATATTAATTGCATTTAATCATTTTCACACACACAGACACACAGCTAATTTCTTCTACAAACTGCTGATAAACTTGACTTTATTTTTTTAATTAAAAAATAATTTCATTTTCTAGACAATTTGATTTAGTATTATTATTAAAAATTATAATTATTAATATTGTGCTTATCCTAAAAGTAGCTATTAATTCATTTTAAAATGTTCATATTTAAATCTCCATGAATTTTTGTCTTCAGTAAAACGATTGTTTGAGAAAATAGCTTTTCCAAAAAAAAAAAAAAAATACAAAATGAATGCAGGTATTAATTATATGCTGGAATATTCCTATCATCTAATATTAAATAATGATTGAGGACTATCTATAAGATAACACATTATATGCAAATACTAATTATAGGTTGAACTATTTCCATCATTTAATATTAAATATTGATTGTTTAGAAAATTCAAAATTTATTTAAACTTTTCAAATACATTCATTCAACGGTTAGTAATAGTACACATGTTAGTGGATAACACAGCATTTCATGCACTATTATTCTCCTCTCTTCTTCAGGTGAAGCTGGCTGGACTAGTGACAGTACTAGCATGGGAATCAAATTTGGACCTTTAGATTTGTGAAATATTGAATTTAAGTGTAATGTTCTAACTAAATACAATATTCTGCAAAAGACAACAGTAAGTAAAAAATTTCATATATTTATCTATGAGAGTCCTCCTGATTTTTCCACTTTTTCCTAAGAGTAAGGTTAATTAGTGGTTTCAAGATAATATGTATTATCACACGAGGTTGACTTAGGAGGCTATTTGTCATTATCATGTGAATAACTTCTTCTTCTTTGTACTTTTCCCTCTCTATCCAATATTTTTATATCTCCCCAATCAGAATTATATACATTAGTACATACATGACTGTGGATTTAGATGTCTGTTTTCGCTTTTCTATAATCAGTTTGAACTCTTTCAATTGCTTCTTAATGGGACATAGATAGATTAGAACTACAGAGATACAATTTCTGAACTCTCAAAATGAAAACATTAGCAAGCATGCCAAATATACTATCTACAAAGTGATCTCTTCATGTAAAAAACATAATAAAATTACTTAATATGAAAGGTATATCAAAATCAAAATTAGAGACTCTCTAAAAATTAATTATCAAGAGCAATGATGATGTTATTATACTTCAGGAGAATCATCATCTTTTTAATAATGTGCATCATTTTAAAAGTAATTTGCACTAAATGTTGATAAAATGTATTTCAAATATAGCAGGGTTATCTTTTTCAAACCCATCTTTCAACATTTACAAAACTAATACTAACTGATTTATCTCTCTCTCTTCAAAATCTTCCTGTAACTTCTATATTTGTAAGAAATTTCTATTCTCAAAATAGCCTTTGAGGATATGTAAATGAGAATGAGGAAATACCTGCAAAGAGGAACATTCAATTCAGGCAGATGATTAATACAGAACAACTTCTAACTTGTGTTTTGTTTTGATAAATAATGGTTCATCATTATTTGAGATTTATAAACATTATACCATTTTCCCCATGGTCGACATAAGTCAAGTTAATCATTATTGGAAATCGTATTTCTATGGTTGAAAGTTACTCTCTTCTGAAATGGAGCTTAAGAAAAAGTGACTGGGATTAGTATACATATCTTGAATGGCATATTAATAGAATTTCTCAAATTCATCTCTTCTATAATAGGTTTAATAAACTAACAACTGCTTCCAAAGCATCCATCCTTGAGAATATTGGAAAAAATTCATTCCAGGTTGGAATAAAAAGCATATAGTCAATATTTGTTTATCATAGATCCAAAAATTTAGACAAATTTATTAAATTATTAGATGATGCTCAAAAAATGAAGAGACACTATGAAAAAAGAAAATTACAACATTTAGATAAAAGACTATATTTTTATACAAGCTTAATGATTGTAAAACCATCTAAAAGAATTGCTACTGTCACTGCTAATGAGATTAGTCTTAATCTCAATATTGACAGAATAAAAAAAAATACCACTAGAACAGAACAAGCTTTTCTTTCACAATATTCTTCAAATATCAATCTAATTGTTTGAACCTATTTTGATTGTCTTAACACATGAGAGTTCCCAGAAACAGATAACATACTTTCAAAGTTTCTTGAAATTTTAAAACTTAAAACCAAACCACAGATATATTATTCATACAGAATCTATTCATCTTAAAACAAATTACATCTAATAATGATCAAATAATTATTGCCCAATATCATTATTATGTATTCTTTGCAAGTTATTTGAAAAAAGCATGTTAAAATTGTTTTTACCAATAGTTGAAAATCATCTACTTATGGAATAGACTACTTTTAAGTCAGGAAAAAGCTGCAGTTAACAGTTTTTATCTTTAACAATTCATAATGAAAAAAAAAAAAAATTAAAAGCGGATAATATCTTTACTGATCTAATTTTAGTTCATAATTCTATTTAGAAAAACTATCTGCTAACAGTTGCTAAAATACTTAAATGCCGGATAACTATTAATTTATTTGACAAAATGCCCTCCAATAGAAAAATTCAAGTAATTAAATGATGATAAACATGGTAAATATAAAATTTTACAATGGACTACAACAAGATTCAATTTTCTTGTCTAAGTTTTACTTTATATTCTATTACTGACCTTCCAGATACAGAATGTAACAAATTCATTTATGCTGTTGACATTATTTTGGTTTTACAAAAAAAAATCCTTCGAAATAGAAAAATTTCTGAATAATGTTATGAAGAAATCTTTTTAATACTAAATCATCCTTGCACAGATTGGCGAATTCCTAATTCAACAAACAGTATGATCAACTTTTCATCTAAACAAGAAAATATTTCATAATTTAAATATATTTTGAAGCAAACGAATGAAGCAGAATCCTACTCTACCACATGCTACTTAAGAGTAATCTTGAATAGCCTAATTTATTTTTTCTCACTTACCTAACATTAGATCTAAAATAATTTTCTACGAATAATCTATTTAAAAAAGACTAGCCTACTTGGAATTATTGTGATGCAAGTGCTTTGCAGTCAGCAGTTCGTTAGCACTAGCACATTCTAGCACTTGCAGTCAGCAGTTTGTTAGCACTAGCACATTCTACTAATATATACTATAGTTTTGTTTAGGTAAAAATTATTGATAATAAATTTCTGTAAACTCAATTAAATGTTCCCATGAGATACTACTAGTATATTGCTATACTGAAGTCTATTCTTTACAGTGACTTCCCATTCTTTCATACATTTCTCCATCAGATACCAGAAGAAAAATGTATAAAAATCTGTTAAATTAGAGCAATTATAAAGAATATGAACATGTTAATTATACTGATCAGTTAATATGGAAAAAAACTCAAGAACCCCTAAATTGAATGATTTTAAGGCTTAGTGATCATTTTGAGAAAATAGCACAAAACTGAAAATGGAAACCATCAAACTACAGAGTAATGGATTTTTTGCAGTAAAAATTTCAAAATAAATACTTATTACAGTTTTATACAATTCTTCTTAAAGAACATAATTCCAAAACAATGTGCTTTGACAGAAGATATAAGGTCAAGTTTTGAAAGTATTTATAAATGTCAAGAAGAAAATTGACAGATACTTATCTCAAAAACAATTTACAAGTTGCAGATTCTATTAAATACTGAAGACATTGGGGGAAAAAAAAATCCAACACCAAGCTTCTAACTAAAATTCTTAAATAATTTATATTTTTTGTTATATAAAAGTTATATGAATTTTCTTTAAAAATAATTTTATTTGGGAATGCTTTGTATTAAATATATTTGTTAATTTGTTTTACATAGAGAAATCTGATTTATATTGAATACTTTGTAATCTATGGTTTAAAGATTGCTCGTACTTTGTGCATATAAATATAAATACTAAATTAAATTAAAAAAAAACAACAATGTTATTGGGGCAAAACAACCCATTATAATATTATTTAATTAGCAATATAAATACAGGATAGAAAACTCAACTGGGCTTCAAAATGCCTCTTAAATTAAGAATCTCATATATAAAATAAGCAATTTCCTACAGCAAAAAATTAACTCATTACCTTTAATTCCAAATTATACAATAAACATAAAAAAAATAAATCAAAGCTTGAAATTGATAATTAACACATATTTTAATAAGCATATTATTAATAAAAAAAGTACTAACTGTGTATAAATATAGTATATAATAAAAACATTTCAATTAACTGTAAATTTTTTTTTTTTTAAAACAATTATTCTATAATTTATAATCACCATAAGTTATATTGAAGGATGTTAATATTCTAATGAATTATGATTCATTAAATTAAAATAAAACATATAGAAAAAACAAATAAGTTTAAGATAAAGTTCATTTTAAATTTATTTTTGTTGCACTTTATATTCTATCATCAATATTTTTGTAATTACTTATTCAATAAAACTTGTTTTTTTTTCTTAATAGTGCTGTTACACTTTTTTTAAATCAAATCTACTAATAATTTATTTATTTATAAAAACAGTTATAATTAAATAAAAATTAAAGAACAGTTTTAATTAAATAAAAAATAAATGAAGAAATGTAATGTACAGATGATTGCTGTAATTTTAATAATATGATCATTATTATTATTTGCCGATATTCTGGGAAAAACTTTAATTTAAGTATAAAAATATTAATTAGAAATAAGTTAAACAGTTTATTTTTGAGGCAAGACACACAATTTATCATTTATTTTTTAATGCACTTTAATTCTGTATAAATGGAAAGTTTATTTTTAATTATATGCTGAATAAATAATTTTTTTTTTTTCAGTTATTTTATGTTTATAATGAAAACCGTTTTAGTGTGTCACAAATCATATTTTTAGACTACAGTACAGGAAAAGATAATTTTAAATCATATATTTTGCTTATTAAAGTTGCAATTTATTAGTGTAACTTGTTTTAATTATATGAATAAATCTTATACTTTAATTTTTTTGGAAGAATAAATTGCCTTGATAATGTCAATATTTTATAATGTCAAAAGTATTACAAAATAGTTTCTATTAAAAAAAATAGATGTTACTTTTCCACCTGCGGTGATATTATATTGCATTAGTACTGAAACAAGGTGAAATGCTTTATTTTCAGTTATTTGTAGCATTCATTTGATGAATTTACATTAATGTGATAGTAAAAACTATAATTAACGCATGTTCTGAATATTAGTCCTAATTTTACTTAGATATCAGCATCAGTCAATGAAAAGATAATTCAAAGAGATTAAATATTTTGACTTTATTCAATGCATGTCTGACTTTGATTTTTGAATAACTGAAAAACTTAACATTACACATAATTGTTATTTTTTAATTTTGTAAAATGAAAATACATTGTCTTTATCAGAAAATTAACCCCATGCAATTCAAATAACTGTTCAATAGGTGCCATGAACAATAATATATGTTCTTAATGACAGAAATTCATTTTGAAATTTTAATTAAAAAATGACTTTTTTGCGTATTTATTAATTCTAAATAAAATACTTAGAAATCACAACTATTGGGAATAAAAAAAGAATAATATAAAATTTGGAACTAAAAAAAACAAAAAAAACACAATGAAAATCTGTTTAAAATATGCAGAGATATAAAGATACTAGTAGTTACTTGCTTTGTATTGCCTTCTGTTTACATTGTAAAAACAAAACAATAAGTTTATATATAATCTATTTATTTTTTTATTACTTAATTTTTTTAATAAAATTATTGTGGATTCATTTCTAAATAAATATAAACATTTATACTTATATTTAATTGATTTAAAGTAGTTTTTCAACATACAAATGAAAATTTATTTATACCCTAGAAAAAATGAAATGGAAACATCTCCAGTCAATCATCTTTCATACCATTTTTTGCTGTTATTTTTTTAAAAAAATAAATTTAATTTTAAGAGTTGTTGTTTTAAAGCTTTTTTTGTTTTTGAAGTTATGTTTACCAAAATATATATGAAGAATATTAATTTTTGGAAAAGTCATTATTTATTCATTAAAATATTTTTTTAGCCTGAAGACTAAAATGAAATCTTTTGTTTTAACTATTTTGCTTGTTTATTTCTGTATTATAGTCTTTTTTTAAAAATTTTTTAAAGTTGATATTTTAATTTCATTTATTGAATTTGTTTTCAACAAAATCTATATAAAGTGAAAAGTTAAAGTAGAAAATAAGACTACTGATTAAAAAATTACAACTAAGAAAAATCTAAAAAATAAAAGATATCACACAATACAATGTGTTGACTAAGAATATCAGCTAAAGAGTTAATTTTACTACCAGCAAGTAAAAAGTGCATATTGTTATATAAGAAATAGCTATTGTTAAATAAGAGATTGTCCACTATGTATGTCACTTTTTTGTGATTATAAATGGAATTTTAATTTTTTTAAAAAAGAATTCTGTTACTTGAATATATATATATTTTTTACCAAAATTAAAAATTTACTGGAGAAAAGGTTTTTTTTCATAAAAATACATTATGTTTGTGATTAGTGGGGATAACGATGATAGTGATGTCCCATCTCCCCATGCATCCCTAATTGACTCTGTACCATTACAAATTTATCCTTTAAATAGGAAATTATGTAACTCAACCACAAAATATTATACTATGCTTATTTTGAATGAATTCTATTGGCTAATAAATCAAATAACATTAGTAATTACAAGATCAAAGCTTCAAATAATTATTTATATTTTTTTTAACACTATTCTAGCTAAATTTATCAAAGTGAACATTAATAATATCAAAGCTCATACACATAAAAACCTAGCTATATTAGATTATAGCAAGCGTAACAATTTGTTTCTTCAAAGCTTGTCACATATCAATTCAATATGTAATTTTATTAAAAATTATTATTGTTCAGACAATCAATCAGTTTTTGCTAAGTACTAAATATTGGTAAATTTTTAAAAAAGCTGAATCATATTCATTACCATAATAAAATCAAATTTCAAATCTGCATCTTGAACATTGTTACTGTCAAATTTGATTCTAAACACATAGAAAAGCAATTTAACTTAATGTCAAAACATTCAATGATTTAAAAGATGATAGATCTTTTTAGATATTTCCTGACTTGATGGAAAGATCTTTAAACATCATTTACAGGTTAATTAGTCTTCAATATTCATCAGAAATAATATGCTTTGTTGACTTTTCTATCCTCATTAATGTTTGTACAAAATTACAAATGTTTAGTAGCTATTTAACCAATATGATATTTCACTAAATCATATTTAATCAATACCTATGACATTGGTATTCTGAAATCAAAATTGGTTTCAATGTGCAAGACTTAAGATACTGTATATTACACAAATTGGGACATTGGAAATTGCTTTAAATTCAACAAGTTTAAAAAGTATTAATGTCATAGTGCAACTATAGAAAATAAATTATGGTCAATATATACAAATACCTAATTATTATAAAAATGAAAATGGTTATTGTATTTTTAATCCATTCTTTAATATATTTTTTTTTGAGATAATGAAAGAATTTTATTTTGTGAGTTCTGGTCCATGTAACTACAATTTTATTTTGCAGTGAAACATTTTATAATACTGAATGAACACACACAGAATAATGATCTACTTTTACTGGCAAAATTTTAAGATTAAGAACAATTATTATTTTACGTAATTTAGATGCAAAATTCATTATCACATACTAGAGTAGATATCATTCAAAAAATAAAAAAGAATATTTTAGTTTAATTGCTTTCAAAAGTAAATAAATGATGTAATTCAAATCAACAGATTGTATATTTTCCTAGAAGATAGATCTTTATATATGGGTTGAAGATTTATTACCCAGAAATAAACAAACAAAACTGTTTGTTCTTTCTCAGAGATTAAGACAGACACTTTATTATTTTCCATTATTAAAATTAACAATTCATACAGAATATTTATATATATAATGCATAACATTTACTTAGCTGAAATTTTTTTTTTTCTTCTTAAAAACGGTAAACTTTATAGCATTCTCAAAAGCCAAGTATATTTATTCATCAACTGATATGGTCTAACATAAAGTAACATTAATAACAATATACCCAACTTGAAATTTAAATTTAATTACCATATAGTAAGACATACCTACTAAGTATATAGGGTAATAGTGGATAACAATATATTTACTATATGACTGTAAGCTGATATACCATTATACTACAAACATTTCTTTATTGGTAGATTCTGGACTTTATAGTCCTTGAATTATGAATGACTCAGTTATATCACTTTCAGGGTTCAAATTCATTATGAACTCTTATGCAATAAATTACCCAATTATTATTGTACAATATATGCTTAATTTTCTACCTAATACTTACAAAATAAGTAAATAAAAAAAAAAATGATTCTATACATTTTAAAAAAGAGATGCAAATATTAGAAAAAAGAGAGAGTGAAAATGTGAAATGATTATCCTGCTGTCATGTTTTAATTCAACTTGATAATAACACACTTGTCTTCAAAAAACTTTCTCAAATCTTTTAAATAAGGGTAAAAAAGAATTACACACACAGTCTCTTTACATATTTAAAATGTTAATAATAAGAAATTCAACTTCATAGATTTTGCTTATCTGTACATACATTATTTAAAATAGTTTAATTATTAGTATGAGTATTAACAATTCCAGAAGATTAATTTAAAACATTACAAAACAAAGATGATTTTTATCTTTTTAAAGGAAAAAGTTTTTTTTTTTTAAATCTTAAAATATAATTGAATTTTCAGAGATAGAATTATTCTTGTTAAAGAAAATACTAGAAAACAATATAAAACTTCATTAATTAAATGTGTTGTGCTAATTAAATTTCAGTAATAAGAATGTTAAAGCATATATTTATACCAAAATAAAATAGTATAGTGATTTATCTATTATGCTACAGTTTAGATGAAAGGAAATGAATCCTGGAAGAGGAATTGCAGGAAAAAAAAAGTTAATTCCTTCTTATGTTTGAAACTATATATATATCAGATATCTGGATATAATTTTTAAGAGCAGATATAGTAAATAATAATAATAAAAAAGTATTATAATCAGTTGCTACAAAAGTCATGAGATATTCCATCAATAAAGTGACAGGTTTAGCATAGTAGTTTATTCAAATCATCAAAATTGAGATTTTTAAAATTTTATTTTACTAAGCTGACAATTGATCCAGGAAGCCTAAGCATTTAAATATGACATTTTCATCATTTCATTAAACTACAAAAGGCAAAATTCAATCACTCTGGAGGTAGAATTAATCAGCTATGGTACTAAACAATTACAAATTTAAAGCCTACACCCAGATCTCTAAGATTAGTCCGAATTTTAGTATAGTAAAGTCACAAACATAATTTAGTTCATTATTAATAAAATAAAATAAATATAAAAATTGTAATTTAATTGTATTTTGCATACTTTTTTGTTTTTAAAAATATTTATTTTCTAATATATTTTATTATTTGAGTAATATTTTTATGATTTAATATTAAAAAACAAATTGTATATTTGAAAAAGGGTAAATGCAAAATTACTATAAGTTCCTACAGACATGCTGGAAAAAATTGCAGATAATGTAAAGATAAAAGTTGAATGATATTCTTAAGGGGAGAATAGCTATAACTATGTAAGAAATATAGCAGGAAACAAATAAATGGATGTGAGATTTATCTTTTGCAGAAACTAATAATGATAATAAACAATTTCAAGATTATAGTTGTTCAAATATTAAATGTAAAACAAAAAATACTCTCATGAACTCACAACTATAATAAGTATTAAACAGTTTTTTGTTTTTACTGATTATTCTTCTAGTCTTATATTAAAATCTACAAAATGAGGATTTTGCTTTGTTTTTTTATACCTTAATATTAATATTAAACAGCAAAAAACTACATAGACTGATGATGCTGAAAGATGATCCACAGCATCAACATCAAATCATAAAATTTAAACTAAAAATAGTCATGAATTACACGACATACTATACTGAAAATCACAAGAAAGCAAAGACAAAATAGTTTAAAATATCAAGCAGACTGCTAAATTATTCTGAAGATTAGTTATATGATCACCAAGATTTGATGTTAACTTGATAGCACTGAATATTAAAATTAGTTACAAAACTAAAGCTATGAAATTTATTTTTTATGATTTTTTAAAAACTAAGCATTCATTCTTTGCATTAATGCAAGTAATAAAACAATATAATTAACAATTAAATGTATTGTTAATTCAAAAGTGAAAGAAAACCAATGGAAAAAGTTTATTTTATGCTAGGAAAGTAATTTTTTATTTGAATAAAATAATTTTACATAAATAAACATATTAAAAAAATACTTTATTATCAGCCTCAATATTTTTCTTTCAGTCAAGATAAAAAGGATTTGAAATGCCACTTGAATTGACCCTTAACATTACAAAAACAAACAAGGACAGAGATAATTCAAGATAAATACAATAATAACCAACATTAAACACACATGCATATATAATTATCCTCTCTAATTTCCCAACAAATATTTATTTTATAATGAATGTCATACATATTAGTTATAAAATATATGGATCATATCTTTGATTTAGTTGTCTGGGTTATTGATCTTCAACTGCTTCAAAATATAATCAATCGACAAATACTCTTAAGAATCACCCCCACCCCCATATTCCCCCCCTTTTTTAGCATGTTTTTTAAAGTCATTTGAGTATAAATTACTGTCCTTGACCAAATTACATATACAATAATTATTGTATTTTCAAGTTGCTTTTTAGTTAATGTTTATGTGAAAAGAAAAAAAAAATATATCTCATAAATTTAGCAGCTTAGTGAAAGAGGAATTTATCATGATAACTGCTTTGAATTATTTGACTTTGTATATATTTAACTGTTATGCATTTCATAAAAAATAAATGATGTTTTTAATTCATTGTTTTTATAAGAAAACAACACACACACACAAAAAAAACTACTGCCTTATTTCACATAACTTAAAAATGTTTCTCCATTCTGACATTATTATTATTACAAAACAAACAAACAAGGGACTGATAAAGAGATCATTCACTACCTACTACATTTCCAGCAATAATAATAGTATTTTTTCCTCTTAAAACTTTTTTTCTTAAAAACTATATATATTAAAAAAAAAAATTATATAAAAAAAGTCTCATTATTTGTAATTAAATGTCACTATAATTCCTGTTATTCATATTAGTGTTATTACATAACATTAATATCTTCAACATTCATTAATTAATAACGTTTTATGAATCAATGAAAGTAAAAATTACCAAAATAAGACGATTAAATAGGAGATCAGCTAAGGAATCATTTATGATCATCATCAGGGGTGGCTGTCACTTCCATAATTTATTTTAGCAATACTATATTATATTTATAATCATATCAAAAATACTTAAAATAGGTTTAGTATGTATTTGGAAGTAGGATAGCATGATCAAATGGTAACAATTATGAATAATGATTTTTGCTTTTCCATGCTTGATAAACTTCTTAACATAATTTATATTAATATCTTACTTTTTCATGTGGAGTATAGTAGCATAGAAACAAATTTTCTCCATACAATTCAATGTACGATTGCTAAATTATTCTAGATCTGGTTCTACATCAACATTTTTGTAATACCCAATCTATAGCTTTTCTTATAATATTTTTTATCTTATATGGCCCTTACATTAGCATGGTTTTCTTCCATGATACTTCATTTTCATATTACTTTGAGTCTCCACACTATTAAAATATTTCAAAGGCCTATTTATTGACAAATGTTTGCAATTCCTAATCACCAATACATTCAAAACACATTTCTCACTGTTTTCAAGTATCTGATATTTGTTCAGTTTTCAATATTTTACACCTTCATATCTATTATAAACAATTATAGCTGTATTTTCTACATTTTCTGAAATTCCAATTACCCCCCCCCCCAGCTTCCTAGATAGCAAAACCTGGCCATCTCTTTCAAATATCAAAAAAGAAAAACAATTTTAAATTGCACAGTTTGCCTTGCCTTATCAGTTCACTTATTAATGAAATTTGAAACAAATTTAGGATAAAAATATAAAATAGCTGTAAAAAAATGAGATGATAAAAACTATATCCATTGTTTCTCAAATTGGTATCAGTTGTTATCTGAGATCATTAGTTTACATTGTTCTATACAAACTTTTTAAATATGCTTATGTCATAAAAATCAGTAATTCTTTTTCTCAAAATATTCTAATAAATCCTCAATTTTTAAAATACAAATTGTCAAGCATTGGTGGTTGAGTGGTCAGCATAGCTGCCTTACAAGCAGTTGTCCATGTTTGGGGGTTCGCTTTCTAGCCGATGCTTTGACACATGAAGAAAAAAATATATATAAGAAAATATACAATCTATTATGTATTTCCCAACATAATGCCAGAAGCTTAACTAAGTATGGTTACATATTATTTCTAAACTACATAACTTTTCACAATAATTAGAAAACATGCACATCATTAACAAGATAATTTTCCACACATTATATGTCTTTTTTTGTAAATAGCTTCCAATATTTCCTATTCTATTTATCAATTACCTAAAATTTCACATTTATATCCTCCTTTGTTATTCCTTTAAACTCATTCCTAATACTATTTCTTTTTTCCAATTCCTTCCAAAATCATTTTTAAATAATACATTGATTATACCTAAGAGTATGTATTAAATTTGCTTTATATATATTTTTCTCATATTAAATGTTTCTAATTATTTTTACTATCTACAAAAGATCAAGTTTATGCTCAATATAAGATTACACAATAGAAAAAAACATTTAATATAGTTTCTAAAATATTTTTATTCATTAATAAAGGTTTGATTAATTTTTCATTCCTGATTCATATTTCTTTCTCATTATCTTTATCATAAGTAAACCCTTCCTAATTAACATAAATTATCAAATTATTTATTTTTATATCTGTTTCATATTTATTCTAAATTTGTGTTTCAATAATATACTTTATTGTATGAATTAGATTACATGAATTTGTTGTTAACCAAAGTTACATTGTTGAAAATACATGGTTTAAAACTATATAGCTTTAGAGCAAACAGAAAGAATAATTAAAGAAAGAGATATGTTAAACAAACAACAACTAATAGTTGTTCTTGTTACAGAAAAGTCATAATTTGTTTTTTAAGTTATGTTTTGTTTCAGGTTTTTAATAGTGACTATGTAGCAGCAAATATATCTGGGTGTGCAATTTTGCCATCTCTGGCCTTTAATTGTTCGAGCTTATTTGAGAATGTGGCTGGATGCTTTGTGGTATTGTCTCCAAGGCAGAAAGTACATCTGGTGCACCAGAAACTATATAAACAAAAAGTTGCTGCACGAGCTGCTGGTATTGAGCCTTTACTGAGTACCTCTATTAGGTTATCAAGTGTGATGTTATTTTGTCTATATGTGTTAATCATAATTTCTCGGGTATTTGTTAGGGCTATGCAGGTGTGAAATAGGTGCTGTTGTGTTTCTTCTTCCCTGTGGCACAAGGAACAAACAGCATCAATTTTGTTGTAAAATCTGCGGTATTTAAGGAAATAGGAGGTAGGTAGAGCATGAAGATTTACCTAAATTTGTTTCCAATTTATTCAATAACTATTCAATATTTTGTTAAATCCAACCACCATTATAAGTAAATGTAATGTATAAAATCACTTCTTCCAATACTAATTCAAATCATTTTTAAACAATATTACATTATTTCCTGTAAATATATATATATATTTTTAATGCAGATCAGTTGTAAAAGTGGTGAGCTAATAAGCAAAAATATTTCTGAATTGATACCCAACTGCAAATAGCAAAAAAAAAAAAAAATTCTATTGGACAAATGAAACTATTGAGCTCACGCTACTATTTGTTGCCTGAACATCACTTGACTTATGAAGCAAATGGTTAAAATATTATTTTAAAGTTGAAGTAAGCATGGTTTATATAGCCTGTTTAAACCTTCAAGATATGGTAGTATTCCCACGCTGTTTGAGATGTTTTGTTTTTGACATACTACGATCAATTGTCACCAGTATTTTCTTCTATAGTTGCTACCTAATACTTACATTAGACAACATTTAAACAAATACCAAGGAAGAAAACTAAATGTAAACAATCAATGAAAACTGAACTCATAGAAACAATGCAAAATGTAAAAAAAATAATAATTAAAAAATGTCTGAATTATCACAGCATTTTGTTTTTATTTATTTCATACTGTGGCATCATATCATGTGTTTAGTGTTTATTTTCATTTGTTACAAATATATGTTCTGTTTTACATTTAATGGAAACCCAATTTATTGTGTAAGAAGTCCTGGAACACTTCAAACACAGAGAATTGCCATCAAAGCAAATCAAAATATATATATAAGGAAAGAGACTTTTTCTACTAAGAACTCTCCCTGTGAAAGATTGTCAGAAAAGGAAAGTTAGTATAGATTTCACTATAATAGATCAAATTGAGTATTATGAAAAAATTAGACAATATTTTGATTTGTTCAGATTCTCATTTACAATATAATATTTTTCTTTAATGGAGATAAAGGCATTTTCTTGCTCATGTGACAATACAGTGATTTAAATTTGTGAAAGATTACTACTATAGTAATGGTATTTTTTGTTTGTTTGTATAGCAATATAATGATTTACATTTGCAAAAAAAAAAATACTAAAGCAGTAGGATCAAATCTTAGTTTATATGAATAAGCCTGTTAAAAGTGAATGTAAGCATTTCATGTCATTTTTAGAACAAAGAAAAAGTTTTTCAAAAATTGAACAAACATTAGGCAAATGGTTTAGTCTGCTTTAATAAAAGCAATTATGGAACTTTACAGGATTGTATATATATATACACACACACATAAATTATACGCTTACAGAGCTTCTGATATTTGTAATAAACTACAAAAAATAGATAACTCTGCACTCTATTGATTTCTTATAAATTAATGATATGACAATAAATAATACATTTTTATTATCTTAATGGAATTTTTTTATTTAACTTGCAGAGCTTCTAAACCTTTTGGCAATCACAATTTTTATTTTTATTGCATTAATGAAATGTTTTTAAGCTGAAGCAGCTGGTAATAATTTGATATATTTCCACATTTCAAATACTGTGTAGATTATTAGAAGAGAAACATGAACAGAAAGCAACAACTTATACACAAACTAACAAAGCCATTTAAATCAAAATGATTCAGTAATCATTTTGCTTCTCATTTACAAAACAAAAAGAAAGCCTTCTCAATAACTTATTTAAAAATTTAAAGACTTCAATCAAAAGAATGCCTGACCACAGCTAAGAAATATGTACAATCAAAACTGAATTTCTTCAACCACAATTAGTAATTCAATTTAATTTTGAGACAAAATTTTAAAAACAAACAACTAATGTTCAGAGCGAAGATAAAAAGAAAAAGAACAAACTTCAAATTAAATTAGAAATCACAAAAGAAATTCAATATATCAGTTTATTTTATAAAGAAAACTTTATTTAAAAAAAATGGATGTTTGTATGATCAGTACAGAATTACTAAAAAGATTATTATTTTAAAGCTGAAATAAAAATAATGTATTATTTTTATTTCCGATATCCAAAACGAGTGAGACAAAATTCTGCACATTTGAGATGCTTTTGTTAAGTATAATTTATTATACCATTTGTCCTATAATATTATTATTGAGCTTCATCTTTTTTTTCCATCATTTTTTGTATTTTTTTCTTTACTTTTCCAATATTGACCCTGATGTAATACAAAGGCCTGAATAAAAGTAAGTGCTAGTACACTGAACACACAAATTTAACCCTTTTGGATCATGTTGCATTACATTAAAGCAGTACTAGTGTCAGACTCAGTAACTCTACATGGATAGTGATTTTAGGAGTGAACTTCTTATGAACTTCAAATTAAAAGCTATTTGATTATTTTTTAATGAATAATTAATTAATACTAATATGGATATTTAAAAACTTAAGGGAAAAAAACCACACCATGATTTAATACACTGATCACATATCTGTTTTATCGTGCAGTGATTTTGAAGCTTTGAGAACTGCAAAATTACATACTGTTACAAATTTGTCACTTTAAAGCATAATATTAAGATTTTTTTTGTAGTATTAAGAATAATGGTATGAACACATATCAAAGAAAAAACTGAATAGAAAAACATTTATAGGATAATGGAACTTTTATCAATGATACAAGAAATAGTGACAATAATTTGTATTGTAAACTAGGAGGAATTTGTAATAATTAAATACAAGTATAGTATATATACTTGAGCTAGATGTAATTAGAGGGGATTTGAATCCAGACATTCAAGCTCCCCTCACCTATAGCATATCCAAAAAGCAATACAGTCATTTACACAATATTCTAACAATGTTCTTCAATACCAACAAGTCAGATCTAAAGGCGAGATAACACACACACACACACACATATATATTGATGTATACACCATATTCAAAAGAAACAACTTCAGGCATCATAATCCCTTATATTGAATAACTTTTTGCGAATCCCGTGATGAGAGTATGAAATTACTAAAAATATACAAAATAAAAAACACTTCAATATCATGTAGAATGAAACCAAGAGTCATATAAAGCAAAAACAATTATTGCTGATAAGCTAGAAAATAAAATTCAAAGTTTCTAAAGTTATGAAAAATATGCAGGTAATACCATATTCTATGAATAAATAGATAAATATTAATGCTACAATTAAACTCAAACTTTTATTAGTAAAGTGTTAATAAAAATGCTTTAATATAAAAAAATATCAAAATTACTTTTACTTATTTTACAAACAGCAATATTTTCAAAACAAATACTTTTCAATCAGGCATGTAAAAAGTCATAAATCAGATGTAATTTGATACTTCTTCCTACATAACTCTTAGCATACAAAATTGTACTATTTAATGCAAGTGAAAATTGAAAAATTGATAGATGAAACTGGGTGAGCAATGATTACAATCATTTTCAATTTTTTTTATTCAGCTATAATCTCTAAACTGCTTTAATTAAGATAATTATTAAAGTAAATTGCAAATAGCATAAAATAACATTGATAATGACTAACCAGAACTGTTTAACACTAATTTCTGATATCCACTAATTGACTCAATATTTACATTAATACTGATTCAGTTAAAATTAGTAGGACAATAAATTACTAGGTATACTGATAAACTTGAAGGAAAATTCAAGACTATTTATCAAAAATAGGCTTAATTAATTTTCAAAAAGTTCTTGCTTAATGACTACTCTATCAATAATATTTTGATCATTTTCTATTTTTATGAACATTTTGTAAATCCATAGACTTTTTCTGCCTAAAGTGATTTAAATAGAGCAATCAAATACTTGTGCAATTTGTAGGTATAACAAATTATTTAAATTGCTTTTATGTACAAAGGCTTTAGACAAACACCCATTTATATTACATATAAGCAGCGAATATTTAAAATGCTCATTATGAATAAAGAGTGCTCTATTATTCTAAGGCTTTATTTCATATCTATAGTAGAGGAAATTTTTCTCTCATATTGAAAATACTTTCATCAGTTAGATTGCTCCATGCTAATAATTTTAGTGAATTATTAAATCTGTTTGATTAACCAGATTTTTATGGTTAATTTTTTCTTTTAAAAAGGCAGACAATTTAAAACTATTTTTCTATCATTAAATTTTCTATTCATATAAATTTATTATATAAATTATATATATATTTTAGATTTACAAAAATTTCAAAACCTGTATATTTAACACACAATTATCAATCCATCAGATTGAATATAATTAGTTTATGAAAAGATCTATGAATTTATGCTAGAACTTTCAAAAGGTTTTAAATTATTTAAAAATTTCAAACTTAAGTAAGATCAATGAGAAGATACATTTTCAATTGGAGCAAAATGATTTATAAAGAAAGAAAAAAAATAGTATAAAAAGAATTACATAAAAAGATATTGTGAAATGGCAAGAAAATGAAGGTACTATTACTAAAAAGACAAGTGACATCATCAAATGTGTGAAAAATTTTGAAAAGAACTATAAAGTATTAAAAACAGGAAAATAAAATATCCTCTATAATTACTACAACTTTTGAAATACCAAATAAATTTTAAACGAAGAAGTAAGACATGGAATTATGCATATGAAAAATGAAAGAGTTATGGTAAATGGAATCAATATTGTATATATTTTTAAAAAAAAAAATAAAAAATAGAAAAAATATTAGTTTGATATACCAAATGATTGAAAGAGAATAATAATGATATTTAAAAATAAAATAAAATTTAAAGCACTATAAGCATTCTATCACTTTTATAAAAAAATCTTAATTAAGATTATTACATGATTCTACAAAAAATATTGGACTCAAACCACAAAAGAAAAAGCCGCATTTAAAAACTTGTTTCAGCACATATCACATTTAAATAGTACAAAAAATTATAAAAAGAGCCAATAATATTAGTTATCATTTTGTTCCAGATTTATAAATTATGAAAATGCATGAGACTATATAATCATTTATGAGATATTAAAAGCTTTATCAAAATGCAACAGTAGTGATTAGAAATCATAACATTAAGATTAATACTGATCAAAGAGTGACAGGATGATTCCATTTCTCCTAATTTTTTTTCAACAGTTTTAAAAGATTTTGAAGATAATGCGGTTATTTTTGCAATAATGCTGCAGAGATTCATGAAAAGTTATAGAAGTTATTAAATGAAAAAAATTATTTAAAAAAAGCGGGCTAAAATATGTATAAATTTGAAAAAAAATTTCTAATATTTAATGACTTTTCTAAAATAATGATATTTCAAGAAATTAATAATTATAAATATTTTGGTTAGCTTATTAAAAGTAAAAAGAAATTTCATAATAAATGTCTTTTAACAGTGCATTATTATAGATCCAAAGCAGACACTCCATGAGAGAGGAATACAAAAATCCAGACTGCTTTGTAAAGTATAGAAAATTGTTAGAATTAACAATGAAAGATTATAAGCCAAAAACACAGATGAGGGAACATACAGGTATCACTAACAATTTTAAATTTAAAAAGTTTAAATATAACTGAATTGAACATACCACTAGAAGCTATAGCAGTAGATGAACAAAAACTGTTACATAGGATCCTAAGAAAGATCTCAAAAAAAAAAAAAAAAAACATGCTACATGGATAGATAAGAAAGTTTATTGAAATAATATATTAGAAAAACTTTTTTTTTTAGATCTCCATTCTGCAGAGAATTGATAATAATTAAAGATGATGAAAATAGGCATATTGCTCACCCATTTTTATTTTATACAAATGAAATCAGTTTCATCATTTTTCTAAAATTAATGAAAAATTTGTTTTCCTTCTACATTATCATCTGTATCAATACAGAAAATAACAGGATATTTAATCTATTTTTAAATTCGTAATTATTATATATGTTATTTAATAATTGCAGATTAATATAATTTAAAATTCTAAAAAAAGAGTATATTAAATTTTAATAAATCTTTTAACACAATAGAGATTTTTGTAGACTATTTTTTTGTTCTCAAAAATTTCTTAAGGACAATAAATGATAAAAAATCACCAATTAATTTATATAAACATGAAAATAAATTTTGTAATTCTTGGTGAGCTTCAATGTTATTTGCTTATTCATTTTTTATCATCACTTAAATAATAATATCTAATTTTGAATGTGTTTTCATTTAGAATCATCATAAATTTATTAAAGAGAATTAGTTAAATAAAATGTTAATGCAATTGTTTATTAAAAAGAATAGGTTATTACTACTAGAGAATTTGTTATGTAATTTAGTATATATTTTTGAATTTAAAAAAAAAAAAAAAGATCTGGAAAATAAAATACAAAATTAATATACACCAACAAGTAAAGCAAGCAAATGAATGCGAGTAGATTTGTATAGTTCATCTGATAAATAGAATTGGCAATGCTATATAAAAAATGAGCATTATTTGTAAGTTCATTTAAATGATTTTTTAGGAATCTGGCTTGTGAATTATCATAGTAATGTTTTTGGACTTAAGTAGGTTTATATTATCAGCAAAACATATTTGATGTCATAATTTATTTATAGGCTTGGTAAATTGTTAGAACATTAATTAACTAATGCTTATTCTTTAAGAGCAGTAGCCATCTACAATAAACTTGAATAATCAACAAATAATAGAGGGTAATTCCAAACTGTTTTCAGGATTTTGCCTTTGTCAGTAAGGATTTAAAATTCTACATCAAAATTAATGCATTTATAGTTCAATGACCATCTTCAATACCTTTAGATTAATAGTCAGAAATTTAGAAAAAAATCCTAAGGTTTTGGATCTAAACAAACTTGTTTAAACAGTTTATAGATTTGATATCAAGTGAGAAATCTTATATTTAAATAAACTAAATATTTATTTATATTATCCTTTTTAATAAAAAGAATAGCAGAGAACAAAGGCACTGAGAAGTGTGATGTTTGTTCTTTTTTCTGTATAAGTTTTGTCAAGCCAAATGTGTGCTAGTAAAAATTTAATATGATGATTAGAATGTTGAAAATGAATCTACATAAAATGAAGATGTATATATTTAAGTGATTTTTTCTTTTTTTAATAGATTTCGATTTTAAACATTTTTTTTTTTTAAAAGCCACCAATAATTTCCCTATAATTTTGAAAATTACAAACATACAGTAGATCTTTTATAAATTCACTAGGACATTTTACTCAATGACAGCAAGTGTAAAAATACATGGTGACCATTCTGTTTCAAAAGTTGCAGAAACAACAGATTCAATATAATTTTTTAGAGCTAAAAATGAAAAAAAAAATAATAATAAAGATTTTAAATATATTTAGCAAAACAGACTAATTTATTTTCCAAATTTCTTCACTCAAAGTGACTGTCTATAATGCATGCCTTTATATATGTATACACACAAGGAAAAGAGATTTTATCCAAGAAAGAATAAAATAGTTAGTTTGTAAATACTATTTATATTTTAACACATCCCCCAATATCTAGATTTCCATTATCATGACTTTATCTTATCTTGAGTGTTTTCAGAAGCTGATAGATTAAACAGTATTTTCAATGACTTCTAGCAAACACAATTATCATTAACACTAAAATCAAGAACAATATAAACGCATGTATGTATATAAACAAATATATGCATCAGTGAACTAATCACTCACAATAGAATAATATATATAAGGAGGGGGGGGGCAAACAATTCTCTAATTGGCTGACATAAGATATATAATATTTTTACCATTAGGTACTTTCAAATTGATATTAACTTCTGGTTCTATATAAACAGCATTTTATTTATATTCTACTTTAAAACATTCTTGCAGCTGGCTTATGGCTTAACTGCGATACACAGTTTCAATCATTTTAAATGTTTCAGAAACAGTTCATCCAATTTAAAGCACAATTTAATATTAGCACATTATTTCACCATGGATTAAAAGTCCTGTCTCATTTCAAGTCATAACTCATAGTCCAGAAATGCTAAAAATTAAATTGTTGTGGTGAATAGCTAAACTATTTCCCTAAACTTGAGTAATCAGTAAACAATTGATGGTATAGTGTTATAGAAAAATGTAATGGATGAACATGTGAAAATCATGTGATAATATTGTTACAAAAGCAATTACTGTTACTATGCCTTCACTCAGTTTGAAATAATGTTTCATATTGACATAACCCTGTTCAATGTCATCAAAAATTATCTACATTGTTGTTGTCCAATACAGATATTACATCCATTAATATAAATTTTGAGAACAAAAAGTAAATTTCTATTTCCAGTACTGTAGCAAAATGAGCTCATTTGTAATAGTTTTATATTATACAAGGATGAGGATATGCTTGTTATTTATTGACAAACATTATTTTTCAACTATAGAAATACAACATAGTAATAAAAAAATGATCAGTTTATGATAAATTTATTAAAAACACTGATTTATACATCATTTCACAGCAGTAGTCACATATTTATTTTGGTCTCATATTTTACCCATTGAAATCTATACTAATTTTCTCTTGCCCTCTTTCAATAATTCTTCATATAAAGACTATACCTTTATATATATATATATTTATCAATCTTCAAATTAATTATTATTGTATAACTGATTTTCTATCAGTTGATTGCCATGAGTCTGATATACTGCTCTAAAAGTGTATTCAAATGTTAAGTTTTATATTATATATATTTTGCTTTGCACATTAATGATAATGTGTTTGTTATTTATATATTATAAAGTTTCTTTTATTTATTTCCACACATAAAGTTTAATCACAAGAAATGTCAAAGGTACTTTAAGCTCCAGAATCTATTTTACCACTGTACTAAACCACCACACAGGGCACAAGAATTTGTAGTTATTATTAAGATGTCGCTTGTATAAAAACTGCATTAAAAATAACTTGAATTCTGCATGGGATGGAGTTAAATAATACTGGGATAGTATCAAAACCCAAGTAATTTAATACTCATTACGAAAAGTAAGCCCACTGATAATACCAGTGGAAAATATACTTCTCATTTGTATAGGAATAATCCACAAAAATTTGACATTTAACATATTTGATTGTGTAATATGTTACAATTTAAAAGATGGTAGTATTATTGGGAAACAATGTCTATACAAGGAAATAAACATGTTAAAACCAATTTGCGATACATTGATTTAATGTAATGATTGAACCAAAAAAATATTAAAAAGTAACTATTGAAATTACAACAGTTCTACCATCATTTTCCACTATTGAGATGAGATAGTTTGGTGGCAATCACCAAAAAAATAGTTGGGAAAAATGTAACTGATAATTCATCCAATTATTTGTCATGCAACAGCTCTTTACTGCCCGGTTTTTATATTTATAAAATCTACTATTTACAACTGAAAACAAGACTTTGAAAATATTTCATGGCCATAAATACTTTGTTATGATATATATATAGTCAAAAAGATTAGCTTGTTTAAATTCTAAAGTTATTTATTCCATAATGTTGGAATTTTTTGATCAGAATTCTATGTAAAGTCTGTTTGGTTTTCTTTTCAAGTTGATTCTAGTAATCTTCATCTTTAGTCATACTTGATATTATTAATCTACTTAGTGATATCCAATCAATCAGCTTAACAGCAAAAATATTGTCTTGGATTTAAGGTAGATGACAGCTTGCATAATGAAATAGAAATGGTAATTGGCAGGTAACACAGTAAGCAGTAGCATAATTTGGATAATATAGTAACAAATGGCATAATTAGAATGAAAGAGCTACAGAACGTAGTTATTGGAAAATTAGTGGAAAGACCATAAATTGAACACTTAGTCATTAGAAAGATTATGGGATGTTCAAGCATCAGAGAGGAGTCCTGCATTAAAATAGATATGTACATAAATATAAAAAACACCTGCCACTCAGTTAAGTAATGCCAAAAACTACGAAAAGATAGAATAATATATAAGCTGTTTTTGACTTGGTTTTTAAATTATATGGTAAACTTTGCCTATTGTTTTAATTTATGTATAGACTAAATGCTCTGAAATCACCATGAATATATTTAGATGATAAAGAATAAGTTTTACTTTTAATAACCTCTGAACATTAAATGATATTTCACTCTTTCCTCCAGATATGATTGTCTAATTTTCTAAATATATATACATTATGTCTGCTAGTTAATTTTTCAGCTTAAATATTTTCATAATCAAATTCACATCAAATTTTTAAAGTATATTATAAACATTTCACACTGGGTGAAGATAATTTCTGTCTCAACTAGAATGCTCAATGGAATACTATATCTCATACTAAGAAATAATAAAGTACTAACCTGAAAACAGTTACATAATCTATTAAAAAAAATTCAGTGTTCCAACTAATTGTACTCTAGAAGCCCACTAGTTATCAAACTAGTCTCAGATATCAGGCAGTCTAAGTTCACTATGAATGTATATAATCGACAGAAAAGAAATTTCATTCCTCAGATAAGTTAGGGGTCAAAACATCCAATTCTTCCCACCATATACGATAGCCCAATTTTCTACATAAATACGTTGAATGTGTACTAACTGATTTTAAACGTTGGGATATATTTATAATCAAATATACATATTTATGACATTTCTAATATAAATTATAAATATATCACATTGAATAGAGACAATTTCCTTCACAGTGAAATATATTCCATAAAATTCTTGTCAAAGTGTATAAGCATAAACCAAGATAATATAAATATTCTTCTTTACTAGGCAAAAAAAAAAAAAAAGCTGAATTTGCTAATATCTTAAATGAGACCTGATGTCAAAATAATTCTATTACAAAATAGTTGACAAAAGATTAAATGATCAATTAGGATAATTATGATGTGTACCACCTTCATTTCCACCAAAATCTTTGTATATCAATATAATACTGCATGAGTTGGCTAAAACATGCATATCTAATAAAGATTTTTGGTTAAATATTTAGGTTTGTCAATAAAAAAAGACTGCCCTATAAAAATACCAGAAACACAAAAAAAAAGAAACCCCCCCCCAATAAACTAGAAAATATCTTTATACCTGCTAGCTGAAATATCCACTATTAAAAAAAGATGTCAACAAAACCAGAATAAAAAACACATAGAATTTATTCAACTAAACCACATCGTTGTAACACTATGTGATCATTTAAAACTTGTGTAGTCAAAACTCATACATAGATAACATAAGATTAAAAAAGATAAATTGATTTTCCCAAGAAGATTAAAAAAAAGTAACAAGAACATATTGCATGCTGATAAAACTATGCATCTATAACAGCATTAACATAATGAGGTTTAAACAAAATTAAGAAATTTTGGTGTCAAGAAAACATGAAGTTAAAAAAATGGAACTTCAGATTAATTTATAATTTATTAGATATTTGTTAGATTTGAAAATTAATCTGCCCCACTAAAATTATTTGTAGTAAAACCAATATATCTCCTATAATCAACCACGACTGATTCAAACTTCTAGGTAATGTAAGAAAAAAGGGACCTTAATAGAAAATACATCAGTGCAGAATGTAAATAAGAAAAAATACTTTATGCTCAGAAATTCAAGAAGATATTTGAAAATGTTTACCTCACTCATCTTCAAAAACATTTTACAATATCACAAAAAGTCATTAAAATTTCTGTAGAAAAAAATTAGGCATTTAAAACGGAGATACAAACAATGATTCATTTATTAGCATTTGAAACTAAATGATATCTGCATTCAAACCACAAACATCAAAAATTAACTGATATCATAACTATCATCCAAGCCCACCAGTGAAAAATGCCTCATTACACTTCAGTTTTTAAAGGCAACTGTTCATGATTAAAAAAAAAAAAAAGAATTAAATTATGTTAGATTAGTGTATATTGTTTCTTAATTAAATCATTTAAAACACAGAGCTCACATAGCAAGTGATCAATATAAAATTATTTAATTAACTATCAGGTTGTGATAGATTCAACAGATAATCTATTTATTAATATTGCAGAGGACAATCATAGGATAATAAAAAAAAGGTCTCATTAATAGTGTCAAAGTTATAAGAAAAACATGACACTTATGTTCCTTTTGGAATTAGGAGTAACATTTCTGCTTTCTAAATGTCCAAATACTGTCTAAAAAGCATTATCAATTACATTGATCTTTATTATGAATTTGAATTGCTAACTGAAAAACTAATTATTCTTTGTTTATGTTATTAATGTGTGTATAAAAATAAATTTAATAAAAATCTATATGATTGATTTCTGAGATTTGATAATGAATAAATAATGGTAATAGGCACCTAAAGATAATTGTATGTAGTATGATCAGATATTAAGATGAAACTCCAAAACAATTTCCTAATGAAAATGGCAACATGTATGTATATAAGCATGTAACGGCTGATAGAAACAAATTGCAAAAGATATAAAGGCTATAGCATTTTAAATCACACAATAAGTCATTTCAGAAAAATACCGAATTAGAATTATCAGAGCATATATCCAAAAACAAAAGTTGCATAGTAGATGAATGAATTTAGAGATGTGATAATAATTAAATTTCTTGAACTATGAACATCAGCTCATGAATATCACAAGAGCAAATGGTGATTTTAACAAGAAAAACTGGTACAACAAATCAGATCAGCATCTTTGTAACCAAGTTAAATTGAGTTATGATGTAAAATTTTGTCCAGACATAAAAACTTTTAAATTTACATATCATAATAATATAACCACAAGCCCAATTCAGTTATTATAAGTCCAATACTATTTGTCTATCATGTATTCTTATCTAGGATACTATCAGAATTGATTGTCTCTGAATTTTATTATCATATAATACTAAATCATCCATGCATTATACTACTGTTACACAATGCTTTATTTACCACCCTCTATTACAATTTTGATGGCCCCAGCAATCTTCTTCAGAACTTTATATCTCCTAACTTCAAGTGCTAAATTCAAATTGAAACTTTTAAAATTTGAAATTTAGTACTTGAAGTTAGGAGTTATAAACTGTAAACTGTAAAAGAGAGTGGTAAATAAAGCATTGTGTAATAGTAGTAAAGTGCATGGATAATTTAGTATTATATGATATACATTTGGCAATGCAACAAAAAAAAGATTAGTTATTATTAATCTTATTATCAATAAACTGACTACTAGACAAGATAAAATCTAAATTTTACAGCTTAATTATTATTTCTTCTGAAAGATAAAAATGTGAATATTTTATATATTCCATAATCTCATGAGATTTTTTATTATATCCACCTCACATAGTATATCTGACTAATATGCACATTATAATAACTATACAAGATACTGTAATATTATGAATCTGCCTCTTCATCAAAAGACAATAGATAATTTAAAGTAAAATCAAGGACTTTTCCATTGAATGCTAATCTAATGCTGACAAAACTAAAAAAAAAAAAAACTTTACAAAACTATCTCCAGTATTATCAATGTACTATCAAAGGTTTGAATAGTTTTAGAAACTGGATTTCCAAAAATTCTTTCATAATTATTACACTTGGTTGAAAATATGAATATTTTTTTCTTTAGTTTTTTTAAAAATATTTTTTAAAGGAAATTCACATTAAAATATACATATATATTGGTATTTCTCAGTTTTTAACATGTTGATATAGACTTATTTTACATTAAGTCAAACATATTTTTATTTTTCCAAAAAAAAAAAAAAAAGTCACAAAATAAAAATATTGTAATAAATTTATAACATACTTAAGTAAAAAACATTTAAATTATAGTAATAAACTTAAAAAATTTGCTAAGTCAAGCTTTAATACAGAGCTTTATCAAAGTAAGATTATACTTTATTTTAGCAAACCTAAATATATATACCAATATAAATTGAAACACCAGTTAATGATAAGGGTAATATTATTAGCTCCTATATAAAATCTTTTTAAAAATTATTTTTAACTAATATTATATAACCATTTAAAAAAAACCCCTAATTTTTGTTGGGAGAAATGCTATTGTTCTAACATTAATAAAATTTTTTGAATTAATTATATACCAATTTCTTTTAAGTTTTTTTATTAGTTTTCTCCAGAAAAATATTTGTGGCATTAGCAGTTAATACAAATGACAAGTTGCTCCTCATATTTAAAAAATACGGAATTATATGCTTTATTGTTTTTAGCTTTTATTATAAAAGTGAATGTGCTGAACAATTCTGGACTTAAATTTGCTTGTTTCCCCAATAATAAACCACCTGATGTGATATGTTGGACTATTTCCATCATTTATGAGTGAATGTTGAATGTACAGAAAATTTTAAACTTTATTTAAACTTTCCAAATACAAACAACTTGTTAGTAATATCACACAAATAGACAATACAGCTTAATAATTACACAATGTTTCGAGTATTATTATTCTCCACTCTTCTTCAGGTGTTGGTGGTCTATATGCACAGTGACAATATTCGCCTAGAAGTTGAACTCGCACCTTTATATTCTTGAATATTGAATTTTAAGGCAAACGCTCTACCAACTAAGATATTCTGTCAAAGGCAACATATAGTAGAAATTTGCTATATTTATACTACTACTCGAAACGTTGTGTAATTACTAACCAGTATTACTAACAAGTTGTTTGTATTTGGAAAGTTTAAAATTTTCTGTACATTCAACATTCACTGACAAATGATGGAAATAGTCCAACATATCACATCTTATAATATACCATCATTACAAACCTTCAGACAAATAAATCACCTGTATTTATCAACATTTTCAAGTTTATTCTTAGAATTATTAATTAATCTATTCAAAGATAAAGGATGTCAAAATTTAGTATTAAACTGTAAATTCATAATAAAAATTATTTTTTTATGCAAATTAATAATATAGAGCATATATATCAATCTACAGTTTTACAATAGACATTCTATTGTTATGTTTATTAAAAGCAAAAAAAAAAAAAAATCAATTAAACATAAAAATGATAGCATGTTTATTATGAAATCATGTATTGATATATCCTATAATTCTAATTTGTATAAAAAAATCATTTTTATTATGAATAAAAAGTTTATTGGTTTTTTAATATTTTCTATCTTTAAATAGCCTAATTAATAATTGTAAGGATAAGCTTGAAAATAATGATAGGCTATAATTAATTTATGTCTTGGATTCCCAGATTTGTAATGCTAGATGTAATGAGAAGACATGAATAAATTTAATCTAAAATAGCTCCCCATCTTCATCTATAATAGAGCCAATAATTTTTGAATATAAGGAAACAAAATTGTCAGGAGAAAATTAATAAAAAATATAACAGAATCTTAGTGTATAATTAATTAAAAAAATTCCATTAATGTTTTTAAGAAAAAATCATGTTTCAATTTATAATGCAGTATGCAATATTTTTTTTTTTTTTAAAAGTTAATATGAATCAATAGCATTACACTTATCAATACCAGATGTTTCAATTTATATTGGTATATATTTATTTAGATTTGCTAAAATAAATTGTAGATTTGCTTTGATAAAAATGTTCTGCTCAGTAATTTTTTGAAGTTTATTACCTCATCATTTATTATTTATAATGTACTGTATATATAAATCAATTAATATTGTGTTATTGCTAACTCTTTAAGATAATTTTTTTTACAGTATGTAGAATACTTATGCTACTGCTGGAGTATTTTTAATATCTTTTTGTAGTAAAATTTCATTATAAAAGAGATAAAAGATGCAGCAATTAAAATGTTGATTAAAATCAGTACCAGATGTTTAAAATCTTGCTCTTTGTGATCTTTTCCACTGCACTTCCAACATCTTTATCTCTAATAAGTACTAAATTTTAAAATGTTTTTAAAATTTATGAAAAAACTCAAAAATATTTTTAAAAAATCAAAATTTGTATTTAAATCAAGCATAAATGTTAAGAGAAATTGACAGTTGTAAATTAAGTGCTTTCAATGTAATATATATATATTTCCAACAATCATACAAAAAGTATTTTTTTCTTTTTGGCATTAATCAGAAAAAAAATATTTTCTGTATTAAATTGCTCAATGCAGAGTAAATATTTACAAGCATCTCTCCACAAGACTATGATGAAGACATTATTTATCAGATTATCAAAATTTCAAATAGTGACAGTTTTGTAGTGGTTCCTTGCTTATGTTTTACTTAAAAAAATAATTTCATTTACTGAATAATTGGATGACTAGCTGGTTAACTATGGGCTAGATACTTGTCAGAAAAAAATCAGATTTCATTTAATTTCAAAATCCAAGTTATGAACATTAGCAGGAAAATAATGATGTCTTTTATTCTTTATAATTCTCAGTTTATATTAGTTATAAAATCTGCCTTATTAAATAAGATATCACTCAAATTTTATTTTACAGTTATTTTCAGTCAACGAATGATAAATTTTTCAGAGTACTTTACCCCCAAAATTTCCAAATGAACAAAAATTTTCAAAATTTCAAAAAGCATATTCGTTGATAATTTCATTTCATAACCGTTGCAATATTTAACGAAGTTCTGAAGCATTGTAAAATCTAATGACATAAATAATCTCCATGCATTTTTATTCCCTTAATTTGCCAATTTAATCCACAAAATATTTCTTGTGAAACTGCGGTAAAATTTTTTGAAGATATAAAATCATACGATTATATATTCTTATTAATATTATCACCAGGCAGTCTAATCATTGCGATTGCATTTTGATAATAAATATTTATCATAATATAATAATATCCCGGGAATATATTTGGTTGGTTCAAAGATTTTAATCTCTGTGGAAATACTTAAAGAATCAAATGCTATAAATCCAAAGCATAATGGCAACTCATATTCAGTGATCTTTTCTATAACTTTTCTTAATATTTGGATATGGTCAACTGTGCTAAGATCATTTTTAAATCCAGCTTGTTCTTTTGACTGATTGGTGTTGTTTATTATCTTGGCAAAGATCTTTTATAAATCTGTAATTTCTAACATCTTAATTTCACTAAATGACCAATTCTCTCAAAGAATAATTACGATTCGAAAATATTTACCCATAGTTAATGTTGATTCTTTCTTTTAGTTGTAACATAATTTTTAAATCAGTATTATTGTTGGCGCATGAGCATTTAATGTTTCCTCAAACAATTTCTTCACTTATTTTTATTTTGTGAAATCCTGTACTTTGCATTGTTGGATCTATATTAATATTTTGTTCATTATCACTGAAGATTTCTCCAAATGATTTCCTTGTGATAGATTTCCATATTTATTTTGTAATATTTTTAAATTTTATATGTGATTTTTCACATATATTTAAACTGATTAATCAATATGTAAAACTTGATGAAGAAATTGCAATGGTTACATCAGAACATTGTTCATTTTTTTTATCACACATTTTTTATTCTAGATTTACATAAACATATTACAATTTCAATCTTGTTTTTTTTTTTTAATAATTTTATTATTTATAAAAAGAATTTCAAGTTTTTCTGCCACAACATATAAGATTTGCACTTTATCATGAAATTTGAGACAAATAACATTATTTCCTACAATATTTTAATGAAATAATTAAAAACAAACAAACAAAGATTATGATTTACAATAAGCCCACTTCTGTAATATCATCATTTTCAACCATTATAGAACCACGGCAAGATGAAGGTCTCTCAATTTCAGTCTATTTCTGATTTCCAGCCTCTTTTCTCCACATTAGCCCAGCTCACTTCCATATTTCATCCATCCATCTCACATTTGGGCACTTTGATATTTTACAATCTCTTGGAATCCAATTTAAGATTTCAACTGTCCATCTACTAACATCTCTTTTACCAATATGTTCAGCCCAACTCCATATCAATCTCTTTAATTCTTTCAATGATGCCAGTAACACCTGTTTGTTCTCTCACCCATGTACTTAGTTTTTGATCTCTTCTTATGACTCCCAACATGTATCTTTCCATACTGTTAAGTGGTCTGAAATTTCGTTGCTCTTCTGTTAATTGTCCAAGTCTCAACTCCATAAGTAAGAACTGGTAAAACACATTTATTAAAAACTTTTTCAAATATATAGGCACCTTTCCTTTTAATACTAATTTACTTCTACCAAAAGCACTCCAACCAAGTATAATTCTATGACTAATTTCATCCCTTATGTTTCCATCTATAGCAATAACCTGACCAAGCTACTTGTAGTTATTAATTTCTTCTAACTCATCATTATCAATCTATATTTTCTTCTTTTGAGAAAATCCATTCAACATTACAATTTTTTTTTTTAAAACAACTAATATCTCGCTCAGATTTAAACTTGAAATTTTGCATACATGTTTTCAAAACGATAGATGCATATAATTTTTTTAAAAATTATAATATTTTCAAATGTTGTGCTTCACTGTTCTACCACTTAACCCATATTTCATCCTGTTTTTTTTTGTCACATGTATATAAACTATACATATATTTTGAGAAGCGTCTATAAAAATTTATAAATATAAATCTCAAATAAAAATTTTCTTTAACTTTAAATATTAACTTTTATGGATGTGACTCAGATATATACATATATTAACAGAGCTTTTATTTAGATAAAAGCACAAACAAATCTTGTAAATAAAAATTTTCTTTAAATATTAACTTTTATGGATGCGACTCAGATATATACATATATTAATGGAGATTTTATATAGATAAAAGCACAAACAAATCTTGTAAATAATTTTGTATTTTTTTCTTAACTATATGTTATTTATTTTATAGATATTTTTCTTCATATAATTACACAAATATTCAAGATAGAAGATGCAGTCGTTAACTGTCCAAGAGTAATTAAAGGAGTGGGATTCATGATTTTAAAAGGAATTTTTTAACTAAAGTTAATGAAAGTAAAATTTAAAACAAAGCTAATTGATTTTAGTTAGCTGTTAACATTTTTATCAAATCTATTTCCAATCTGGAAATTGATTTGAATTTATTTTTGGACAGTTATCTAACAATTGCATCTCCAATAACAATACAGAAACTATTTCTGTAGATTAAAGATTGATTAAGAGTTAAGTTTAATTAAAAACATTCTTTGCATAACTGAAAACTGATATAAATAGGCCCAAAAATCTATTGTGTCAGAGTTTGGTCAATAATCGTTAACCGACTTCACGTGTTTGATTTTTTAAAAAAGGGGCTTAAGCCACCTTCCCCTCTGTCTTCAGCTCCACTCTTCGCGGTGCAGAGATGTAGCTCCTACCGCCCAAGAGACATGTTGACAAAGAATGCCGCCTGCCACAGAAGATTCATCATTATTCCATAGAATCCTGAGGTAACCAGCCCAAAGACATAATTGTATTACCTAATTCTAGCTTATAACTATAAAATTAATGTTTTTTTTTATGTTAAACCTTTTTAACTCGCTAATCAGTGAGCATGTTAAATTAATTATTTCCTTGGTATTGATTATCTTCTATCAAATTAATACTACTATGAAATATTTCATCCAACTCACGCTTATTTTTTTATAATTTAGTGCAGTTATAATTTATTTTAATGCTATTTTTTTAATCATTTTCATTTAATATATATTTGTAAATGTCAATCAAACTTAGTCTTGTGAACTTCTATATTCTGCTGTGTAATAGAGGAGGGGGGATTAATGAGTTATTATTTATATCTAAATGGTTCGTAAGATTGAGTTTGTATTTTAAATGAATACATGCTTTTAAATAAATGTTTTATCGTAAATTTATACAAAAATGTATAAATACTTTGCAATCTGGGGTGGATATTGATGTTCATTAATTTAATGAATTTCTTTATTGATCATCATCACCAAAATGCTGGCGACCTTATTCTATTTTGTTATTTGCACTTGTAAGTGCGTGAATTTTAATTTTTTTTTATATGTTAAACAAAATAGGATTGATTCAAGAAGGGGGAGCAATGCACGCTTCATTAATTATAGTTTTAACTTCTGATTAATGATTCTATCTTACACGGGTCATTATTTTAACATGTCATTACGTATTTGTTAAACTACTTAAGATTTTATATTTAGCCTTTAAATCCAATGTTTTTATAGTCTTATAATAGTGTTGCTGGCATATGTCAAATTATTAATAAGCCACACAGGGCTTTGATCTGATTTGCCTGTACCTCATTCCAGGAAATGAGATCATCTTCATACATCATTTTTCTCCTCCAAGTATATATTTATATACCTCATTCCAGGGATTCGAAGCCTTCCGTCTTTTATTGTTCTCGTTCATAACAGGGGTCCAAGTCTATCACCTGGAACAAGCCGGTTAGTGTAGTTGAAGATCTGCATGGACTTACCATAAACCGGATCCCTAGCAACTTCTCACCGACCATTCCATTTTCGGTACCGCTCTGACACCACCTTCAAAGAAAATGATGCTTTCTCGGCTTAAGTTGCCATCCTCTCTCACTGACATAATGCTAGCATTGCCATTTCCTATGTTTTGTTTTCTAGCCTGTTTAACAAAATAAACCATAGTAATGTGTAATAATGAAACATTTTTCTCTTTATAATATATTTAGTTGGGGTTTAAATCCAACCTTTCATGAAGCTGCCCTCCCCTTTATTGAAATAAGCCATTCCTGTATTGATAGAGTTTCGCGATATTTGACCGTTAAATGTGAAATAAATAATGTTTATAGTCTACTTACTGATCAAAATGTATCCTTATTTTATTGTTACAAATAAAATCTATAAATAAAAATAAACTTATATATGAAATGCCAAGGGCATCCTACTAAAATCGTATAATCAGCGAGACTCTTATCGTATCTTAATATGTATTATTCTTAATGTACAAACGTCCACCAAAACACCCAGATCCGTTTTGTAACATTGAATAAAAATCTCTATTAAAATAAAATAATTGTATAAAGATTGTCAAGATTTGTAACCAAAATAATAGTTTAAACTGTGTGACGTTGATTATACCTATATAAAATCTTGAATTTTTGTCAAAATTAAATATTTGTTTTTAAACTTTATCCAGTTGTTCGAATCTCTTTAATAATATTTAGATTTATGTAAGTTTTTAACTTATCTCTTGGGTTCACTCAATCATCATCATCAGCTGAGTTCTCATGCAAAATGATGTAGCACCGGGCACGGAAATAATTAATTTATGTAGTTTTGCCGTAGATGTTGTCTGTAGTGTTATAGATTTGGGGAATGGGCAAACAGGTTAGAATTCATGATTGCTCCTGACCTGTGTATCTCGGGATGATTGGATTCGGGGTACTTTTGCTTAGATTCTAAATCTTGTTGGATGGACATACATTTTCAACTGGTACAATATCATAAAAAACTTATTAAAAACTGAACAAAAGGTTTTTATTTAATTATTTTAGCTTGCCTTTAAGTGACAAAATTGTAGGTCCATACTTCAAAAACAATTATTTTCTGGAAAACTAAAAGCCCCTATTTCTAAAAAAGAGTTTACTGTGAACTGAATGGAAACTATTTGATTCCTCTTTGAAACTTTAAAGAAACCAAGCAGGGTAAATTTCTAGTGTCCACCCCATACATTGCAGCTCACCAACATGCATTAGCCAGCATGGTAAGTTTATTGGCTTTTTATCTCCAAGTTTAAGATAAAAACCATGGCCTTTCTTCCAGTTGCTTGATAGCTCTTAAATGAAATATCAGTTGAGTTTTCTTTGAAGGAAGAATATGTGAATGATTTATTTATTTTTTCTAATATTTATAATCATGACAGACAAAATTAAATCACAGTCCTTATTCCCTGGAAGCTGTGAAGTTTCCAGTCAAGACAACATTTGGTGGTAAAAGATAGAGGGTACTAAGAATCTCCTGATTACAGACCATTTAGTTGCAACTGCAGATCACTTTCAAGTAACAAATTATTGCAAAAATTGGATAAAACTATCTAATATTAAGTGGGACTTTATTGGACTTTGTGAAGTTAAAAGAAAAAAAGAGACAATTGATTTAAAAAGTAGACATGTATTGTACTATATACAAAAGCACAAATATTGGAAGTACAAGTGAAGTAAGATTCATTACAAATAAAAGGTGGAAAAACAACATTGTGAAGATTGATGGTATGTCAGACAGAATGGCAAAATTAGTTATTCAACTTAATGATAGAAATCAAATGCAGATAATTCAGCTTTATGCTCCAAGTTTTCATTGTGATGAAAAAGTAGTGATTTTTATATGAATGTACAAAAGGCTTTTGCTCAGACTAAACAACATTTTAAAATTGTCGTGGGAGACTTTAATGCTAGAATTGGTAAACAATTGAAAGATAAAAGTGTTGAAGATAAATTTGGTTATGGTGATAGAAATGAGAGTGGACACAGAATTGTGTTTGCAGAAAAATAAAATCTTTATATATTATTTTTTGAGAAAAATGCTAAATGAAAATGGACATAGAAGCATTCAAGTGAAGAAAGAGCAGAATTGGGTTATATTCTGACTAAAAAAAAAAAAAATTATTGCAAGATTGTAATATTCTTAATAAATTCAATACAGGAAATGAGCATTAAGTAGTGAAATGTGACATAGGTGTTAATGCAAAACTAGAGAAAAAATTATTAAATAAAACATAATTCACAATTGATATTCCTAATACTTACAACCATTCCAATAAATTACAACTTTCAAATCATTTTCAAATTTTAACAGATTTTAAACATGACTCAGATTTGAATCAAATTAATAGAAAAAGGTAAGAGATACACTTTTAAAAACTGCAACAAAGATAGCTGGTACAAAAAAGCTGCAATAGACAAATAAAATTTCTACTGAAATAATACAATTTATGAAGAAAAGAAGGAATATGAAAAAATATAAAAATGATGCATTAAGAAACATTGAACATCTAGCATTTTGTAAAATAGTACAATAAGAATTGATTACAATGAGAGAAAGAATAACTGTGAATTAGCAAGGAAAACTATAGAAAAAAAATAAAAGTTTCAAGAGTGTAAAACAACATCTTGGTACTGGTAGACAACTTATTGCTACAATAAAGCCAAAAAAAAAAAAAAAAAGGAACCATTACTAAAAAAAAAGAGAACATCATGAAGTATATAGAAGATTTCTATCAAAAATTATATAGTAAAAGAACAAATGCTATATCTTCTGAATTATCCAGGATTTTAATTAAAGTGAGACATGAAATTAAATTTATGAAGAAGGGAAAAGCTCCAGGTAATGATGGTATTATAAGCGATATCTTAAAAGAAGCAGATAAAAAAATAGAAAACTTTTTGGCAGTTATATACCAAATGTCTAAATAATAAAGATATACCAGATGATTGGGAGAATACAGTATTAATATTTAAAAAAAGGTGATAAAAAAAGATATTAAAAATTATAGACCTACCACTCTTTTATCAGTTCTATACAAAATTTTTACCAAGATATATTACAACTTGTCTAAATTGAATTTTGGATATTAATCAACCAAAAGAACAAACTGGATTTAAAGATGGTTTTAATATAGAGGATATACAAAGAACCAATGAAAATGTGTTGCTTTTATGCTTTGGATTTGTAAATTATGAAAAATCATTTGATTCTATAAGCATTTTTTCAGTGAATAAAGCATTGGACATCAAAGTAAGATTGAGAAAGATATATGACAGGATGATTCTATATCTCCAAAACACAGTATTTTGTGGATTGAACCAGGAAGCTAAGAGAGAAAAAGTTTAAGTTATTTAAGTCATCTAGATTTTGCAGATGATGCAATTATTTTTGCAAATAATGTTTTGGAGCTTCAGAAAATGTTGCAAGAATTATCAGATGAAAGTAAGAAAGTAGGAATTCTGTATACATAAAGTTAAAAATAAGTAATTTGGTATTATGTATTAAGCTATATATTTTTACACATTAGTATCATAACAATAATAGCATGATAATAATAATAACAAAATGATTATTGCTTTACCAGTTAACAAAAACACACACACAAAATAGCATGGAATGTCCATGATTAAGAATTTTTTTTACAAAAGTATGAAATACGATCTAAGTTAGGGATTTTCTATATTCTCTTGAATTTGGTAAACTTTACTTGCCTATAAGAACAATGAAATCAGCAATGTTATCTCATTAATGTATAGAAATGCCAGACTAATCTATTCACAAGATGTAGCAATTTCATTCTCAAATAGAGTATTTTTATCTGTTTGGGAATCTATTTTTATCTTTATTAAAAAACAATTATAATTTATAATAAAACAATTTTAGTAGTCAAACTGGATTGAATTTTTTCAGTATGAGAAGCTCATAAATTTTGTCCATTCTAGTAAAATTACTACAATATTTATTAATTTCACATCCGTAACGCTATACTGTACTATCATTTTTATAAATTGCTTTGTAAATATATATATATATATTTTAAAAAAAAGAATCTCATTCAAGCTTGAAATTTTGCATCTATGTCTTCAAAATGATGAACCATGCATGCAAATGTTCTTCAAAATTATACAAATTATATATATATATTTTCATATGTCATAGCATCGGCCGGGAGGCAAACCCACAACCGTCTGCAACCAACTACTTGATTGCCAGGCGGCTACGATGACCTCTCGGCTAACAAAGCTTGACTACAAATACAAATTATATTTTCAAATATTATGTTACTACAAACATCATAAAGACGTTATTAAAAACTGAACAAAAGGTTTTTATTTAATTTTTCTAGCTGCTCTTAAGTGAGAAAAATTATAGGCCCAGTGTTTCAAAAACAATCATTTTTTTGGAAAATTAAAAGCCCCTATTTCTAAAATGGTTTATATTTATGATATTTTGATATAGTATTAAATGTGTGCAAAGTTTTATGAAAATACAAAATGGTAAGATAGAAGTCAGATCATCTAGTAATGGTTTTAGATTTTCTTAATATAAGTTTATTAATATTTATTATTTTAATGAGCTATATCATGAAACAAGAAAGCTTCTTGTATGATTAAAAGACAAAAATTAAGAAATCTAATTTTTTGAATCAACTATCGATTTGAAAGAGTAAATTAATTTTTACATTTGAATCATTCTCCCTCCATCTCTTCTTCCAATAAAAAATTGGAGGGCATAATAACATCAAAAAATAACATTAATTGGATATATCAGTCTAAATGTTAATTAGTCACTAAGGATATCACAAAAACTGGAAAGGAAATTTCTGATCAATATATCTTATAAAAAATCTGTTAATAAATGCTCTCTTTCATATTATAATTGTTTAATTTCTATTAGCAATCTGTTCTCAGAAACCATTTTAGCATAGTTTGATTATCTATGATTTGATCCTGGCTTCAAATACAATAGTATATGGGCTGTAATTATCTAAAATGGATTTGCAGAAATATAATTCATTTATCTTCTATAAAATTAAATTTAAGAAAAAAAATAATTAATCATGCAAAAGCCACTTTCATAGATACAAGTAAGATTTTTTTTATTGGAGGTTAATTTTAACAAATTACGAAGTTAAAATAAAAAAAAGATTGCATTTTAGTTTTTTAATCAATTCTGTGAATAACTTCATGTGATGATGTGATATGAAATGGATTCTTCTTAGATAAAATCAGAAGTTATCTGTGATTACAAGGATATAGATTAGAAATCCCAATAGCTGACTATAGGTCTCTAACTGAAGCAAAAATAACATCGATACTGTGAAGTTCAAATTTTAAAAAAATATTAATATAAAAAGACACTTTTTTCAAAACCATGAATTCTATTTTGTTAAAATTTATTTAAAAAAAAAAAAAACTTGAAAAATAATCTCAAACAAATTTTTTTCTTCTTTAGACATATGCTAATTGGCAACTTCAGCCCTTACTCAAGTCAAAAATGTCATGACAGAGATAATAATGTTCACAGTTACATATATTATCAATATATGTAATAATGAATGCTCTTTTTGACTATTTCTGTGACTCTAGCACACTTTGAAAAATGTTAAAATATCAAAAATAATTAAAAAAATTTTCTGAGCCAAACCAGTCTATCTGATTTAAGATTATTGTCTATTCAAAGCAAAATTGTTAAATCTCTTTTGTAGAAAATATTATAAATGTATTTGCTACTATCAAAATTAAAAAAGTAAAATAAATTAAATATAAAATTTTAAAACTGTGTTAATAATTTTCAGTTCATTTAATCAAAATTTTTAAATCTGTGTTAATAATTTTCAGTTCATTTAATCAAAATATTATTATGAGAATAATTCACAAAAACTTTTTGGACATGGATGGCAAAAAAACTAATTAAGTCATTAAATGTGTTATAATTTCTCTTCTTATTTCTTTTTGCATTGGTTTGTATATATGAATACAATATTTATACATCAATTACAAGAAAATCAAATCATACATCATTTGACTTAATTTAAAAAGCTTGTTGCTACAAATGTTATACAATGAACGTGCTAATGGCTCTTAACAAGTTTTTCTGAATACCCCTATCCTCAGACCGATTTCTAGCTCTGGCTATCATCAATGAGGTACTAGGACATTCAGGTATTAGATTTAAAAATACCAGGTCAAGCCCCAGCCATTTATCTAATAGTTACCTAATAAGTAGAAAATCTGAAATTTTCAGACATCCATGTATTCAAATTCAGCTATAAAACTTAAATAGCCATATGGGATTGAACTAAGTTCAGATTCACCATGTATTAATAGCTTTAGCAATACAAAATTGTCAAAGCTTCAAGAGCAAACTAATTGTAAGGAAGCAGTCATATATCAAATGACTTAATTAAATAAGCTTTTACTACTAATGTTATATAAAGAACGTGCTAATAACTTTTAACAAGCTTGTCTGAATATCCCTATCCTCAGATCAGTTTCTAACTCTGGCTGTCGTCAGTGAGGCGCTAGGACATTCAAGTATTAGATTTAAAAAATACTAGGTGAAGTCCCAGCATTTATCTAATAGTTACCTATTAAATAGAAAATCTGAAACTTTCAGACATCCATATATCTTTAAATCCAGCTATCTAACTTAAATAGCCACATGGGACTGAACTAAGTTCAGATAGACTATGTATTAATAGCTTTAGCAATATAAAATCACCAAAGCCTCAAGAGCAAAATAATAATTGCAAGGAAATTAAGTAATATAGCATTTGACTTAATTTAACAGTTTTGTACTACAAATGTTATATAATGAGCATGCAATCAAATAAAAATTTATTTCTTGATATTTTCTTAGTTTCAATTGACCAGCAGTCTTCATCAGAGCTACAATATTCAAATTATGACTATGCAGTTAGTACATATTTTTACATTATATCCAAATACAAGTAAAACAAGCATCTCATTAGTGCTCAAAATCAATAATAAACAATTCATGTAAAGACTGAATTACTGGAAACTTGAATCCAAGTATCTTGATGTTCTTATCAAATTGAACGAGGTCTCTAACAACATTTTTTAAAATATAAAATATATCATAACAACAAAAAAGAAGATGGTTAAAGTCATTTTCTATTCCAATTCTACAGTCTAGAACCTGCCAGAACTTATATAACTACAATGCATAGAACCCCCCCCCCCCCAAATTCACTCCATTATATTATCATTCCAAGTGCAAACTTTGCAGAAATCTGCAGTATAACATTTATACTATATGCACTATGGTGTACAAGGTACAGTTTTCTCTACAATAACAATAAAAGATACCAAAATCAAAATAAGAGACTAAAAAAAATTCTTCACATCAGATATATATGTAGCAGTTTTCCAATCTATCTTTTATCATTGTGGCTAAATAATCTCTGGTTTTTTTACTATTTCCAGAAACACTATGGCAAGATTTTTTTTTTCTTCTATATTCAATGTAATTTTAATTATTCATCTTGTATTAATATGTATATCTGCAACCTTTGTTTTCTTTGAATAACATAAATTACACCGAGTTAAAAGAATGGCAAACTGCCACTGACCATGATTAAGAACTATCATTTGCTCATAAAACCTTGTTACTTTAACATTACAAACTTCAATGATACTTTATTATAATTATAATTAAGATACAATCGATTAATGCCGACTGCCAATTATTGCGTTTTAACAATGATTTATTTTAATTACAAAAAACAAACTATAGAATAAAACAATGACTATGGTCAAATAATTTTTAATTGTTATTGCGTAAGACTAAATACTATAGATAATACTAATTAAAAACATTTAGGAAACGTAACAATAATGGGACAGCAAGTCCCATTATTTTAAGAAAGTAAATGGTAGCCATTTTAAATTAAAAAAAAACCTTTTAAATGCATTTAAAAAATATAAAAATTACATTAATTTCCCAGGAAAATATATGTATTTGGAATCAATTAATAAGAGACAGTCATTAATTAGCTTAACGAAAACTGCCAGACACCTTGTAATTTAACAATGTAAGCTTCAAAGTAAACGTTACGTAATATTTATAAAAGTAAAAAATTTAGACGTGAGAAACTTTTTAAATTAATAAATTGTCACTCAGTTTTAAAATATGCAAATTAGTAGCCTAATATTATAAAATAATTAGTAGTAAAGTTTACATTTTTATTTAAAAATTAGATTAATATAAATGTATAAAATCGAAACGATGGAAAAAAAAGGCTTAATACAAAGCAGGTGGATTTCGCATGTTATTTAAAATAGTTAAAATACAGGGTAGTTAGCAGTAACTTTCTGGAGAATAACTTTTTCATATTTTTTTTTTTTTTTTAAAAAAAATGTTTTAAATGCAGCAATTTAATGAGAATGGGTGATTAAAGACTGAAATAGTTAATATTGAGTAAAATAAAGCCCATTTGTAACGTTGGAAAGAACAACTATAAATACAATTAAAAATAATAATAATGAAAAGTAAAATGACGTTTGACCATCATATTTAAAATATTCTGCAAATCAATTCAAGTTGCACAGGCTATTAAGAATTTAACTATAACATGGCATTTAATATTAATAAAATTAACACATCAAATCAAAATTTAATAAAATCAACTTTTGAAGGATTAAAACAAAAAACCGGCTACCAGAGAACTTAAATTCAGCTTTTTATACTTTTAACAAATGGAACTAATTGATTCACCTACGAAATAATAAAGCGGATGAACTATTAAAATTAAATGGCTAAAACAATTTTACTTATAAATTCTGAAAGTTTCGGTATAAGGGTGACCGAAATATAAACACACCCTGCTCACCTGATTCTTCTTCGTACGGAGTAGGGGATGAAATTGTGCCAGATAGCCCAGCCTCTTCTAATGTTGCAACACCAACAAACGAAATAGTAGTAAGTGCAATCCAAACAAAATCTAGCAATAATCCACTTCTTGCTTTTAACTTTAGCACACAAGAACCCATCGAAGTAACATAAATATAAATTAATGTTTAAGAAACTTTAGATAAACCTAATGTGTATCTCCCCCGCAAAACCCACACTACACAGTAGTTTGAACTATGATCCCTAGCCTCAACCTAAGAGCGCTAGGATTAAAATAATAGCTCACTCTCGCTAACATTTAAAATGATTTTATAAAATATTTTTGTCAAACAAGCTTCAGTAACATAAATGTTGCTTTTACACAAAATATATTTAATGTGTTTTATTTACTTAATTTTTTAGTTTTAGAATAACATTAAATTTAAAGTTTTAAAGTTAACACGAGAAATCTCACAATTTTAAGTAAAAGAGCATTTCAGTTGCCAACATGGTCAAATTTAATTTGCTAAGAATAATCACGTGTAACAACAAACATGGCAGCCTCCAGGTCCGGTAAGGCAATGCTGTCTTTTTAATTCATGTGTTTATAGTGAGGGACTGATCTATATTTATAAAAGATTAATTCTAATTTTTAATATCTTTTTTTTTTGGCATTAATGCTCCACTTAATATCAGATATTTATTTTAAATTTTAAAATGTTTCACCTTTTCATTTAAATGTAAAAAATTTAAAAACAATCATTTAGACTTAAAATATATATTTTTTAAATTGTGTAATTTTTCTCATTAATTTATATGCTACACAAATTCTACTTGAACGTCTATATTTAAGTAACTATGCACACTTTGTTTTTTTTTTTTTTTTGATAAAAGATTTTATTGACATCTGTTAAGACTTTACCACAAACGTTTGCATTTTTTCAAACTTATTAATATTCTATATATTATGCATCTTTGATTTATTTTGATTTGCATTTACTTTATTTTTAACAATAAAAATATACAATAATTATTTTTTGTCCAATATTTATAATAAATTGTGAACATATATAATATATAAAAAATTAAATATAGTTTAACGTAAAATCTTATGTGTGTGCATATATAAATGCAAATTACCAGTCAGGATATACTCATCAAATATTGTGTTAAATCATTAATGTATCTATTATTTCAGTGGTTGAGAACAATACAAAATATAATCGAAGAACTATATATACTGACTTAAGAAATTGCTACTATTATAATTATGTGAAGAACAGGTATTTTGCTCTAGAGTAGCTGATGAATACATGATTTAATTGGGGGGAAATGTTTTGTTTTTTTGCAATCGTGAATCATGTCATATTTTTTATGGCTGCTGTTAATGTTAATGCTCACTATAATGAATATGCTAAAATGATATGAAAATATTATGTTCTGCATATATACAAATTACTTTTAAAAATATAATTCAAAATGGAAATTAAATAGCAAATTATGTACATATTTGGAAGAAACAATTAGAATTAAAAAGATAATACATTTTTACACATAATAGTGCTACCTAGTGCAAGCTCTAGTAATCAATAGATGCTAAAAGATTATTTATCATTATAAAATATCTAGTGCTATCCCATCCAATATCCTAATACTAAATTTCTATCTTATAGCTTTCATTAGTGAAAAGCCTTGGATCTGGCAGCAGTGCACTTGATCTTTCGATCTAATGTATCCTTCTCACACATACCTTTTACCTTTTTGATTAACTATAAAACTATCAGCCTAAACTGAAAACACATCCACTTCCACATCTGTATATTTTGGTGACTTTGGTTTTTAGTAAATTCATAATTATAATTTGAATTATAATTCATATTAAGCATTTTGTATTTAATAAAATATTAAAAATGATATTTTAATAGTTAATTGTCTCATTTTCAATAATTATTTATGATATAAGGAAATTATTAAGATAATTTTAGACAAAACTTGTTTTAATTTTGATTATCAAATTGAGATTCAAGTAATGATATTTTTACAATTTGTTATTATTTTCTAATAGTCTATTTATATAGATATATATTAGTTTTTAAAAACTCTTTAAAATGAAATTAAAACTTTCCTTTATATCTCTAAAGGCATTTCCAGATTGATTCTTCTTTTTTGTTTTAACTTCTTAAATATTATTTTTGTTTTAATAATATTAAGCATATATATGTAAATAATAGAAATAACTTTGAGAAATTTGTGTTATAATTAGAGAAAGTTCTAGCAAGATATTATTAGACAACTTTCCTCTCTTTGCAAATTTTATTGCTTATTAAAATCCGCAGCATTTCAAGTATAGTTGTTATAATTGTGTGAAATACTTTGTTTTTCTGTTTTTTATTGTTATATAGTTTTTATAAAAATTTTCCACACATTTCGTTAATGTTATTTTTTCCTTCTCATTATTAAAATAATTTTTCATCCTTTGTCAAGATGTCATTTTACCTGTTTGAAACTTATTCTCTTATAGTTTTCCTTGTCATTTCTCAATTATATATTCTTATATCAACATGAACTATTTTCTATACCATTTTACAGAATTAAAATCTACTTGAGGGTCTTTATTGCATTTATTATCTTATTTCTGTAGATTTTTTTTTTCTAGTATCAATTCTATATACATAAAGCTTTACATAGCATTGATACTGAAAAGAAACAAGAGGATAAAATGGATAACTCAACTAGTGGTTTTACTTTTATTAAAGCAGTCTCTTCCAAGATCAGTAGAAGATTATCTAATTTTAACATAAAGAGAACTTGTTCTACTAGCAAAAAAATGTTGATTTTTTTTTCCCATAAACCCAAAGATAGAGTACTTTTGGAATACCAGGTTGTTTATGATATTCCATGTTTACAGTGTTCAAAAAGCTATGTAAGTCAACCCAATAGATGAATTAATGTCAAAATTAAGGAACATAAAAATGCCTTCAATCAGAAGTTAAATACATCAACTTTTACTTCACATTTTTTAGAAATTGCTCACATTTTGATAATGCTAGTATACTTTCCAATGTGGAAAAGTATGACTTGAGAACCATGAGGGAGTCTAGTGAAATATTAAAAAGACCAACTGATTTAAATAAAACAGATAAAGCACAATGTATTTCAGTTTTGTGGAGACAACTTATTTGATCTCTTTTAATATAAACCTGAAATCAATTAGTGATGAAACTGAAGAAAGTAAACATTTTTTTACTCCATATATTCTGAATACTCAACTACTTCACACTCAAATATTATTTTTCATCTCACACGCAATCTTGTTACTACTTGAAATTTAATGGCTTTTCTTTAAAAACTTGATCTTGACAATGGCAAATGTTATTAATTGAAACATTCGGAAGAAATACAAACTAATACATAGATAACTCAAAACATATGTTGTTTACATCATATAATGGTGAAAACATTAAATATAATATATATATAAATCACTTGTTGATACTGTTTTGCTTTTCAGTATTGCATATTATAATGAAATTTTTTTTGATTTACTTTTTTTTTACGGTTTATTTTAATAACTTTTTGTATTCTTCAATTCTCAATAGTTTTTTAAACCTTTTTTCAATGAAAATTTTGATATCACTAAATAGAACACTAGAAATATACATGTATTCAGTACATCTCATTTGCTTTGTAACGAGATACATTAATTTTTAAAATCTTATTTATGTGATATAAATATGATTTTTGCACTTACTAATTTTAATTATAGTTTTTTTTAGGCAGACTAGATCATTATTGATTTTACTTCTAAGATATGCAAAATCTTTCATATTATTCAGCTTATTTTCATGAATTTTGATTTTTCTCTCAATTTTTTTTTTTTAAATACTATTATTTTTGTTTTGACTCTGCTTGTGTATGATCAATATTTTTTTGCTTTCTTGTTTAATATCAGTTACTGCTTAAGACAGCTTATTATATCATCTAGATAAGTTACTGAATTTTATTCTTATTGATATTCTTTTGCAACTTTTTAATAAATCCAGGTGTGTGATGTGATGGGTATGTTTGGCAAGATTATCATCTTCTTATGATCTACATGTTATTATGGTTACTTGAGAATATTTTTCAAGATTATTTTATTTATTGTCTATTCTGTGTAATTTAAAAAGTCTTCTAAAAACTCAACAAAGCACTTTTATAAGTTCTTTTTTTTCCCACTAGCTATCTCTGCAGTATGGTTCTTTTACTTTTTTGAAATCCAATTTGTTCATCTGACAAATATTTTTCTGTCTCAGTCTTTAATTTTTTATTTAAAAGATTCATTAATTTTTTGTTTAAAATACTTATTATACAATGGTTCATTGATTTTTGTATGTCTTTTTATTATCTGTTTTGTAGTTTGATGCTAAATAATGATTTTATCAATGTTTTAGATACTGTATTTTTTTCCATGAAATATTATATACCTGTAAATTTTTAGACATATACTGTTTCATTAATTCCATAGTTCCTATTCTTTAATTTATTCATTTCTTTTTTAACTTCTATAGTAAAATATTATTTTCATTATTGTAAGATTAGCAATGCAATCTCATAAAACTTTTTTTTTTTTTTTTAATTTTCCCACATTTCCCCTCAAAATGTGTTTTATATAATTCAAAATAGTATTCAGACCACTGCTTCAAAATTTCATTCTTGTTTAGTGAGAAATTTTATTCTGTAATTTAGTTGCCATTACCTATTAATTCTCATATTATTTTGAACATTTTTCAGAATTTGTATTCTCCATGTTTCTTTATGTTTTTATGGCAGTCATCCAACCATTTTTGTCTTTCCCTTGCTGTTTGAAGTTTTTTTCACCACATTGTATTTTATTTTATTTTGCTGTTTGAAATTTTGAAATGTCTCTTCTCTCAGCATTACTACTTTCAATTTTTTTTGTATGATTCAATTTTTTCTTCTGGTAAAACTTCTGTAATGGCTTATTTTGGGTCTTAGTGAGATTTTTGAGTTTGGAATCTTTTTTTTTTTTGTCTTCTTGTTTTTTTAATTATTGATATATTTCTATTATTTTTACTTCTACTATATTATTTAATTTTTTTTCAATATATAAATTAGAGAGCTGTAATTTTAAGATCCTGATGAATATCTGTTATGAAGGCTTTGAATTGCCTTTATCAGTGTATGTGTTTCTCATCTATATGGTAAATTATTTTAATTTTTTCCACTCTATTGTTTTTATCAAGGATCAACTTTAACCTGGAACTTTTATGTCAAATATAACAAAGGAAAGAAGAATCCTTAAGATATCTATTTGAATTCTAAGTTCTTTTCACAACTTTTCAACTCTATGCCCATGGAAAATGGACTGTATTGATAAAACAATTCTTTGTTTAAAAATTTAGTAATTTTGATTTCCATAACTTAGTGAATTACATTAAGATTATATTGCTGGTTCATTGTGCCTTTGGATTTGCACACAAAAAATTCAATATAGTGAAGTTAAATGATCATTTACACAAGTTATATGCTAACAGTTCTATATACTTTGTACATGCTGACAGTTCTATATACTTTGTACTTAAAATTATGAATCATATTTAGCAACATGATGTTTGCAAATTGAAAGTATGGCAAAATTTTAAAAGTGATGGTATCTTTAAATCTGAAATTCTTAGTAACTATTATGTCTGATTTAAAATTTGATTTATATAGTAGACATCAGAATTAAACTGGTCTTCTCTTATTGCTATTTGTTTACGTTTCTGAAAATGTCAACATTTTTTTTTCCCATTTCATTATTTTTTCATTTAAATAATCTTTCATACAGATTTTAAATAGTTTTATTTTTGATTTAATTAAAAAAATTTTAAATTTAACATAAATCGGTGTAGTTATTTAACTGCACAAAATATTAATCTCCAACATCAGTAATTATAATATTTATAAAATAAATTAATATGGTGAGCATTAAATAAATATAGAACAAATAGTAAAGATCATTTTGGGAGAATGTGATATCCTAAGTTAATTTGAAAGAATTGGTTTTGTTGAAACATGTCATAACAGTCATTTATCTGTAACTGTGTTTGAAATGTGATAATAATTAGATGTGCTTTATAAAATTTATATATACAAGATACTGCACATAAGTGAAAGGATTTCAAACTTTGATTAAGAAAAAATAAATTTTCTATATCTTACTAATAAGAACAATATATTTAATTTTCAATAAAAGTTAAAATTTATATCTGAGATTACAAGATATGTAGTTATTTCTGACTTGATAAAGAATGATTGATAATTATTTGTATATTTATTAAAAGACTGCTAAGGTCAGTAAATAGTGCAGGAAAGGTAGCATTTGTAAAATTAACTGATGTAGTATGCATTAGATAAATATGGAATGATGATGAAGGATGTTTGGGAGAATATGTTGACTAGATTAACTAAAAAGATTGGTTCACTTGAAGTGCATCTATATGGTCATTTGTAATTTTTTTTCTCTATTTAACAGTATGTTTGAAGTGTAAGAATGATAAATTGTTTCATATATACAATAAATACAAGAATTATTTTCTAATATTATATGTAATTTTTAGTCTTGACTAATGAAGCAAATGTTGCTAATAAATATTCGTCTTTTCATATATTCTAGATCAATCATATTTTTACATTTCAAACATATAGTTACAGATATGCTAATGATTTCTAAGTTATGTTTTACCAAAATGCTATACACCATAATATATTGAACTGGGTCAGAGAAAATCGCTCTGATCACTTTCTTTTAGATCTCGATTTTAAATCAGGCTGCACTTCCACTATTGCAGCAGATCGGCCCTTCAAGCAGAGAAGTATAATACCACAGATAGTTGAAACATCCGTGGTACCTATAACAAGACTGAGGCTATACAAAGTATAACCTACAATCACATTTCCAGGCTATAGCACTTCTCGACTGCTAAATTGAAATCCTTGCCATCCAAACACTTTATTTGTTTTGAAGGTTAACCTCAGGCACCAGCTAACCACAGGTTATATAGTCAGCATGCCCTGGATTACAGGTACACAATCCAGCACTTGATATATCCCAAGCTAGCTCCTTTTTTTAATTGCAAGGGGAAATCTCTGACATACTTCCCAACACTTATAGTTGATTATAATTTAACCTGCTAGTGACACAGTTATAAGAGAGAATTGGTCGGACAACAATTAAGCAAACAAATATTTTATTTTATACACATGCATAATTATAACATGATAAAATAAAAATGTCATGTACACATACTTATGTATAATATAATATGAATAGAAGAATGCAATATTAAAGACTACATTGGCTGTAACTATTAAATTTCATTAAAATTCTTTCACTCACATATGTGCAAATCTTTAGAATGGGAGAATAAGAATTATATTTACCTAGGATTTTAGATAGCATGTCACACTTTCATGGATACAGTTCCTTGTTTGTTTTCTTATTTGTTGATTACCAACCAGTTGGCCTTTTCTTTTCAATGGTTTTAGCTTCTTATTGATTTTCCAATTTGCAATGTAGAAAGAGAGAGAGAGATTATTGATAAATTCAAAGATCATGAGGTGGGTATGAGTTCCAGGTAGAGAACATATGTTGGTACTGAGGACTGGGATCGAAGGGTAGCCATACACTTCAGTTGTTGTTTAGTACTGCATGATGCTAGGCTGGCCTTCAGTGAAGATAAGTTGAGGCATACGCATCCTGGAATCGTGGATAACTTTTCGCTGACTTCTCTTTTTTAATTTTTATAGTAATACCTCAGTGTTAGCTAATAATTTTATTGCATCTGAAACAATCTTAATGGCAATAATAATAATAGTAACAATGAATGATGATTTATTGTTTCTCGATCCTTTTATATGTTTCTTTCTCATTGTTTCTCTTTATTGTCCTTTGATCTGTTTAATTAATTTTACATTTTTAGTTTAATGTCATTTTCACATTCATTCATTATTATTTTCTCTCTTTCTTTTTTTAAATTTATGAAAAGGGAGAGCTAGTTTCAACTTTTTACTTAAAAATTATCCCCCCCCCCCAACTCACTCTTTAATATTAAAACTTATTTTTCAAAGAAAAGGTGACACAATACTTTATTCTTTTCAATTTTACGTTTCAAAAAAAAAAAAAAAAAACTTTAAAAACATATTGTAAGTTATATTTCATTATTATCATTTTTCTTTTAAAATCAATTTGCTCATTTATTATTAAATGATTACATATGTAACGCAGAACATGTTTGTCTCATATATTCATAGGCAGTACATCATACCCCCCCCCTAGTTTGAGAGGTAAAATGCGTCAAATCGACCATTTTATTTTTAATAATTTATTTATTTATTTCTGTTACTTTCCAATAAAAAAAAAATTATATTTTATTAACATTATGTCCATTCTTTGTGTAACCCAGTTATTTGCTTTATTTTCATTACCTACAATTCTGACCAACCACTATAGTTTTCTTAATTTTTGTCAGGTGGCTCCCTTTTTTTTTTTTTTTTTTTATCAATCTCGGTGACTAAGCATTATAAATTCCTTTTTCTTGCCCACCCTTTGCCATGACAAAAGCATTGTTGTCTTATTTACATATCATATATGGACCATCATAAATTGGTTGAAACTTTTTATACACGTTTTCTGGGTGGCTCACTGGTAACCCTTATCATAACATTGTTTCATACCATAAATCCATCCTTGGCCTTTCCTTCCCTCCTCCGCCTTAATTCACCCATCGTCTTTAACTTAATTTATGCTTGTTCAGTATCTTTTTTTTATATATATATATATAGGGCCCATCTCCACTGGCAGTTTCATTTTAATTGGATAAGGTATTTTTTTTCCAAAATGAAGCCATACAGGTTCAAACCTTGTAGATTCATTTTTTTTGAACAATTCATCATATTGATGATTCATGGGATTTCTGTAACTCATCTTCTATGATTATTGTGTATATACTCTCTAAATAGGCACCCTAATTCCTGCATGACTCGCTTATATGGATTACGAATAGACGTATGTGTTTTTTTCTGTCTCTCTCACTCCATTTCTTTTAATCCTCAGATATGAACCGTGTTCCCTGATCGTATATAGTTTTATCAGGAACTCCAACAGTTTCAAAGTGCCATTGTTCCAACACCCATATTGTTTGCTTAGCATTTGCCTTAGACACTGGATATTCAGCCACCACTTTTGAAAATATATCGTAAACCACAACCAGATATCCCATCCTGTTAAATGGGGGCAATGGTCTGTAAAAATCTATTGCCAGTAAGTTATTAGGTTGTTGAGAGTAGATAGGCATCAGTGGACTTACTCTGGATGCATTGAGTGGTTTGGTTTTCAAGCATACTTCACACTTGTTTATAATATCCACAATGCTGGCATACATCCCTGGCCAGTAAAACCAATGACTCAACCAATTTTCAACTTTATTTGCCCCATAATGATCATACTTTTGATGAATATGATCTACTATCTGTCTCTGCATAGTGACAGGAATAGCTACATACCTTTGTTTATCTCCTTTTTCATTTTTATACTGTAACCCCCCCCCCCCTTTAAGCAATAGTGCTATCTATCTCTCCACAATGGATTATTTCTAGTTCATTTTATGGGTTGATGCTACAGATATTTCATTATCTTTCCATAGTTGGAGTCTTCTCTTTGTCCTTTCTTTAACCTATGGAGGTCATTTTTTATAGCATTGTTTCCATTTATTTCCATTGCAGCAATGTATATGTCATTACAGTTTTAAATGCTATCGATCCTGTGACACCACGTAATGGCTTAATGTATCTGCTGCTATATGTTATTCCCTTGGCAATATTTTACACTGTAGTTAATTTATTGGAGGAATTAACTCCACTTTATCAGCCGACTATTTGTAAGGAAACTATGGTTTAAGAATTCGAGGCTTTTGTAATCTGTGATTACAATCACCTCAGATTCTATTAGAAACTGGTGAAATTTTTGAATGCCCAGACGATTGCTAAAGCTTTCTTTTCGGTCACTGGTAGTTTATTTCAGGGCCCTTCAATAAGCGGCTAATAAAGAAAAGGACATCCTGCCAACCCCCTCTTAGATTTAAAAATCTGACTCCAATACTGTTGGCTTTGTACAAAAAATGATTTGCAAAAGTATGAATATGATAGCATAACTTCTTTTAAGAACTTCATTTTCACATTTTGAAAATTGCTATCATGATTTGCCATCCATATCCAAGGTTTTTCCTTTTTTAGCAGTTGCAGTAGTGGCTCCATGTTGAAAATTTTTTTTTATAAAATCGGTTATAAAAATTACATAACCCTAGAAATGATCTTATGTGTTTTTTATTTTTGGGAACGGAAACTCCTGAATTGCTTGAATTTTTTCAGGATGTGGTTGAATTCTTTTGCCTCTTATTATGTGACTTAAAATTTAATCTCAGATACCATTGAATTGCTTTTTTTAAAAAAATTATTTTGATCCCTTTTTGTTTACATTCTTGCAATAGCTGCTTTAAATGATTGAAGTGTTCTACACTTTCTGAGACTAAAACTATGTCATCGACATATATCACTACTAACTTTTTTTAATTTCATCTGATAATACCTAGTCTAGACACTGTACTAGTCCCGCCCTAATATTTTTTAATCCAAACAGTATTCAGTTAAAGTTGTAAGCATGCCCATTGTACTGAAATGCAGTATATTTCCGATCACTAGGATGTAACTTGATCTGCCAGTAACTGGCAGTCATATCAAACATCGAAAATACCCTTTTATTATGAAATCTTACCAATATTTTGTGTATAGGCGGAGGGGAATTTGTGTCAGGGATAGTTATTTTATTTAATTGTCTTGCATCTAAACATAGCTGAATAGACCCATCTTTTTTCTTGACAGTTACAATAGGCTTGTTAAAAGGGGATGAGCATTTGGATATGATTTCCTATTTTAGCTATCTGCTCTTCTACCTCCCCCTCTATTTATGTGGAATAGGGTATCCCTGGCCTGATAGGGTTGATACCTTATGAGTTTTATCCTATGCTCATATCCTTGAATTTCTCCGGGGATTTCTGAAAAAATATTTTCGTACTCGTTCAGCATTTGCTCCAACTGCCTTTTTTGATAGTTATTTATAAATTTTGCTTCCTTTACCATTTCCCATATTTCTGTCTTTACTGCACATTTTGTATACAGCACACCTTAGTGGATCTATATTCTTAGTGCTTTATCATTTAATTTTACTTGATTTAATTTATAATCTAACACATAGCTGGTATTATGCATAAAGTCTGATCCCAATGTGACTTTGTGGATTAGACCCTTCAAGATAAGAAGTACATGACTGTACTCTTTCTCCGCTATATGCATGTTTACCCACATCTGTTTTGACACTAATTTTGCATTTTTACTATTGTCCATAGTAACATAAACTGTTTTTAAGGGCAAAATTTTGATGTTAGGGTTAACCAGAGTTGAGTAAAGCACTGGTTATCACCCCTTCTAATACTATTTTTACTTTTGGACAGTGCTGGAATGCCAGTATTAGCTCTCTTTCTTCCCAAATGCATAATAGGTTTGCTAGCTGCATACGATTGTTTCCTCTATCATATCTTACCATCCATTTTTTATTCTTCCAGTTTTCTCTCTAATTCATTACCTTTCCTATCCTGATTTCCATTCCAATCTCTTTTAGAAGAATCATACCTCACATTGCTTCTCCATCTATCTATTTCTGAGGGTTTATATTCCCTGTCCCTATTTTCAAACTTTGGCTGTGTGCTATCAATTTCACTAAGTAACTCGACTATCTGCTTTACTGTTTTGTGTTCCATTCCACTCAATATTTCTTCTATATTATGTGGGAAATTACATTTTATTATTCGTATGATTTGATGTTCTGACAGTGAGTTAACTATTAACAGTCTTAACTTTGTGCTTGCCAGCGAAAAAATGAAGAGAACAGTTCACTATTTATCCTGGACATCTGGTGTTGAATGTTTTTTTGCTACTCCTCCTTCCAATAGCTTTGTCATAAGGACTGTCTATACTCTTTTAACATAACTGCTTTTGTAAATAAGGAATCCTAACAGAATTTGGTGTCACCTTGAATGTGACTAAAAGCTATAGTTACCATTGCCTCCTCTCTCAGCTAATTCCATGCATACGAAGTACCATTTCAGACTGCCAAGGTGTTCTATTGGAGCCTCCCCTGCATGCCCTGAAAATATTGATTCACAATTACATACCTATGCTTTTCTCTTCCTGTTTATTTTTAGTTTCATCTATTTTATCTGTTAACTGTTTTATACTCGTTTCCATTATTTTAGTATTTTCCTTTTTTCTAGATGGGCTATTAACTGATCTATTCGTTTATTGAATATTTCCGTGTATTTCTCTACATTACTCTTTTCTTTATTTTGTGCCTCCATTTTTGTTTTGGCCCTAATATACATTAAATTTGATATTATAATTATTACCAACTCTCACACAAATTTTATTTTATTTGCTTTATTTATTTTTTCAAATATTTTAAAATCAAACGAAGTGTTCGACTAACTCAAAACCCCAGTCCTGTCTAATTCCCACCTGACTATAAATAACTCCAATAATAAATTTATTTATCTCTCTGGCCGCTCTTTTCTCTCTCTTTTTTATTTACATTTTACTACTTAATATTATAATTTGTTTGCTTGGGCTATTTTTTTCTCATATTGATCACCGATTTCAATTTTTATCACTATGCAATTTTGCATTTATTTAAAATTTGGTTTCGAACTTTTCTAATTTTAACTGCAATTATGATTTTAATTACTCTAGTATATTTGTGGCACTTTAGCACCCATGTTGGAAAGCCAATTGAACTGGATCAGAGAAAATCGCTCTGATCACTTTCTTTTAGATCTCGATTTTAACTCGGGCTGCACTTCCATTATTGCAGCAGATCGACCCTTCATGCAGAGAAGTATAATACCACAGATCGATGAAACATCCATGGTACCTATAACCAGACCAAGGCTGTACAAAGTATAACCTATCATCACAATTCCAGGCTATAGCACTTCCCGACTGTTAGATTCAAACCCCTGCCATCCGAACACTATTTGTTTTGAGGATTAATCTCAGGCACCAGCTAACTATAGGTTATATAGTCAGTATGCCTGGACTGCATTTACACAATCCAGCACTTGATATATTACAAGCTAACTCTTTTTCTCAATTATGAGGGAAAATCTCTGACACATTCCCAACACTTATAGTTAATTATAACTTAACCAGCTAGTGACGCAGTTATAATAGAGAGAATTGATAGACAATTAAGCAAGCAAATATTTTTATTTTATACACACACATAATTATAACATGATATAATAAATATGACATATACATACACCTATGTATATCATAATATAATATGAATATAAGAATGCAATATTAAAGACTATGTTGGCTCCAACTATTAAAGTTCTTTCACTCACATATATATGCAAATTTTTAGAATGGGAGAATAAGAATTATATTTACCTAGGATTTTAGACAGCATGTCACCCTTTCGTGGATACAGTTCCATGTTTGTTTTCTTATTTGTCAATTACTAACCAGTTGGTCTTTCTTTTCATCGATGGTTTTGGCTTCTTATTGATTTTCCAATTTGCAATGAGGAGAGAGAGAGATTAGCAGTAATTCGCAGATCATGAACCAGGCATGAGTTCCAAGTGGGGAACATATGACTGCTGAGGACTGGGATTGAAGGCTAGCAACAAGCTTCAGTTGTTGTTTCCTATTGCATACTGCTAGGTTGGCCTTCAGTGAAGATAAATCGAGCACATGCATCTTGGAATCGTGGATACCTTTTCGCTATCTTCTTTTCTTTTATAGTAATACCGCAGTGTTAACTAATAATTTTACTGCATCTGAATCAAACTGAAAGACAATAATAATAATAATGACAATGGATGATGATTTCTCATCTCTCAGTCCTTTTATATGTTTTTCCTCATTGTTTTTTTTTATCGTCTTTCAATCAAGTTTAATTCATTTTATCTTTTTAGTTTAATGTCATTTTTACCTTCATTCATTATTATTTCCCCTTTTTTTTTGTAATTTATAAAAAGGGAGAGCTAGTTTTAACTTTTTACTTAAAATTACCCCTTCCCTCTATTCTGTAATGTTAAAACTTTATTTTATTTTTGAAAGAAAAGGTGACATAATACTCTATTTTTTTTCAAGTTTGCATTAAAAAAAAAAACAACTCTTTAAAAACATATAATTTATATTTCATTATTATCACTTTTTAAAAAAAAATCAATTATGATCAATTATTATTAAATGATTACATATGTAACACAGAATATATGTGTCTTTTAACCCATATATTTGTTGGTGGTACAGTATATTATATAAATTCACTCTGAAAGTGTTCATTTTTTTTGAGCAAAAACTTATTTATGGCAACCATACTTTAATAAATTTTCAAATAATCACTAATCATTCCTTAATATGTAAGTAATTACTACATTTTTTAAAAATCTTGGATATGGTTTATAAAATCTATAAAATTAAATATATCTGTTATTTTTTTCATACGTGCATCGTAATCTCCATTTTTAATTATAAGTCTCTTTCTATTCTTGTACCCAATATGATAGTTTTTAAAAATAACTATCAACCTCATTATTACATTTCAAACATGGTTGCGAAAGTTGGTAAAAAAAAAAGTGATGATTCCTAAGAACCACTTTCATCAATCAGGTCTTTTTATTTTAGCTAAGTCGATATAGCTTTCTAAATGTTACATGCTGTTGTTATGTATTTATGGATGTACATTAATAAAACAGGACAATTGGTTGATCAGAATGCTCTTAGAAGCTATTAGCATGTTTTTTCCCCTTGTGTCTATAATCACATTTTAAAATATAAGAATGATATTGATCGTAATTTCATTTAAATATAATAAGGTTACATACAGAAAAAGAATCAGAATTAAAACCAATTCTTTTTTATGTTGCACTTCAAGTATACAATAGTCAAATATGTTTAAAAATACATATATATAAGCAAAAAATATTACAAATTATAAAATTATCATAGAAAAGCCTTTTCCGGCAAATTATGTTTTTTGCCCTTTTCAATATGTCTCCACGATTTAAAGCACATACAGCGACATCTATATCAGTACATGAGAGAAGACAGATAAACAAATGGACTTCTGACATGATCTATTATGTGATTTTTTTCCCCTAAATTCTACTACAAAATTATTCTGTTATATATTGAATGGATATATATCCACATATATTAATTAATTAACTATCCATTCTTTATCCATTAACCACTTATTATTTAACTTAATGGATGTTTTGTATATATTCATACAGTTGTTTTTATTATACATGATATAGTTTGTTTCATATATTTTACGTCTATTAACATTTTTAATATAATCAAGAACACTTATATTATCAATACAATTTATTTTATATCCGTACTGCAAATAATGAACACAATGATGCTATTGCTAGGAAAGATGATAGATCTGCGTTATATGTTCATTATTTGCAGTACGGACATAAAATAAATTGTATTGATAATATAAGTGTTCTTGGTTATATTAAAAATGTTAATAGACATAAAATATATGAAACAAACTATATCATGTATAATAAAAACAACTGTATGAATATATACAAAACATTCATTAAGTTAAATAATAAGTGGTTAATGGATAAAAAATGGATAATTAATTAATTAATATATGTGGATATATATCCATTCAATATATAACAGAATATTTTTGTAGTAGAATTTAGGGGAAAAAAATCAAATCATGTCAGATGTCCATTTGTTTATCTGTCTTCTCTCATGTATTGTTATAGATGTTGCTGTATGTGCTTTAAATTGTGGAGACATATTGAAAAGGGCAAAAAACATAATTTGCCGAAAAAGGCTTTTCTATGATAATTTTATAATTTGTAATATGTATTTTTAAACATATTTGACTATTGTAATAAGGTTACAGAATATGAATAGAAAGAGATGAATCATTTGAAATGAAGATTATGTTTAAGCTATATTTAATTTAATGCAGGAATATATATATATATAAGATAACAGCACACACATATATATCAAAGGTAGAATTTACTATAATCCAATAGAACAATAATCACACAAAAAGTTAATTTTTTTTTTTTTACTTTTTTTGCATAATCTGGTTATTGAAGTAAACTGGTACCAAAGTTATAAGTCATAAAAGTTTGTCAGAACATTTGGTTAGAATGTTGCTTTAAAATTTGATATTCAAGAATCTAAAGATGTAAGTTTTGACTTGTCACTGGTTAGGCCAGCAAAACTGAAAAAGAGCAGAGAATAATACCACTTGAAACATCTATTAATCTGTGTTGTCTACTAATGTGTATTTTTTATCTACTAATTTGTGTACTACCAGTTGTTTGTGTTGGGAAAAGTTTAAATAAAGTTTAAAATTTTATAGATATTCAGCTTAAAGAATGTCAATTTGAATCTACCAATACTTTACATTAAAAAAAAACTTTTATATATCTAATAATTTTAATATGTAAACCAAAAGTTGCTTTATTAGATTAATTTTATAAAAATATAAAAAATTTAAGGAGGCATTTTTTAAGGCAATGTTTTTTTGCTGCAGTAAATAAATAAAAACATCCACTAGTGCATTGTTATATTGAAAGAGACTACTTTATGACAGTGAAGAATGATATATGATTTATTTTTAATTTACTTAGAAATATTTAAGAAGTATTTATTAAAAATCACTTGATTTTTACAGATAAATATTATGTAACACTTTTGTATATTAATTTAAAATAAATATTAAAAAATTAATTACTTTTTGTATTTAAAATAAATGAACAATAAATACATATATAATATTATTATTGTTTTTTTTTTTTTAAATTTTTGTTAATATTATTGTCTGATAGGACAAATATTGCTATTTATTTGATGTTCTATTTATGATATAGAAGGAAAACAAAATACTTTTGTTGTTTAACATTTTAATTTAACCCTTCGGTCATATGCAAGATCTTATATAGTATTTGAATCGAAACATATCATTCTCACACTTCAAATTTATTATAATTTATCAAAATTGGAAAAGAATAAAAATCCTTATGCTGCTTTTCCACAAAATAATAATCAGAAAATAATAATAAATTCATTACAACAATTATATAATCAATAATAATTATATATATTAAAAGCCTTTTTCAGCAGTGGCTTTGGTGCCCTTTTCAAATGTGACTAATCTACTTAATGTTGATGAATTGTTTCAGAAATAAAACCTGTGTCCAATAATCGAATTAAAACAAACAATAATAATAATATAAATAATAAAAACAAAATAAAACAAATCAAAACCCGAAACCCCGAGTTTTGATTTGTTTTACTTTGTTTTTATTACTGTTTGTTTTAATTCGAGTATTAGATATTGGATGGTTTTATTTCTGAAATAATTCGGCAACATTAAATAAATTAGTAACATTTGAAAAGGGCACCAAAACAGGTGTTGAAAAAGTCTTTTAATGTATAAAATTATTATTGGATTATACAGCTGTTGTAAAGAATTTATGATTATTTTCTGATTATTATAATTTATATATAGTGGATCCATATTTTTATGGCTCTGATTTTGGATCCAAAGAAAGCAGAATGAGCTAATAGATAGTGCTTAAATATTCCCATTCTTCATAATATTTAGAGTAATATATGATTAAGTTTATTAAGCAAATTATGTATTAATTTACTTTATTACTGTAGCTTGTCCTGCACATACTTTTTAACAATTATTATTTTTAAAGAAATAGATAATCGATAATCACACATCTTTTATCAGATTAAGAATTATTATAATTAACTTTAGACATAGTTTTTAATTTTTTATTAAAAGTTAAATGTATTTTTTTATTATTAATCTTTTTTTTTTTTTGATAAACTTTTTAACCTCCTTTACTTATTTGCAAGATCTTACATATTTTTTAAACCACAACATATCATTCTTATACTCCAAACATATGACTATTTATAATTTTTTCCCATATCTATAAGTTTATATTTGAAGTTTGAGAATAATTTGTGGTTTAAAAAATATATAGATAAATATGTGTGCGTAATTATTGTTATAAGAATAGTAGAAAAATTAGAAATTTTATTTGAAAATCATCATTAACAAGGTTTTTTTAAATATTTAATTAAAAGGAAAAAAAAAAGGGATTATTAAAAAAAAACATTGATTAATAATAATGAACATTTTTGTTAACAAATTCTAGATAAGGAAGTTGTTTATGAATTTTATGAATAGTAAAAACAGATGAGTTTTATTATTATTATTACTAAGTCACAGATTTAGGTATCTAAATGTGACATTTCAAATAAATTTTTTAAAAATATTTTGACTCTGATCTACAGGCATAAATATACTTGGCAATGGGTTAATAGATGAGTAGGAGAAAAAGATGTGGATAGAGTAGAAACATTTTGCTTTAAAGCCTTTTATACTACTGTGGTCTGAAAATTTGTCTACTTATAAATAAAGCTGAACTTTTGCTATACACTGATCAGTGTAATATGAGAATGAATTCAATTCTGGCTCATTAAGAATAATTGTTTTAAAATGAAGTTGAATTGAAAAGCAAATAATAGTAATAATAATATTATGAAAATTGGCAAATTTTGTTCATTGTTAAGCAGCTGCATATGAGAACAAAGAATAGCTAACACATATCTCAATAGCAGGTATGTTTATGAAAATATAAGCTGCTTGTTTATTTATTTTTTACATCAATGAGAAAGAATTTATTATATTATGTAGTAATTATAATAAATACTCATTTTCAAAGTAAAAATCAACAACACACACACACTCGCCTATATATTGAATAATATAAACAATCATTAAAACACACACTCACATATATATTGAATAATATAAACAATCATTAAAATCTAAATGATAAATTATAACAAGTTTATATTACTCATACTGACATGCACTATGCTTTATTTACCAGATTTTATTTTTATGTTACCAGTAAATTTATCTGTTAATATTTATTAATCATTTTATTAAATGTAAATTATTTTTGTAATAAAGCTTATTTTATTTGAACATATTAGTACAAGATATTTCATTAAATTACACAAAATGAGGAGCTAATGACAATTAATTAAGATTTAAATGCAGCAACTATGAATTCTGAAAGTATTAAGACTATGTATTTATCTTAAATTATAATTAATGATTCATTTTACAATAATATATCTTAGAATAAGAACATGGTCAAATAGGGCTAATATTGTATTATTATATCAGAATGCCATTCAATGTATATATAACATAAGTTAATATTTGTGTGTATTTATTTAATTTAGTAATTATAATAAAATATAATACCATATTAACTAATATTATATATAAGCTAATTTTTTTATTAAGTTTTGTCAAATTGATATAGGTTTCTGACATTCAGGTAAATAGCATTTTTCCAGAATGAGTTTCTATTATGTTTGATTTTTTAAGCTGCTCAAAGACCTATTCTTTATTGTGTGATGGAGTTCATTCACTTTTTCTGGCAATTCTTTTTTTGTTTTGTTTTGTTTTCACAACTTTTTTGAGTCTTATTGTATTTTTCTAATAAATTAGATTATCTCATGATAGGAACAAAATAGAATAATTTATTGCTTAGATATTTCTGCAATGATTGAATATTGAGATCTAATCTGCTATCTATGATATTTTCAAAAATCTTCAGCACTATTAACACTTTTCCTATCATTCTGTTTGAACATTTCTAATCTTCATTTTGTTCTTTCATGTAATAATCTTTTTTGGGATTTTCATTGTAATTCTTCTCATGATTAATCTGCAGTGAATCTTTTAATTACTTGATCTTTATTGTTGAGTGATCCAAATAAAAGTTGTCAATTTCTTCTATGACCCTATTATCAATTTTGTAGTCAAGTACGTTTTTGACAAACTTTTTTAATGAAAGCCTTATATTTTCTGATATAAGAGTGATATCATAAACAGATTTTAAATTGTTGATATTTATTCCACTAATTCTAAATCCATTTTTATTTTACATTATATATTTAGAATGCAATTTGAATAAGTAGAATGAGATTGTATGTAGCCTTGTTTTAACTTTTTCATTAAATGTGAAATTAATTTCATCACAACTCATTTCAATTGAAGTTTTAATCTTATGTAGAAGTTAATCACAATAATGATTCAAATCTTTTGATTTACTCACTTTTTAAGAACACTGTAATTTAGTGTCTTTAATACTTTATATATATATATTTTATTCCCTGGTGTTTTCACTTAACTATTGAAGCAATGGATCTGAAATCCGATCCATGCTTCACATCTTCCTATAAACTTAATTAGTATTGTAGACCTAAATTAAGTTTATAGTTCAATATCAGCAGGGTTTTGCATTAGAGTTAAAAATAATTATGCTTGTTAAATGTGTATTACAGTTAAATATTTTATTGTAAATAAATTTCATTCTATTGATAAAAATTGCTTAACCTATTAGTCAAACATACATATATATACATCTAGCGTATATATATGAAATAATGCAAAATTCTGCTGAAATAAAATGCTTATTCTATTGTAAAATAATAATATATTGTTGTTCAAATTTTATTAAAATATTTAGTATGATTTGATTTTGAGATAAGCCCACCAACATTTCTGAAAGAATGTATATTTTAATTAGTGAGCCGTTCAAGTCTAATTAAAGATGGCATTTTCTTTCTTGCTTTTTAATTAATAGAATTCCAACTTTAAAGTAAGAAAGTTAGAGTAAAAAATTGAAGTTATTTTTAGAACGTGTTGTTTTGAAACAAAGCAGCAAGGGGGGGCTTATCAAGATCTCAGATCATACAAACAATGGAAGGTAGCTGGCAGAGAAAGTATAAATAGTAGGGAGAACAAAAGAGATGATTCTTCAGACTTTTCTTTTTGAAGGAGTCAGTTGATTCTGATTTTGCTTGTGAAGGCGATTTATTAAGATTTTTCTTGCTGTTTTATTTCCAAGTTTTCTGGAAAGTGCATTCAGATTTCTCTTGGGAGAAATCCGTCAGATTTTGCTTCACATTTAGCTTGTGCTTCAAAAAAAGTTATACAGCTGTCATTTTCAAACAATGGAGAAGTTGGAACCTGCTCCAGTTAAAACCAACCGTATTTTGAGGAAAATGGATATGCTTGGCTAGGCAAATCATAGCTTTGCCTATCGCCGAGGTTCCTAAATACCATCCAAAAATGCCTTAACATCCAATCAATAACCATATGAACTCTATGCCGTGTCTGGAGAACTTTTCATGGAAGCCATACTTCATATTTTCATTGTCCGGACAAACACCTATCGTCGGTCGGATCAAGCCACGGACGCCGTAGGGAACATCACGGAAAAAGGACGGTATCGTATCTACTATATTAAACTATCTCGTATGCTACTTTTGATTCATATTGTTTTATTGTTGTATTGAAATATATGTCTTGCTATGTAAACATTTTATGAATTAACCTTAAATATATTTTGGGATCATCTAGCTATATGTAACCTTTTTACCTTCGCTATTCTTCCTTACTAACCATTGTAAATATTTAGTATTTCGTTGCGGTTAAATTTAATAGTTAACTTTTTGTCATTTGAAATCTCTTTCCAATTTTATTTATGTTGTTAATTAAATCCAAGTCAGTTTCTTTTGTGTGCCAACTTGATCTCTTTGATAACACCTCTTTTTGTCCGCCATTTGCTTATCACGTATATTTGATTTAGCTATATACGTTCTAAGTCAATTTTAAACACGGTTTTTAGCGCAAAGCCATAAGAAATGCTTTGCGAAAGGTTTTTATTATCTATCGTACTTTATCGAGAAGATCGAGTTGGAAATTTTTTAATAAAATTGGGAAGAAAAGAATTTGACCGCAAACCTATTAACTTGTTTTCTTTTTATTGTCTAATTAGTTTGTTGCAGTAATTTAGGGGAATAGCGGAGGCCCATTAACGCTTTATTCATATTTTAAAGCCATTAATTAAACATTATTTAATTATCAAAAACTTGAGTTTCTTAGTTATATTAAATGCTTTATTTTTACTTTTCAATGATCCAGGCACGCAAAACGCAAACACCAACACATCTTTTTATGTACTTTACACATTTAGCTTTTAGCTCTTTAGGATTTCCCGTCCATGTCTCTACCGCTGTTGCTAAGCTTTGTGGCCGGTTGAAAAATATTTATGCATGGCTCAGATGGTGTTGTTTGTTTGTGATCAGGCCTCGAGAACAGGCGAATGGGCAGAGGTCATACGTATTCTTGATTTATATCTCGCGTATGGTTGACCTTGAGGTACTTTCGCTTAGTATTCGAACTGGGTTAAATCTACACACATCATCTGACTGTCACACTATTATACAATAGTAATGATGACTTTTTTACAAGCCAGTTTCAGGAAAATTCTAGAAGATTATATATCTCACAAATTTAATTCACTGTAAGATTTAAGTTTGTATGAATGTGTTAATTCTAGTAGCTTTATTTTTTGATAATGATCTTAAGGATAATGTGACTTCTTCTTTCATTATTAAGGATTCTTCTACGTAGATTACTTTATCAAAAGAATAAAGAATCTTGGTTTATGTTTTTCTAGTAAGACTTTTATTAAATATATTTTTTCAATCTTCATAAGAACTTCATTATTTAGATTATAGTCTGTGAGTTGTTTTCATTAAACCTAAATGTGTTTAAACGTTTTGGTTTCATAGGTCCATGGAAATATTGTTGTTATATATATTTATTTATTTTGTCTCAATGCTCTGTAAAATTTTATTGTTTATACTTTAACCCCCCCCCCTCCTTTTTTTTTTGTAACTAATTCTGTAGATTTGACATTGATTTTCTAATAATTTCTTGTTAATTAAATTTTTCTCAGATTTTTCTTTAGTTATTTTCTTTGCATTTTCCCACGATTTATTTGGTTCACTACATTCCAAACATCAAAATAATTTCCAAAGTTTTTTCTAAAATGATGGATGTATTTTCTAGCTATATCTTTGACATTGGTTAAGTTTATACATGAATAAAGTTATTAAAACTGAGGTCTTCTATTACTGGGTATTAAAAATGTAATCCACTGATTCTTGTGAATTCTTTGCTTGTGTGACTATCTGTGCACATTGTATTTTCGCTATTTATAGAACTTTTTGTCAATTTAAAGACCATTGAATTCACAAAAAAATTATTGATCATTCTCCAGTTTCATGTCTTGTTCTATACCCATGCTGGCTAACAACATTTTTTTTTTTTTCATTTACAATTATACTACTACATTTCCCATCATTAAGATTTTATTTTTTTTTAAAGTTTTGCTAATTTCTGTCTGCATCTAGTTGTATTTTTTTTTTACTTTATTCATCACTTACTTGTATAGTTTTATAGATTTGTTTTGAATGGATCTCCATTAAATCAATTTGATATCAATTGATTGTTTCTCAAAATTATATCCAATGATGGTCTTTGCAATATTTTTTCTCGCAATGAAGATCGTTCCATTTTTTTTTTTGTTAGCTTTGGTGAATTACAAGCTACATGTTTTTCTGATCTAATATCTCCCAATCAAGACTTTCTTACTTAAATAGTTCCTAAGATATCAATAACCTAAGTCAGTGGTATTCAATCTTTTAGGTTTCTTGTAATACCCAAAGAACATCAAAATTTCTCTATACTACCACTCTTTAATAAAAAATTTCATCATCAAAATAAAATATAAATAAATAGGTAAATAAAAAATATTTATACCAGTTTTCATTATTGGAATAAATTATTTAAATTTACTTTTTGAAAAATAGTTTCTTTTGCATATTACCTGTAAGTCCATTGTATACCCACCAATGGAGGTGTATTATAGATTGAGAATCACTGACCTAAGCAATTTATTTCCATCTTTATGACATCAAGCTTTTATTCTTGATAATCTACATACTCCATGTTCCTGGGATTTTTTTTTTTTGCATAGTAACATTAACAATTAGATATGCAGATGAATTTAATGTTGCCACATCATTTTGGCTAGTACTACTGTGGAATCTGACTTTTTTATTAGCATATTTAGTGCTTTCAAACTTGATATATAGCTTTGTTTAATCTAACTAGTCATGATTTTCAACACAATTTATGAGAATACTAGCATAGGATTCAAACTTGACCCTTCGATTCTTCAGTATTGAATTTTAAGATAACACTCTAACCAATTTGTTATTGTATCTCCACTATATTTTAAAATGATGTTATGCAGTTAACCGATTATGATTTTATCATTGTTATCCTTTCTTGCTACATACCAATATAACTATTAATTAGCATTAAAAAATGCAAGGAAACAAATAATGATTACAATGCCAAAATAAAAGATAAGAAAAAAATGTGCACTCTTCTTAAGAAGATTGTTAATTGAAGAAAGATGAAACTCAATATAGATTTTGATATTAGAAGAAAATTATAATTACTCTGAAAAAAATATTATACTTAATTGTGATCTTTAGGTTTATGAGTCTTGAAATATAAATGATGATTGAAATATCTTTGAACTTTTTTTCAAAAGTAGTCTATGCTATATGCACATATAAACAAATTTACTGGTCAGATAATTTGTACAAATGTATAGAAATATGGTAAATAAAAATGAAGTTGTGAGATATAATAAGGATTGTATTTGTGTATGTATGTATATATATATATATATATATATATATATAGAGAGAGAGAGAGAGAGAGAGAGCCAATTACTCAAAGCTTTAATAGGTTTATAAACAATCAACCCTTAATATTGTTGATAGCTTAAGGGTTGATTGTTATTATATATATAGTTAATGGTCAGCCAGATATAAGTGTCTACAATTATGGATAAGGCAATAAATCTGGTTGTTAGCATGTCCTTTTTTTGAAGAGACAAGTTTCCATTTGGTCATATAAACATATTTAAAATTTACTCTAGTTTATTCTTGTTTTTGAACATGATATTTTGGAAATTTGAATATATCAAGATCCCTTTGAAATGCTAGATGACAAGCATCTTTATTATTTTGATGTAAGTTGTATTCTGACTTAGAAATATTTTACTTGAAAATGAAATATCAAGAGTTCTACTTCCCCATTAACATATATATATATATGATATATGACTTAATTATATATATATATATATGAATCCTCATGATTAAAGCACAATTAAATATGCAAACTCTAAATATATAAGATTTAATAAATGAATGGATATACCTTATTCCCCAGAACATTTCCAATCTTCTCCATTATAAATCAAATCATTTTCATTATACATTCACCCTTTCTCCTTTGAATTGGTTATTCAATATTGTTAAATTTTTGCAAGTTAAGATTTTAAATAAACAACTAATGCTTTTAGTCAAGCATTGGTGGCCTAGTAGTTAGCGTAGCTACCTTCAAAGCTTTGACATACGGAAAAAAAAAAAACCCTAATGCTTTTAACAAGGATAGACTTGAATTCATATGGACTCATTTTTAATAATATAAATGAATTTTATTAATAAAAACAAAACAATAAATATTAACATTTTCAAAGTATGTGTTTAATGAAGATTATCACTATGCGATTATTAGTAACAAGCTTGTTCAGCTATCACAAATGATATTTGTTACTGATAAGATATTAGGTAAATCAAACATTCGGCTTTTTATATTTATTTAATTAAATATTAATCATCTAATATGCTATTATGGGGTATGGTAACATGTAGATTGTCTTAATTTATATATGTGAACTTTTTCGATGTATCAGTTGAACTATTATAATGAATTAAATCATCATTATGAAGTTTAATATATGTGTGCGATTATGTGTAGTCAAACAAATATAACAAACTATATTAATATAGACAAAGCAAAACTCTCCATACAGTATTGCCACCCTGTGCCAACCAGAGTAATCAATGAATGCCAGAAGGCTTGTGGCAATACTGTATGGAGAGTTTTGCTTTGTTTATAAACAAATATGTGCTAGTATAAGAGATAGTAATCATGTGATGCTTAATGGTTTATATTAATATAGGTGTGGGTGTTCATAATTTGGAATATCTCATGATTCTTCATACTCACTATAAATATCCAAATATCAAATCACCTCCATGTGATGTGATGTGATGCACTATGACTTCTCCTTAAATGGAGTCAGGAATCTCTCAGCAGCTATGCCCAGAGAAACCTGTTAGCCACTTTACCTTCCCTTTCCATTGTCCACCCTAAGTTTTCCCATAATCTGTTCTATCTCATTTCCACAACATAATCTTTGTCAACTCCATGACCTTCATATCTAAATCCCCCTTATCTTTTCCCAACCTAACATAAAAACTAATAACTCACTTTGTGTATAATCAATTTGTTCATATTTAATCTTCCATAACTTCATTATTTGTACCCTTTCTACTTCCAAGCATTTACATTGAAGTAACAGATGCCTAATATTTTCTATGCCTTCCTTACACAACTTGCAGACTAAATCACCCATATTTTTCCATTTATGTGAATATTCCCTTGTTGCTAAAAATCCTGTTCGAGCCTTAAACAATAAAATATTTTCCTTACCATTATCATAAATTAACTCACACCCAATGTTCTGTTTACTTCTCTATATATTTAAACTCGTTTTACTCTCCATACAAGTTCTCCATCTCTCCAACTCCCTATTCTTTATTAATGCATCTATTCTTCTATCCAATGCTAAGAAATTCAGCTATGCCCTCTCTGAATAAATATATGACTTCGTACTTCAAAATAGTGAGTGCAAAAAAGTACACTCTCTGTGAATAAATTTATGAGTCTGTATTTCAAAATAGTCAGTCAAAAAAATACTTTTTTGTACTGGTTAATTTAAAATACTGACTCATATTTATTTACAGAGGGCATAACTGAATTTCTTAGCATTAGAGATGATTTGATATTTGGATAATTATTTCAGTATAACGTTATGTACTGGAATTATTTTCAGTATAAATAGAACAATGGAAATACATCTTAATGTGAAAAAATGATCAATGATCTAATAAAATAAAGGAATGCTTAGGAATGATAAAACAAATAGCTGTCTTTCATATCATGTTAACAAATAATCAAAAATGATATCCATAGAGTATGGTTAAATTCTTAACTAACTATAACTTTGGTTAATAGTTAATCATTCACAATTTAACACTATAGCAGAATATTTCTTTTCTCTCAAAAACTTTTCTTGAAGTTTATATTTAATATATACATATTAAATAGATAAACTCATTTATCTCAAGAACAAATATAATAATAAATGCATTAGTTTTCCTTCAGAGTTGGTTTATTATAAAGTTAAATGTCATCAGTGCTCTATTTTTGTAACCGCTGATAAATATTAAATACTAATTAATATGATAGAGCTTACATTGAGAATTTTGTTATTTGTATAATATTGAAATAGCCTTGATTCTACTCCTAAATTTTTTATTATTTGGACCATTATTTCCATGCAGGTTATCTCTATGCATACTTGGAATTCCAACATATAAAATCATCATCAATTATTGATGTATCAAACAAGCGAAAGGTATCATTACTAACAATATATAGTAACATTTATATTAATATTATATAATAATATCTTAATCATATACATACCCATATATACAGAAAATAGAAAATCTAGATAAGATTAAAGTTTTTCCTATCAATCTGGTGAACTTCATCACACAAAAAATTATGGATGATTACTATTATTCATTGATCTATATAAGAATTATAATCTGCATATAAAGTGGGTATTTAATGTTATGCACACACACGTTACCTTTCTAAAAAATGATATTTTCTTTATACATTTTTTTATGGATTGTTTTTAACACAATTTGTTTATATTATTCAAAAATATTTGTTTTTCAGTACATATATGTAAATAAATCATTTGTGGATAAGTTAATCTTAACATATTTTATTCATGACAATATATAATTGATATTTCGGTATTTTTAATAATCATTTTTTCAACAAATATGGAAAGCTGGATCTTCCTTACTTGGAGTTATGCAAACACTTTACAGATAGTTTCCTTAGCACTAGCATATTCTACTGTGAATATCATCTCTCTTTGAAAAGAAAGTGTCCACATTAAATGTTTGGATAATCAATTATGAGAAATATTACTGGTATACTTGTGTACTCCTTTATAAAGTGGCTTCCTGTTCTATCACATATTCTGTCATTAAATATTAGAAGAGAAGTTGCTCACAGAAAATATATAAAAATCTGTTACATGGATTGAATTTACCAATAACTCAAGATATTGCTTTGCCATGTAAGATTCATTTCAAATCATGATCTCCTTTCTGGCTATTAACAAATGAACTTTTTATGAGATTTCAAACAAATGTATTGTTCCACATCTAATACTAAAACCATCTCGATTTCATCTTTTAAGATATTATTGAAATTTCATCAACAGATTCAAGACAATTCATATTTTTTGTATTCATCTGCTTTATAAATGGAATTTAACATTTTTTATTCTATATAGATATGGACAAAGATAAATCATTAATCACATAGTTATTAATGGATCTATTTTCTAGTTGGAACTGCTACAAGTTTCTTTATGATATTTTGTTAATAGTTAGTGTAAAAAAAATAAATCCATATGCTAAATATATAAACATAACTAATTCAATGTCAGAAACAAGAAAATTTCAGTAATTTATATACAAGATAACAAATGTATACTAAAAAATTTGGAGACAATTTATTACTGCATTATTTTTTTTTTTTAGAAAAGTTTGATTATATTTGACTAAATTTCTAACAAATTTTAAAATTTACTTGTGATAAAATATTAAATAATAATTCAAAAGCAACAAAAAAATTAAAATCCTAAATATTTTTAAATTTATAATATATTTTCATAAATACAGTCTTTAAAAGAAAGTATTTTGTCTAGTTTTAATTAAAATTTGAATTTTGAAAATCATTTTTGAGTCAGTTTGCTTAATTATGAAACTTAATATTTTTTTATATCTTGCTTGTTGACTGCATATGAGATTGGTAAATTTAATGCTTTTTTTCTTGAGAGGAAAAGTTCTACTTTCACTACATTGATGCAATTATAAAGAAGTTTTAAGTTCTATCATTTGAGCAAAAAAATCAACACTTTAATCCTGCATTAATCATGTTCTTTATTAATTTGATAATGTAGTAAAATTGATTAATTGGAGAACAGTTAAGAATAAAGTTATATATACACTTCCTTGTTTTATTACTTTTCCAGACAGTTTGAACGTGGAATCAGTCAATTTTGATACTAATTTGTGATTTTTATTTGTAATAAAATTTTAATATAGCCAACTTTTAATGTATAATAAATCTTTTTTTTTTTTTACCACTATGTTGTTTTTCCAAACCTGGGCTTACCACCTGAGTTTAAACCAGGAATTGTTATAAAATCTAGTATTTGAATCTTACAATATATATTGCAATGGTTGGGTTCAATCCCTTCTCATTGCACCTTTCAGTTTAACTACCAAACCTATCTGTACTAGGTTTAAACCCTATTAAAATATTCATTTTATTAAAATAAACATCTAACCATACTATCATGGCTGGGGGTGCAGCATTATATATGCACATATGAATAAATGTTGTACATATGTTGGTTAATAAATGTTACAGCGAATATAATAATTTAAATTTTATTTTTTTTAAGAAATGATTTATGTTTAATTTTAAATGGAAATATCAATTTATTAAGCTTATTAAATACAAATTCGTATGTGGATATATGATTCACCTTATATAATAATATATATAGAATGGCATGATTTAGTTTTGTAAAAGAGCAAAAAGCTTTTAGTTTTTAATTAGTTAATAATCGTAAACAAATTTGCATTAAGTTCACTGCACTTGTGGCTAAATCAAAGTTTGAAAATTGATAATTGCTTTACCAAAATTTGTCTTCTAAATTGTATTCATTAAAATCACTGAAGTAGCACTATTTCACTCTTAGAGGAGGATCTAAGGTGCCATGGAAACCTAAACAAAAGCATTTGGGTGGTCAATTTGGTAAATCTTATAATTTAAAGTAATATTTTTAGAGTTAATGCATTTCTAGGCAAAATAAATTCTTTTCTAGTTAACTGCTGGTAGGAAAAATATAAATAGGGTATATTTGAAGCTTGAGTTATGGAGTCATTAATTTTGGAAGAGTGTTGCCAAGCCTAATCCATATCAGATTGATCTTCGAAAGATCTGACTGGAGAAAGGCGACTGCTACTTCGAGAATCCATGGAAGAATGTTGTGCCACTGCCAGCCTATGCTTAAACCACTGGAGCTGCCACAAGAAACCATCCTGTAACAGCCGCTCAAGAAGATAATGATATCTGAAAGCCAACACCTGCTTATCCAGCCAGCATTTAATCGGTATGCCAAACCTCTAACCGCAGAGCTCTGTGTAATAAACTATTTCTCAATCAAAATTTTCTACTTACTTACGTTTAAAGCTAGCAAACTATAATCTAATGTAATCTCTAAACCCTATAAATGTTTTCACTATAAACTCCCGTTAAATGAAATAATATATTATTTGTATAATTTGCTTATCTCTTTATAATATCTTAAGTAAACTAAATATAACCTACTCTAATTTCTTTATCTATCACTGCGGTTGTGCCTATAATATTTCTTTATGGTTATTTTGTTATTTATATACCAATGCTTCAAAGCGGCGAGCATTTAATGTAGTAAATATTCAGAGATATAATTACAAATCTCCCTCATGACTATTATCTTAATGACATTCTTGATGCTCGCTGGTTTGAATTCCTACATTTATTTGATTTTAACTGTATTGTGGCTTACTACTAAATTTCCGTCTTATTGAGATTTAAGCCACTACTAAATTTCCGTCTTATTGAGATTTATGAATAGAGTAATGTACTAGTCTTAGTAATATGAAAGTATATTTAGTAATTATTTGGCCATTCGATGAAATATACTTTTCCCCCTCCCTCGTAATAATTTCTATGTATCAATTGAAACCTATAAACCAGAGTTTTATTATATATATTTTTTGTCCCTCTAATGTTGCTTGATTATATTGTTAGAATTGGCTCATAATAGTAGTACTGACCCAGCTATTGCCCCATATTTTTGTAATATATGTCATACTTTTGCTTGGCGGATTAGATATATTAAATTCACGTTTAATGTTTTGCTGCATTTTCTCCTTAAGATGGGACCTCGGGAAAGACCACCCCATCTTACCTTCTTTAGGGATACACACTAGCAGCATGACACTGGGTTCTAGGGTACCGGTGTTTGTCATGAAAACCCTTGATTTCAATCTATCTGCAGGGTGCTCTGTTATTGTAATTTGCCATTGCTGAGCCTCATAATTTTAATTAATTATTCAGTATTAAACTGAAATTTCCATCTTTGGTATCTGGGTTCAATCTCAAACCTGAGCTGATTTATACGCTCATAATTTATTACTTTGGTAATGTTATCATAACTGTTTTTGCCTAAAACTTGTACGGCATTTTATAATAGTAGCTACCACTGTCAATAGGAATTGGCATAACTTAATGTAGGCACAGCTTAGTGATTCTTTAAACATGTCAATTCATATTAACAATTAAAAGCTTAAGAAGGAGAAATGGAAAATCCTCATATTACAAAGCCTGCATGCTTTCCCACATTAATTGATATCCTATTATTTAATAAATATATGTTAAATGTATTCTGGTTTTGTGTAATTTCTCGTTCCTATCTCAATCCAATTCAGTCTTAATTAATTATATATATATTTGACAGAATTATTTATGCATTAATTACATTTATAAATATGTTATCTTTGATTTTGTGCTGGTAGTAAGTAAATTAGTTAATAATATTTTAAGTTAATAATATTTTAAGTCCTGTGTCTTATGATTCTCCCTGCCTTATGCCGGCCACGAAAGATGAATGTACTATGTGTAACTTCAAATGTGGTCATTCATAGGATCTTGAGTCTTGGAGTACTGGCAAACGAGTTGAAGTGTGTCTGATTCGGGACGTCACAATCCTGAACTGGTCAGCTTTGGTCTCTTTGTCTGGATTCTAAATTGTGTTACGCGAATGTACAAAACTTGACCATTACAATATATATATATAAAGTATGTCATAAATTTATCAACATAGGGTAAAAAATTAAAAAAAGTGTAATAAAAACTTTGATAAATAATATTTGCCCATTATACTTTCTTATTTTTTATACAAAAATTTAGACATTTTTTTATCAGTTTCCAAACATGCAGTATGGATTCCCTTTTTTTAAAATTTGCTACAAGTCTGCTAATAGATATGTATTTTTTTGCCCAGTATTTTTGCATCATAGACTGCTGAATTCAGTCTATCAAAGGGATCCACATGTTAATAGTAGAGTTGCTAACCATAATTGCACATAATTTAAAGCTATGTGTAAACAAGATTTTCTCCTATTTTGAAAAATAATATATAGTATCATCAATAGCTAGAAACTATTTATTACATTTTTTCTGTTTCTTTTTATTTTATTTTTATTTTTACTTTATTATTTTCAGTCATTTAGGACAGGACAAATAGATTGGGAGATCTTAGATATGATCTTTCATGGAGCAGTACAATCAGTAATGAAATGTTCTAGTTTTAAAATAATTTTATTTAAGGGGAATATTGATTTTTATACATTCACTTCTTAAAGTATATTGAATAAACAGGAATCTATAATGTTAATAACTGGAATGATAGAGGATGATTTGTAGAGTCATTAATCACTGGGTAGAGGATGATTTGTAGAGTTATTAATCCTGGGTATGAAATTAATCATGTGGTTTACAGATCGTTGTCATCAGCTATCTGGAAATGCATTGGCAGCTTTGGAATTTGGAATAGATTCCAGGTTTCATCAAATAGAAACCTGGAGGAAAGGGTTATGTCTTTATGTTTGATTTTCTTTAAAAGAGATATGAATAAATTGTCTGGGTCTGATGGCATTGAGAAAACTAATTTGCATCTTACATAGATTGATGAGAAATACTGACATTCTTATTATTGGAAACTGCTTACTTTATAGAGAGTCTTTTAGAGATAGGATTCTGTAATAATCAATTATTGTGTTTTGGAAAATCAAAAGTTTGATTTTTCAGAGTCCGGTAAATGAACGAAACTATGTGGTCAAACATGCCTCTTGCAGATTGGGCAGATAGAGTCGATGTTAAGTAACCTATGCATGGCTCCAGATTTACTTTTACTAGATAGTTTAAACATGTAGGCTCTAAAGCCATGAACTTGAAAATAGAAGTAATTCTATGATTGGTGATGCCAAGCATTGGCTTAATTGAGATGATTGCAGGGTTGATTCTACGGTGAGCTTCCCATATGGTTGATTTTTTGTATTAAATGGATTTTGTAAGATACATGTATGTTGATTAGAAAGCTGGAAAACTTGGACTAACCAGCATTTTTGAGGAGGAGGTCTATCCATCGGTTCAATGGTTTCTGATATATTAAAAGAATCATGTTTTTGTAAAAGATTAAAAATTAACATGCGAGAGTTTTGGAAGATAATTGAGGGGATGGAGTGAAATGACATCCCGTTAGATTTGCGATGATATTGCATCGTTGTTATGCTTATAGAAGTTGTGCTGTTTTTCCAAAGGAGTTTAGCACATAGACTGTTGATTTTTTGGTAAAGGCTTTTGTTGCTGTCATGATGGGGGGAGTAGGCTATTTTAGACTTGACTTTCATGTTCAGTAGTGCTACTTTTTCATGAATCGAAAGATATACCCTGGAAAGGGTCTGTTTAATCTGAGATGTGGAATTGAAGTTCTGTAATTTTTTTGACATGGCTGTTTGAGACATGGAGATAGGGAAGCCTAGAAAATCCCTGGCACTCAGCTAGAAATCTAGATCTTTCCTGACAGAATTTTCCAAGAGGATGATTTGTTGGAGTTAAATTTAAGTTGTGAATTGAGGAGAATTTATCCAAAATTTTGTAGAGCACTGGGAGATGTTTCTGTGATGGCAATATCATGAAGACATCATCCATATACACAAATAGCTTGAAGGATTTTTTGATTCAAGGAATGAAGATTCCAATGAATGAATTTTCTATGTCTCTCAACAGGTGGTTGAGATAGCATGTAAATAGAATAGCACTTAGAGGAGATCCTTGAGGAATAGATAGGTCAGGAGAGAACCCAATTGTGTAGAACCCATCTAAGGATATATGAATTAGCCTATTGTAGAGAAGATTCTCTAGAATCTGAATAATTTGAGAGAATGGTGAGGTCTTTTTGTATTGTAAGAAGAGTCTGAATATTGATGGAGTCAAAAGCCTCTATTATGTCTATCTGGACTGCAATGGGTTTTGATAAGCGATTGGATCTAATATGACCAAGGTGAATCTTGACTTTACCCATGGCCATCAGGGCTGAAGATCCTTTTCTTATTGTCACTGAACAATATTGTCTAATTATGCGCTGTATAACCTTGATTAGAATTGGTGTTCTGGAAATAAACCTTATGTTATGGATGTTGGTTGGGTCTTTGTTCTTCTTGATGAAAGGCACTAAGGCAATTGGGTAGAGGTTATTGATTTCTCTTTCAGTGGACAGATGATTGACCATGTTCATCATTATTGGGTCTTTGGAAAGGTATTTTTAAGGCAGTTTTTGAAGTGAGACATGTGTTCAATCATGTGATGTACTGTGATACAGTTTCCGTTGACAAATGAGGGAGGTTGGAGTGTTAAGTTTTTTCTTAGCTCCCAAGGGCCATTGCAGATATCCCAGAGTCCAGCAGTGCTGGACATTAAGAAAGTTTTGTGATCTTTTAATAGAGATATATTCCACAATAGCCATCTGCTTTTCTTTATATTGAAGTTTTAGGGATAGAAGGTGTTTAATATGATCAGGATCAGTTAAGCATGATTATTTTTGTATTGATTTGGTCAAGCTTGTTAATAAGTATAGATGAACCTTTGTTGTTCTTAGTATAGTGAGCAATCAAAGACTGGATTATACGAATGAAGATGAACCAAGCTTCTTCTGGAGGCCTTTCTAATAAGTTGATATTGTGGAAGGGAATGTAAGCTTCAGATGGAACGGCTTTGGTCACGGAAGCTTTAATTAACGTTCTGATTGACTGATTGAGAAAGAATGAGGTGTAGTTGATTGGTTGTAGAGTGGTGATAATAGCTTGATGGTCTGAGAAGGCAACTGATTGAAGAGTAGCTTCCAGACAATGATGGAGTTCAGAGGTGTAGAACATCAGATCTATTAATATTGTCTGTTGAGCAGATAAAGGTATTTGTTTGTAAAGTGATCATAGGAGACATTGAAGCACCAAGAGGAGGACTGGGGACTTGTTGTTAGCAGTAATCATATTTATAATGTTTATGATCCGAAGGAAAACCAAATGGCTATTGGGGGTGTAGACATAAAACACCTTGATTATGCTACTGCCATAGGTTAGGTTGGTACAAATTAGGTTTTTATCTTGGTAGGTGATCTTAAACTTGTTAGGGGGGTGTTTTTTTGTTTATTAAGACACCTACATCATCAGGAGTTGTTAGGTTGGCTGTTACCTTAAAAGTTTTTATTTTTTCCCCCAAAATAGGGGGGGGAGAGGAAAACCAATGTCTGATGGCATGTACTCACGTAAGCGAATTAATGCTTTTGACATTAATTCCATTCTGGCATGAGACTTTAATCATAAGCTGGGGGATTAGCTAGAGTCTACCGCTGGAGGATTTAGGAGCTGAGAGCTGTTTTGGTTATGATGGCATAGGATTTCTTGAGAGTTATTAAATATCAAAAGGCCTGAAAGAAGAATTTCATCATCAGATAAATTGTCTTTTGTTTGGTTTGAGAGTTAAGTGTTTGGTTTGAGAGTTAAGAGGAATAGTATTAGCAATTTTCTGTTTTTTCTCAGAAGTTTGGGAAATAGATGCTCCATTGATCTAAAGTAATGGTAATGAATGAGTGACTGAGTAAATGAGTTCTCATCTTCTGAGCTGGATTTATTCAAGCGAGTGGATTTTCTTTTAATGGAATTTGTTTAACTAATAAAGTCCATCTCAGTTTCAGTGTCTGATGAGTTGACAGAAGGAGAAAGGAATAATTTTATTGGGCATATATTGAGATTTATTGTTTTTATGGTTAGCAGGAAGATGTATTTCCAATGCGTCTGCATGGCTGGAGGTGTTTTTGGAGCCTTTGGAATGGTTGGATGTTGAGGGTTCTTGATTAAAACTGTTGTGTTGGCTTTGTAGCAGTGGATCATCTTTAGAATTGTCTTTAGATTTGTTTGACATAGGTTTGATAGCTGGGATTTCTGTTTTGGGAGACTTTGATGTTTCTGTGATTTCAGGATTGCAGGTGTGGGCCTTAAGAGTAGATGAGTTCTGTGGTTTGCTTGACACTTCAGAAGTTTGAGTGTGTTATGGCATAGATCTGGAGGATAAACTATTGGGATGGGCATAGCTTTGATTCTGTATGATTTTTTTTCAATTATTTTTAAAATTGATCTGATTCTATATTATGAATAGAGATTTTGTGGAAATTAGGGGGAAAAAGGTTTTTTTTTTTTAAGATACCATTGATGATTTTTTTTATGGGGAGGGATTCTGTATGATGAGAGAAATTTGAGAGGAAATACAGAAGTTTTTTTTATTTTGAAGATTGACTATATCTGTTGAGTTGTTGGGGCTTTTCTTGCATCTATGTAGCTGGATTTTTTTGGCACCACACATGTTACAGATTCAGGCTAGACAATCTTTTATAAGATGCGTTCTTTGACCACAGAAGAAGCATTGGGGTTTTACACCCAGAAAAGAAAAAAATCATGGAAGAGTTTCTATGTCTTATGATGGGAAGCTGGTTCGTTCCTCTGGTAAGTAATTGAATTTGTGAATCTTACCAAAAGGAATAAGAATTTTTTGAAGTTGAGGCTCCTCAAGTCCTATGACACAGTTTTGATTTTGCCATAGAGGGTGGAAGCCTGGTTAATATCAACATAACCTAAGAATTTATCTAAAAGTTTTAAATGCACTTTTGAAGTTATTGCGACAAAATTCTAGAGCAATGTAATGGTCATTTGGGTGGGAGAGGATACAGTGAATTCCTTCTCCCATATTATTTTGTTTGATTACGTTACATAAGGATTCAATTGGGAATTTAAAAAGTGAGCAGTTGAGGTCGGTAGTCGCTAGTTTTAGGCTTTTGTTGCTGCTATAGTCAGCAATCGATTTGAGTAGCTTGAGTGGGATGGTTTGATTGAAACGAATTGTAAGATTTGTATATTGATTATCATTAAAGTTAGATACTGTGAATATATCTGAAGTTGGAGTTAAATGGGTGTCGGAAATAGTAGTATATGTGGATTGCTCCATTAAATCTAGAATCATCAACTCAGGTATTTCAATATTAGTTATGGAATCTTCATGCAGTTGATTACCGAGTGCATATGGTAAATTATTTGCCGTAATTTTATTTGGGTTAGGCTGATGCAAAATGCCTGTTTTAGTATTATTGGCGTAAGCCAGCTTAAAGTGTTGATTTATAGTGTGATTTGAATCAGTAGGAGGGATTTTGAATTTAATATGTGCATTATTAGATGTAGAAATCATTACTGTGGATGAGTTAACATTATTTTGCTTTATTTGTAGGGCATTAGGGGGCTTGTGTTAAGCACCTCTATCGCTAGTTGTGAAGTTCAGGAGCGCTGATATTAGCAAAGCATATTGTTACTTTAGAAGTATCATCTTTGTTAATTTCTTGGTTTTGAGGAAAAATATTACTTTGGGGAGTTTCTATAGTTTGTACATTAAATTTTGATTGTGGTTATGGTTTTGGATTGCTTGCTTTTGTTTCAGAATCTGATTGGAGATTTACGTTTAGTTTACGAAAGTCATTTTCTATGCTAAAAAAGGCATTGTCATCTTGTTCGATTAAAATTGACTCATTGCATGCCTCTTTGAATGATAAATCATCTTTATGTGTTTTATTAGTGTGCTGTTTGCTTTTTTTTTCTTGGGCTTGAGTTTGTAGTTGTTATTATTTGTTTTTAGGTGAGCTTCAGAGATGACTTCACTGCAGCGGTCAAATGCAGTTTGGTCACGGTTATAGATGTAATAGAAATAGATAGGTTTTCATTTGTATATTGCTGTTGATTTATTGTTTGTTTATTATAGCTTCTTTTATTAGGTGATTCTAATATAGCTTCTTTTATTAGGTGATTCTAAAAGCCTTTGATTGGTGGGAACATTGACTTGTATATCTTCAGTGTTATTGCTTAAGCTCTGTAATGGTGATGCATTGATTGCTGATTCATAGGGCTTTGGGATTGATGAATGTAGTGTATTTGAATTTGGATTTATGAATGTGTCATTATTATTAAATGTTTTATTAATTGTTAGTTGATTTAGATGGAGTGAAGAATCGCCGTGAGAGCATTTGTTTGAGGTAATCATTTCATCGGCGGTCAAATCTAACAGCTAATCTTGTGAAGAATCGCTGTGAGAGCATTTGTTTGAGGTAATCATTTCATCGGCGGTCAAATCTAACAGCTAATCTTGTGCGTAAGAGTTTGCAGTATCTAGATTAAATTCATTCTTATTATTTAATTCATTAGAAGAATTTGTCTGATTAATAAAAAGTTTGCTGTCTAGTTTTTCAGTTAACTTCTGTTTATTAAGTATTGTATATTCTTGTATAATACAATCTATGGTAGCTTGCTGAAGGGAAATGTTATAACCACTGATTTCAATGTTATCACTGGGACTGTGTAAATTTTTGTCATGAAAATTTATTTAGAGAAACTTTTTTGATGATTGGTTTGTTGAATCTGAATTATTAGAAAGATAATTTGAATCCTTATCATCATTGATTATTTCATTATTTGTATCAAACTGTTGTAGATTAAATTCTGAGAATTGCGGCTTATTTAATGTCTCGGAACAAGAATCAGATGAGCCGCAAATTGAAGCAGATTAACGAGGGGTAGATAAATTGTAATTTTCTTTAATATTAGTATTTTGGATTTTCTTGATCATTAGTAAATTGACTCTTTGCTTTGAATAAGACTTCTTTTTATTAATAAGAAATTGGCTTGTAGATTGAGCATTATTAGTTATATCAATTGGGTCGGGGTTTTCAATAACGTAAGTATCGGCTGGCTTAGAGTTATACGTTAGGCTCAGGACTTTTTTTCTTTTGAGCTGTTGTTACTTTCAAATTTATCTAAAATAATGTTACTATTTTGGTATTATTTTTTAATAAATGGGGGTTTTGATGATTGAAAATTTTTTTTTGTTTTTTTGGGGGGGGGTTTTCTTTTTGGGCCTTTTTTTTTTGGTGGGGGGGTTTTTTTGGGGGGGGGGAGGAGAATCTGTCTCGCTTTCGGATGAAGCAACACTTTCTTCGCTGTCGGGGAAGGATTTTTTATATTATTTTTTTTTGATTCTGGGAATAGATGATTTACACTGAGAAGTATGCATGTCAGATACATTATGAGTTATTGTATTTAAATAGGGATTTTCAACTTGCTTAGGGGGAGAAGACATGAATATCTATGTTTTTTATATTTATTAGCATTGTTAGTGTGATTGGGAGCCTCTTTAGCATTACGTTTGGGGCTCCGTATTTCTGTATTTTAGACTTGGTCAATACAAGTGATATTTGAAGCATTTGAATTAATTATTTGTGTGAAAATACTGATTACAATTGTTAGCTTTATTTGATAATAATTAGGATCATCATTTGGGGAGTCTTGAGAATTTCCAAGTATGCATACACTATCCTTCTCGTTATTAGTGTTTAGAGTTATGCTCTGGTTTACATTGTCTGTGGAAATTTCTATATCGGAAATTGTATTCTGAGTATTATTAAAGTTTTTAGTGGAATTTTGATTATTCCTTTTAGATTTGGAGGTCTTGAGTTGCGATTTACTCTTATTATTACTGGAAGATTTGATTTGGGCCAAATTTGAAAAAATTTCTGCTTCACAATTGTCTATAATGGCCGTGATTTTATTCGGCTCATTTCTTTTGGAACTTTTTGTGATTAAGGACCTATTCCTTAAATACGTGCAATAAAATAAAGGAAAAAGGCTTACCTTAGTTGGCCTGTATGTTTTCTTATCTTGATTTGGATAAAAAGATATTTTTTAGATTTTTGTGAGAGCTCTAATGGAGACTTCTGAACACAAAAAAGCCACAGGTGGCTCTGTGTAGTAATGAAGTGTTTTATCCAGATAAAATTATATGCTTGATAGAATCTTACTCAGAGATTTTACTGTATTCACAAATATGAAAGTATGGAGATAATATGAGCTAAAAGTAGTTTGCCTTGCAATTTGTGGCAAACTCACTATCCACAACATTTCCTTAATTAAGCAATATAAATCATTATAATATCATTAGTGGGGAAAAACATGGGTTAGTAATAGTAAAAATGCTGAAATATGTCAATTTAAAAAAAAAAAAATTGTTGATGTGAACTTTTCAATATCTGAAAATAGATAGTACTGATAGCTAAGAAGATTTATATTTGAGACAAAGGAAGTTTAATTGGATTGATTGCTAGGAGTTTTTGTTGGAAAGATAAATCATCAAATGAAAAAAGTAGTGCTGGCTTGATTATGAAATTTAATTTGAATTTTGTTTGTTTTGTTTTAGCAATTCTTAAATATATTAATGAAAGATAATTGATATGAAATAGTTTTGAGCAGCGGTTCTTTGACCATTTTATCAGTTCGTATACTTCAACGTTAGATTCTGAATGTTCAGAAGAAAAAAAAATTGAATACATTAATGCTCAGCTACTGGTTCAGTTATCTAAAATCGTCTGGATTTAAATTTTTTCACTATATTTAAATTGTCTAGACACAATATTTAAAAAAAAAATAATTGCAGTAAAGGAATTTGGAGGCATATACATTGAAAAAAAAAAATTAACGCCTAAAATATCACTTGACCTTCTAAGCAACTAACTATAGATATATTTTTTTAGTTACACATTAAAGTGGTTTTTTAAAATGTGTTTATAAAAGCAAAGACATTATTGAAAAATAGATAGCTTCTATTGTTAGAGTTTAAAATAAGTGGAATATTATAAATTTTAAATCGGCTTAAAAAGTTTCTGAATTTTCAATCATTTCAAAGTGTTTTTTTGTGTTTAAAATATGATTTATGTTTTAGCATGACATAAAAAGACTAGAATTATAAGTAGAAGCTATTTAACATTATACAGTTTTGAAGGATTTAATTCACTTCAATGTTGTTTATTATTTCTCTTTGTTTCAAAGCATATTTAATAGAAAATTTTTGGATATCAGTTTGTAATATTTTGTATATCGTAAACAAAATAATTTATAAGATTAATGAATTAATATTATTTTTTAAAGAATAATATATATATAGTTCTCATTTAACTAATTCACATGCATATAAACATATATGCAACAATGACAAAAATAACTTGTGTTACAGCATAGTTTTTGAATTTATAAATATGGCTTCAATGAAGTCATAGCTATACATATATCATTAATATTATTTAATTAAAGAAAATTTAAGAGGACATGAGTGAAGATACAAGCTGTCCATCTTATTTCCACGTTTTTTTAACTAATACATAAATATATACTGCCTTACCTATATTCCACTATTGATTGATCGAATCAGATAGTATTATATAATTATTTCTAAGAATGTCTGAAATCCATTATATTATGTTATAGGAGATCTTGTATTGGCTATGGCTAGATATGTAGAAAAATTTCTTGTTATTTGAAAATTGTTTATTTTAGAACGAATTATAAGTCTTTTAGCTTAGATTTGGATATTAGTTCTTAATCATACTGTGCTTATGAGATTATTGTTGCATGCTATCAATATAGGCTACCAGTCAATTACCTCAAAAAAAATTATAGCTAACTGAAAATTATGATTCTAGATTTGAATTGCAGTCTTGCATATGAGGCTACTGTTGCACATTATTTATACATATATGTATTAGCTAGCTATTCAAGTTATTTTGATTAATAACTTTCATATCTTTTTTTTTAATGGATTTTCACGATTAATATGGTTTTAATAAATATGCCATTTATGCATTATTGGATAATAAAAGCCTGAGAGTGGCACAACAAGTTAATATGTTTTTTAAAGAATAAAGGAAGTTTTAATTTATAGCATTAAATTATTGGACTATGTTTTTAATTGAAGATTTGTGATTAGATTCCTGTAACTCCATTATTGTAGTAAAATTGGTTTTAATTTTTGCACTTTTATTACAACATAAAAGTTATTAGTTTGTATTATGACTGTTATAAGCAAAATGATTAATGCAAGTCAAAAATAAGTGAAAAATATAAATTTAAAACAGAAAAATTTAACAAGAGTTAAGAAAAATTTGATATTAGATAAATTTCTTCTGTTAATTGAAAAAGCCAGATTTAGATGTAATTGGGTCCTTTTATTCAGAAGTAATTACCAAAATGTCTTTTATTCCTCAAACTGTAGCATACATTGGTAATAAGAGCAGTGTAAGCATTAGTGATATAAATACTATAAATGCCAAAATGTCTAAGTATGAAAAAATGATAATTCATCAGTCTTACATTTATCTGAGAGTTATCGTGAATTATGCTTCATTATAGAGGTTAATAGAATAACCCAAAATAATAGATAACATGACTTTCTCAATTTATGATAATATTATGTACAACCATAGGAGACTCTAACCAAGTTTTTTTATGACTTATGCAAAAATTGCTAAATACTGGGGAAATGTTTTTAACATTAAATAAAAGTTTTAAAATTTTTTTCATCTATATTGATTTTTGAAAATAGTTAAAAAAGTGGTCTGATCAAATGAACAAGGATTTATTTTCTTCAACTTTCCTTCAATTACCTAAGAGGGCAAGACAAGTCATATACAGAAAATAAAATTATTTGTTTGACTAGTAATTGCACAAATGGTAAATGGTATATGTGTGTATGTATTGGTTTTGCTTTTTTTTTCCTTTAAAAAGTTTTAATCATATATGAGCACACAACAATGTTGTATACCATGAGATCAATCCATCTCAATATATAAATATATGTAATGTAGTATTGTGATTTGAATTTTAACTTGGTGACATTATCTATATAAAATTTTTAGCTTATTTCTTTTATTTTAATTTTAAGATTATCTAAATTAATTTGAAAATAATTAAAATAGTTTACCTTGTTATTAAATGGTTTTAAATAACACATTGTAATGTAAAATGCCCCTATTTATTTTTTTAATAAGAGATGTATGAAAAATCTATTATTTTATATCACGTTAAAATTTTAAGATTAATATTTTTATTTATTTTTTAGGATGATATAATAATTAATAATGTATATATATATAATGTTAGGCATGCATTAATAAAATATATAGTTTGATATGACGGTAATAAAAAAATAAAGTATACATTTTATTTACTGCATATATTTCAAAAACCAGATTTAAACATAAATAGGGTATTGAATTATTGTTAACATATGTGTATGCATGTAAATGTGTTTTATGTTTTGATGTAATTCAAAAGAGCATTAAATTTTACATATTCAATATGTTATTGTAAAATATTTAAAAACATTGATTAAAATGTTTAATTGATCTAAAATGATTATGAACACTGGTTTGTTAGAAATAAGTTTTATAGAATGGATAAATTTGACTCTTAATAAATGAGTTAAAATAGTTTCTAAAATGAAATGCCATAAAAACAATATTTAGGATAACAACACAAGTATGACATCATTAGGAGAAAACTATTTAAGCCCCTGATTTTAGATTAGACTTTTTCATTTTTTATCTCAATAGTGAAATCACAGAAAAGTTTATGCATGTATATCAATAATTTTATTTAAAGCTTAAAATGAGTAAGATGGGGTAAAATATTACTTCAAATCTTTTGAGAATCTAAATAATAACATTGGATAAAAAAATCTTTTAATTGTGATAAATATCATAGGTAAGTGCTGTAATATATTTTGTCTGGATATTTTGAAGAAATTGACAACTGTTGCTGCTATAATAAAAATAAAACAGTATTAAATGCTATAAAATGTTAATTATGGAATATTTCATTAAAAATAAAAACATGTAAAAATGCATAATTTTGTGGAATAGAACATATTATGGGATTTTCAGCAAAATATCTAAAAGTGTTTGAATTATAAATTTTTTTATATGTGTTTATAGAAATGTACAAGTGAATCATAAAATTTTTGGTTTATATAATAAAGATTGTTTTTCAATGAAATTACAATTTGATGAGCATTCCTTGGGAATAGAAAAGTTTACCAAGTAATTTATATTTTTTATAAATTCTTTATTCTGATAATGCATGTATTTTGTGTGATAAAAATACATCTATTTTTGTTTTATTTGGTAGAAATAGAAAAAAAGCAAATCATATTTTTTAATGTTTACACAAGTACTAGTGTAAAATTATTCTGTATAGATGTAAACATTCTGCAAATATTTTTGTGTAAAATAAATAAATTTAAAATAATAAAAATAAATTGAATAATGGATCTGCTGCTTTTATTTATTTTTTGTTTAATTTGAAACTTAATCTATATACTACTGAACCTAATTATTTAAAAGCTATATGATTTCTAACTTTATTATATATATATATATATATTTAGAAGCTGTCAAACGGTTTAAAAATCTACTTAAAATCAAGACAAATTATTTATTGCTTGGGATAAAGAAAAATAATTTCATTGACTTCATCTTAAAAAGAGACCTGAACTCTCTGCCAACCAATGACTTTTTAACATCTAGGAGAGGGTTTTGTAAAATTGAGCCTACATGCTTCATCTGTAAGCGGGGACCTGGAGATCCTGTCTCATGTGAATTGTCAATGATTTTTTCTCATGTAATTGTCAATGATTTTTTTTTTTGTTAAGTAAACTAATAAATAAATAAAGCTCATTAAAAAAATAAAATAAAAGCTTTAGTAATGGATCCAAATGCATTAAAAGGTAAACATGATGATATGTTATTGCTTTGTTATAATATTCTCCTGTCTAATTACTCTGTTTTCAAGTAGAGAATTTGACATATGCATATACAAATTATTGATAAAAAACATTTGCATATCAATTGTCCAATTTACAAGAATGGACAATATTTTTGTTAATATAAAAATATATAGAGAAGATCGTTGTAAATATTAAATTAAATCCCCATGTCAGTAAATATAATATATCAAATTATAAATTTTAATAAAATTGTTATTTTTATTTTAAAATTTACTATTATATCTTTTTTTAGCATTAATAAAATGAAACAATAATTAATTGAATTAAATTTACTATAATAAATGAAATTAAATAATATTTTTTACTTCTTATTAGTTATAATGGTTTTTCTTCTATGTAAATTTTTTACACTGTACCTTTGATGTTTGTAGTTTATTAATATATTTAATCAACAGTCATGATTTAATAATTAATTCATTAATCTCCGACATAAAAATTTGGAATAGAACTTTTATCTCGAACATTATAATGGAATTTCAATATCTACTTAATTCTGGTACAAGACCCTCCCTCCCACAGATGATGTGAATTAGTAGAAAATGATTCCTGTATTGTTTGCTGTAATGTCCTTTAGGTAACCTGTATTTTTCAACACATACATATAATTCAGATATTTTAATATGCATTTAAAAGATAATGTAGTTATGAATAATACATTGAGAAACCATATTTATATATATATTAACTGTGGATAAGTATTTTCACTCATTTACATTTGTTTTAAAAAATGGAAAAAATACTAATGAAATTTATTGTACATACTGTATCTTTTTTTTTAAAAAAGTAAAATTAGTCATGCCTAGGTGGTCGAGTGGTCAGCACAGTTACCTTACAAGCTGTTGTCCTGGGTTCGATTCTCAGCTGATGCTTTGATACATGAAAAAAAGAAAAAAAAAGTAAAATTAACAGTAAAGTGTCAAACTATTATCCTTCTAAAATTTAATTTATCAGAAGAATCATCAACTTAGGGTGATTTTGGAGCCCTAAATAATAGATATTATAGGCCTCTCTGTATAACATATGTTTGAACAGACAAAGTTGATGAAGGTTCATCATTCTGTTATGATGTGATAGGGACTATTTTTTTTTTTAATTCATCAAAGCAATCTTGTGGGGGTTGTAACAAACAGGCAATCTTTCATGTAACAAATAATAGTATGTTCCATCAAAGAGTCACATCATTTTATTCTTTAGAGTGTGTGTAGTGAAACCACTATGTTTTCTAATATTCACATTACTGGATGCCCTCCACCCTCCATATTTCTTGTTTCTTTTATGATGACAACAATAAGAAATTTTTTTTAATTGATCATTTATTAAAAATATTCTGTATGACTTTCGATATGCAATTTCTTCATCAATCATATCAACAAATTCATCTCTCTTGAATTCTTGTTCTGGACAATATCCTTTTTCATAAATAATTTTATCAGAAACATGGTAGTGGAAGACAAGGTTCTAACCAATTATTTCAATATTTTTAAGTCTGTATTAACTTTGGAATCTATATAATCACTTCCATATGTAATGAATGGTTTTGAGTTTAATTTCAAATCCTTAGTTAAACCCTTTATATGGACTTTAAGGCTTTCTGATTTCCTACAAGTCTGGTTCATATTTTCTATCTATAAATCAATACTTTTTTAGGTTTCACCAAAATTTTATCTACTAATATGGTTACAACTTTAGCCATTTTAGACCCATAAACAGTAATAGTAATGGATTTGCTTTTTATTATTATTCTAAAAGATGGTTCACTCTTTTTGAATATACAATCCACTTCAAAACATGATTTTTGTTTCTTTCATTATTAAATTGATAACTTTCATTTTATTGTTATAGGAAAACACTTTTGGGTTTATAGAATTTTTAGCTTTACATTTAGAAAACATTTTATTAAACTAAGGACTGTATTATATCAATTTTTTAGTTGGGGTGAGAAAAAAAATTCACTTAGATCAATGAAAAAGATATGATTAAATGAATTCATGTAAGGCAATATTTCTGATTATGAGATTTATTAAAGGTGCTCCAAAATGAAAAAATGGCTGTTGCACCACAAGTGATTAAGACTTGAAAAAAATTGCCTAATTTACAAATTTTAATATATTTTGAATAGCGTATAATTGAGATAGTGTATATTGATACAATGGATATGATGGTTATATTGAAAATAAACAGATTGTAATCTATTCTTAGTTGAAAATTGCAATATAATCAGGTTCATTTAAATGATCAGTGATATGATGTCATAAAAGAGAAAAAAAAAACCATCACAACTAAGGACTGCTGTTATTGTATCACAACATTTAGGTTTTGCATGGAATTACTACATATATAGTTAAAGGATGACAATGTTGTTTGTGGAAACTGATTGTATAAGCATGATAATTAGCCTATAGATAGTAAGTTAAAAGAAAAATGGTAGAACACAAAAAGATGGAAAATATTACTTTTATAGAAACAGCAATTAACATTCTATTCCACTGGGAAGCACAAAATATTGATTATTACATACTGTTTATTGGTTATTTATAGTTAATCCTCTAATTTGAAGTTATTATTTTTAATGTGAATTCTACTATTATTCCAACCTTAGCATTTGAAAAAAGAAAAATATAACTCATAAGATTCAATCTTTGAATTGGAAGCTATGGTAGATCTTATGGACTTTGAATTATATTTAAGCTGGATATTTATATTTTATTTACTGCTATTAAATAGACATTGAAATCAAATTAGTTACTATTAACACTTATTTAGATAAGTGAATCATCATTATCTGTTTAATTAAATATGAAAATAAGAACATCTATGTGGGTTTACATATTATAGCCCTTCTTGTAGATATACATATATTAAAAATCATATTTTATAAACAGTTTATATATATATTTATTTTAGATTGATAAACTATGACTGATAAATTGACAAAAAAGAAGAACTAATAAATATTATTTTTATGTAAGGAAGAAATTGTGGTTAGTTTTATGTAAACATCCTGACAAGCCTTCACATAACTATAGAATTGATTGATAATTTTCAAGAGATGGGAAGTTCATTATCAGTAACATAGTGGGTGATCAAGAAATTCACCTATCTATATTAAAAACAAATACCTTTATATTTTAATGAGTAAAAAAAGAGATTTTATTGTAATATTTTGTTTTAGAAATGCTTTAAAATAAACAGATGTCCCAACTTTCATTATGACTATCACTATGCATATATACACTCTATAATAAGAAAATAGATAAGCATCTTTTTGATAGTGAACATCTTACAAAAATATTTCCAAAGTTAAAGACATTATTTTAGTTAATAATCTAGTGCACAGAATTTGAAAAAATCATTATATAATAGCAGTTACATAATAAAATAATGAAAGCAAAATATGTGGGTGAGAAAACAAAGTAATATTTATGACATTGTTGAAACAAGAAATTGAAGTGGATTGGGTCTGGACATGTTGAAAGAAGAGGTTATTATAGTTAGACAATTGAAGTCTTTAATTAGACCTTAAAAGAAATTAAAAGAATGGAAATGATATCAAACACACATATAAAAAGTATTAAACCTTAAAACATCACATGATCACTATCTTCCATGCTTGCTCATAACTGTTGTTATAATAGGCAAAACTCCATCCATACAGTAGTGCCAGTCTAAGCAAGTCAGAATAATCAATGGATGCCAAAAGGCTTGTGCATAAAATCCCTATCTAGTGCCTACTCATCCAATACCCCCAACTAGTTTCTGATGAAGGCCATAAGCCGGAAACTAATTTGGGGATATTGGATGAGTAGGCACTAGATAGGGATTTTATGCACAAGTCTTCTGGCATCCATTGATTACTCTGTCTTGCTTAGAGTGGCACTACTATATGGAGAGAGTTTTGCCTATTATAATATAAAAAGTATAATAAATAATTTAAAATTTTAGTCAGATAAGAGAGATTTTTTTTAAAAGTTAAGTGACACTTAAAATTAATACTTGAAAAAGTTTGTATTGTATAATTAATGTTAATTTTTCATTTAAAGCAAAAGTTTATACTTTCCAATGCTGTAGGTTTATTGAAGTTCATCTTGGTGGTCCTTGATGCATCTCACAATTCAAAGTTCTTTCCATTTCATATTGTTCTAGGTGGAGACAAATCCATTGCTGGCCAATTTCCAGGAAACACCACTCTGGATGCTGCCTCAGCTGGTGCAAATACGGGAAACAATTTATTGCATGACCCCTACATTTTGGACCATCACACACAATCAGCAACAGCAATCCCTATCTCCACTTAAGTTTTCTTTTTAATATCCATTTTGAATTCTTATCAAATTCCAGGATCGATCTTGCCTGGCTTGGTGCTGTTCTTATTGGCAATGATGATTTTTTTCTGTGGTTCGTGTGTTTATTTCTATCATTATTGACCAGCTTGCTTTAGAGTGTGAACTCAAAATTTTATCACTAGTAATTTTTAATTTATTTCTTATCTGACTTTATGTCCAAGGGCCTGTTTGCTATTATGTCGTTATAAAAAAACATTTCCATTCTAAGATTAAAAATAACGAATTAACAGGTTTTTAAAATTCTTTTATATTAAAATCAATCTTGTTTTCAGATTTTTAACTTTAAATAATTATATAATTAGTTTTCCATTTTGCATTATATATATTAATTTAAATAACATTATTAAAATCTCTCTTTATATATATATATATATTTCTATTTGAAAGTGATTTTATTTATAGATCTTTTCCAATTGCATAATTAAGTTAAATTTTATTTCCATCACGTTTAGTTGCTAAGATACAACTTGGCCTAAAGTTATCTCTAAGTTTTGCATCTTGATTACAGATATTAGTTAATTTAATAAATATTTTATACCTATATATGAATGATTGAAATATAAGTATACTTTATATTTGTCTGAAGGTTTGTAATGATGGTATATTATAAGATGTGATATGTTGAACTATTTCCATCATTTATGAGTGAAGGTTGAATGCCTAGAAAATTTTAAACTTTATTTAAACTTTCCAAATACAAACAACTTGTTAGTAATAACATACAAGTAGACAATACAGGTTAGTAATTACACAACATTTCGAGTAGTATTATTCTCCACTCTTCTTCAGGTATTGCTGGCCTATATGCACAGTAACAATATTCACTTAGAAGTTGAATTCACACCTTTAGATTCTTGAATATCGAATTTAAGGCAAACACGACAGAAAAGCTCAGTTGGTAGAGCATTTGCCTTTAATTCGATATTGAAGAATCTAACGGTGCGAGTTCAACTTCTAAGAGAATATTGTCACTATGCATATAGGCCAGCAACACCTGAAGAAGAGTGGAGAATCATACTACTCGAAACATTGTGTAATTACTAACCTGTATTGTCTATTTGTGTTATTACTAACAAGTTGTTTGTATTTGAAAAGTTTAAATAAAGTTTAAAATTTTCTATACATTCAACATTCACTCATAAATGATGGAAATAGTTCAACATATCACATCTTATAAGTATACTTTTGTTATTAAAATTTTATAATATGACATTTAAGTTGTATACATGTGTATATGGGTATTTTAACATAACAGGATAACATATTTACTATTTATAAACTTACAAATATATTTTTAACTTTATGGTATGATATTATTGCACATAAACAAGTAAGCTTAATAAGATTGTAAGTTACCCTTACGATATATATGCATATAAAGGCTTGCATGAGTATGTAAAATATTTTTCAATTTTCTGTTATTTGCTATTTTCATATTCAGGATGTCAAAATTCTATATTTATATTGCTTGACAATTTTATGATGTCTTCTTAATCTTCAAATATTTTAATATCTCCAGTCTTTGTTTAAAAGATACTCAGTTCTTGAATAAAACATTGTCATCAATTCCAACCATTTTCCATCCACTGCAGGATGAAGATCTTCATACATTTAATCCAGTTAATTTCTAGCTTCTCTTTTCCCCAACACACCCACAAAATATCATACATTGTCCATCCATCTCACATGTTGTTTTTTTTTAATGCTTTTTTCAATCTCATGGGATCTAGTTTAAAATTTCAACTGTCTATCGTCATCTTTTCTAGCAATATGTCAGCCCATCTCTACCTCAATTTTTTAATTCTTTCAGTGATGTCAGTAATATCTGTTTGGTATTCTTTTTACTCTCTTCTTATTATTCTTAATGTACATTTCTCCATACTTTCTAAGTTGTCTAAAATCTTTATATTGTATTTTGGTTAAGAGTCCAAGTCTTAGATTCATAAGTAAGAAGTGGTAAAACATCTATTTAAAAATCTGTTTTCAAATACATAGGTATATTTCATTTTAACTTTAAGTTTTTAATTTCATTCATCATGTTTCTATTTGTGTTAATAATTTGACCAAGATATTTGTAATTGATAATTTCTTCTAATTCATCATTATCTTTTGAGAAAATCTATTGAATATTACTTGAGTCTTTTTAGTATTCGCCTCTATTCCTATTTTCTTATTCTCATCTGATAATTTTTGCAATATTTCTTTAAGCTCTGCAACGTTATTGGTAAAAGTAACCATATCTGAAAAATCTACATGATGTAAATAATAATTATTTTTTGTTCCTTATTTTACCATTTTAATTCTAAAATAATTATTGTAAAACTGTTATAAAAAGTTTACATGTAGAATCATTTCATTTTCTCAATGTTAATCTTAGTATAAATGTATAATCTAATAATTGCTGTTGCATTTTGATAAATATTCTTCAGAAATTAGCAATATTCTGGACCAATTGAAAGCTTTAATTACCATAGACCATAGAAATGTTTATAGAATTGAATGCCTTTTTATAATGTACAAATCCAAAGCATAATGGTAATTAATATTCATTGGATTTTTCTATAAATTTTCTCAACACTTGGATGCGATTCACTACGATAAAACCTTTTTTAAATTCCAGCTTGTTCTTTTGATTGGTTAGAATCAAAAGTTAGGTGTAGATGAATTGATAAAGATTTTATATTAAACTGATAAAAGATTGATAAGTATATAATTTCTAATATCCTTTTTATCACCTTTCTTAAATGTCAATATTAATATTTTTGTCCAATCATTTGGTATATCTTTATCATTTAGACATTTGATATATAACTTTCCAACATTTTTGCTATTTCTTTTAAGATACCAGTCACAATTCTATTATTTCATGGATTATTTGTATTCTTCACAGAATTAACTTCATGTCTCACTTCTTTATGAAAAATGCTGGGCAATTCATATGTAATAACTATAGGAGATACTTTGTGTTTTTGTTCTTTATTTCTATATAATTTGTTATAGAATTCTTTCATACATTTCATGATGTCAATTATTTTTTTAATAATAATTTTATCTTTTTTTCTTAATACAGAAATAACCTTCCTTTTAATACTACAATGTTGTTTTACAATTTTAAGATTATCTTCTATATATTTTCTCCCCAATTCACACCTATATTTTCTATCATTATTAATTCTTTCTCATACATTTTACAGAACTCTCAATATTAAATTCTTCTTAATGTATCAATTTTTTATAGTTATCTTCACATATTTTTTTATCACTAGTAAATTACTGTTTGTTTATACCAACTATTTTTTCTTGCAGTTCTTTATAAAATATTAGTTATCTTCTCATTGATTTCAGTCAAAACTTGAACATGATTTAGAACAATTTACAAATTTTAAATTCATTGGAATATTTTTGAAGATTAGGGATATCAGCTGCTAATACCCTTTTCTAACATCTCACTACTTGATCACTTTCTGTTTTGAAATTATTATGAACACTACAATCTTGAAATACATATTTTTTTTATCACAGTTAAATTTTTATTTGGATGCCTCCTTGTTTCATTTCTGTTTAGTATTTTTCTTAAAAAAAATAAATCATAATGTACAGTTTTTCTTCAAACTTCACATAGTTATGCCCTCTCTCATTTCTATCATTATGAATAAATTTATCTATAGCACTTTCATCTTTCAGTCATTTTCCAATTCTAACATTAAAGTTTTCCATGATAATTTTAAAAGATAACAATTTGTACATCAATATAAAAATTTCTCTAATTCTTCATCACAATCGGAACATGTTCGAGCACAAATTATTTGCATTTGATATACCATCAATGTGTACAATGTTCTTCCATTTTATTTATAATGACTTCCATTCCACTAGTGTTTCCAATATTTCTGCCTTTATGTTAAAGTACTACTTTTTAAATCAATTGCCTCTTCACCTTTTTCTTCTAATATTACAAAATCCAACAATGTCCTTTAATAATTTTTATTAGTCATTTATTAGACTAGAGATATTGAACATTTCTTTTTATAATTCACACAATCTTCCTTCACTTGATAGTAATCTGTATAGTTGTGGATACATAAATAAAAAGTCATCAATAAGTGATAGTCTGAATTCATAATCAGGGAATTCTTAAGACTTTCTACCTTCTGCTGTCAATTGCTGCCTTGGCTGGCAACTTTACAACATCCTGGAATTAAGGGGCATAATTTGTTTTTGTTTGTTATGATTAGAAATACCCATAAAAAAATTTATATACAGAGATATTTGAAATGCTTTCTCTGGCAAAGCATTTATCACAAAGCTTGTTAAGCAATTGGCAATGCTCATTGTTTATATCTTACAAGCTTAAGAGAATTGGGTCATGTAATCTACGACTCTTTATTTGAAACTTTTGTCCTGTTTTGAAGAAAACTGTTATTTTAGTTCGGAATTGTCAGGCAACTGAGAAGAAAATTCCATGCTGTTTCTTGATCTGAAACTCAGAAATAATAAATCAATAACCTTACTATATAGGTTGATGTGCTTAGCATTTATCCTATGATTAATCACATAGTAGTAACAACTGCAATGAGAAGTAAGTGTGAAGTGGACATTAGGAATTTGTCCTCCCCTGTTCCTTTAAGCTTTCACAGAGGATTTAAGTTAACAGCAAATTTTTTTTCTGATACTAATTATAAATATATTATACTGCTTTTGTTTGTGTTAAACAGTTTATTAAAAACAACTTGGGAAGCATTTAGACAGTTTTGCTGTTTAAACTTAGATATACACTCACATATTTATGAATATGTTGTAACGGGATGGGGGTGGTAGGAAAAGGGAGGTCTGTACCTGGAGTTATGGCAAATCATCATCCACTTCATATAAAAACATAAATTTGAAATATTAAAGTAATAATAAAGATATTAAATGAGATATTATCACAAAATATAAGTATTGTTATATATTAAGAGAGCATGAGATCAAGAGAATCTCCGAGAGATCAGCCAGTCACTCCTTAAAGTAACTATAATAATTATACATCAATCATATATCAACCAGCATTATCAAAAATCCTAGACAGAAGGGAGACCAATTACAGACCAACATTTTATATGGATTATATTTTTCATATGACAATCAACAAAACCAAACTCACCAAGAAAAATCTTTCAGCTTGCCCAGGGAACCCCAGCTTGCTGAAGATGTAATTATATGTATCCTGACGTGTTTAAAGTCAGAGAAGCATAGGTGAGTAGCGTTATATATGATAACGAAATGTTAAATAATTTCCTTAGTAAAATGACATTTTTATAACTAATAGATATATATAAAATATTAGTTTATAATTGTTTATTAATTAAAGAAGAAAAAAAAGGTTTAAATCTATATTTTTAAAATTTTAAAAAAGGAAGCAAATTAAAAGTCAACCTATGATCATGCATTATTTTAAAATTTATATTAAAGAAAAAAAAAAGATTTCCAGAAAATCTTTTAGACTATAAAAGAAAAGTTTAAAATGCATTGATAATTAATCAATCAAAACAGTTACTGGTTGAAAACTGCTTTTTTTTTAAAAAAGAAAACAACAAAACAGTAATCATTAAAATAAAGTGTAAAACTTGTTAGCAAAATAACAACTGAACTTTATATACTTTCAATATTGAATCAATTATGAAAATATAATTTATTATTGTAATAAATTAAAATAAGTAACGTGAGTGTGCGAAAACACGCACACACACAAATAAGTAAATTTTTAAACATTTATAGTATATATATTTTTTATATACAACTGAAAAGGTTAATCGTGTATTTATTATTTTATATGACGATTGCAATATGTCAATTGTACTGCATAATTATGTGCACGCATATATGTCAATGCTTGTCAAATAGGACATATATGCAAATTTTAATCATTTTTTGTCATTATTAAATGTCAATTGAAATATATTCTAGGCCTATCATATGCCTGCATCAATATATGTAATATATAGGGTATATGAGAACAGAATTTCACACCACCCACCACTCTATCTCATATCATCATCAGTTGGTCCAGATTATCATTTCCACACATATATGCAATAAGTGCTCAGATATATATTAAGATAGCCAACCTTCATACTTTAATGGACAGGCTTCAATCTACTCCACACTCCAACTCTTCAACTGTCCATCCAATTGAAAATCTGATGATGGAATGCTCAAAGGCCACCCTGAGACCGAGATTCTTGTCACACCCATGTTGACCTAAAGTCATTCTGACCACTCATGTACAGGACATAATCCACGTGATACATATACAAGGATGGGCAGACATCTCTACTATGTAATAACTGAAATACAGACCTATCATATAACTGCATCAATATATGAGCACAAACTTTTACACCATCCACCACTATCTCATATCACTGATACACTTGAAAACATATATGTCGAAAAGATAAATAATCACCAATATACATATTTCCTGCTAAACCAGCAATCATCAGTTGGTTCAGATTATCATCTCCACGCATATATGCAATAAGTGCTTAGATATATATTAAAATGCCAATCTTCATTCTTTAATGGACATATATGTCTTCAAGTGTATCAGTGATATGAGATAGAGTGGTGGGTGGTGTGAATGTCTGTGCTCATATACTTTACATATATTGATGCAGGTGTCCCTCTTATATGTATTAAGTGGATTATGTCCTGTACATGAGGGATCAGATTGACTTTAGGTCAAGGTCAACAGGAGTGTGATGAGAATCTTGGCCTCAGGGTGGCATTTGAGCATTCCATCATCAGATTTTTAATTAGATAGATGATTGAAGAGTTGGAGTGTGGAGTGGATTCTAGCTTGTCCATTAGAGTATGAAGATTCTCTATCTTAGTATATATCTGAGCACTTATTGCATATATGTGTGGAGATGATAATCTGATCAACTGATGATTGCTGGTTTAGCATGAAATACGTGTATTGGTGATTATTTATCTTTTCAACATTAGTATCAGTGATATGAAATAGAGTGTTGAGTGGTGGGTGGTGTGAAAGTCTGTACTCATATACCCTATATATTAGATATATTGTTGCAGGTATATGATAGGTCTGTATTTCAGTTATTACATAGTAGAGATGTCTGCCCATCTCTCATATATGTATTAAGTGGATTATGTCCTGTACATGAGGAGTCAGATTGACTTTAGGTCAACATGGATGTGGTGAGAATTTTGGCTTCAGAATGGTCTTTGTCATTTCATCATCAGATTTTCAATTTTATGGATGGTTGAAGAGTTGGAGTGTGGAGTGGATTGAAGCATGCCCATTAAAGTATGAAGATTAGCTATTTTAATATATATCTGAGCACTTATTGCATATATGTGTGGAGATGATAATCTGGAACAACTGATGATTGCTGGTTTAGCATGAAATATGTATATTGGTGATTATTTATCTTTTCAACATGTATGTGTTCAAATGTATCAGTGATATGAGGTAGAGTGGTGGGTGGTGTGAAAGTCTGTGCTCATACACCCTATAGATTACATTTATTGATGCAGATATATGATAGGCCTGTATTTCAGTTATTACATAGTAGAGATGTCTGCCATTCCTCATATATGTATTAAGTGGATTATGGGTGTAATGAGAATCTCAGCCTCAGGGTGACCTTTGAGTATTCCATCATCAGATTTTTAATTGGATGGATGGATGAAGAATTCGAGTGTGGAGTGGATTGAAGCCTATCCATTAAAGTATGAAGATTTGGCTCTTTTAATATATATCTGAGCATTTGTTGCATATAGGTGTGGAGATGATAATCTGGACCAACTGATGATTGCTGGTTTAGCATGAAATACATACATTGGTGATTATTTATCTTTTCAACGTATATGTGTTCAAGTGTATCAGTGATATGAGATAGAGTGGTGGGTGGTGTGAAAGTCTGTGCTCATATACCCTATATATTCTTGTAATTGTAAAATGCTCGGCTAGGTGCATATATATGTGTGTTATATGTAAACCACTGTATAGTAACTTGAATTTTGTATGTTAATCACACATATATAAATCACAATGGGATAATTTGAAATTTTGTATAGTAATGAAAATCAGAAATCTTATATATGTGTAGTCTTATTTTTATAGATCTTAATTTCAATTTTTTATTATTGTTGTTAATAAACTTGTATTCAATAGTTAAAAATTGTTTCCATCATCTCTTGGTCACAAACAATAATAGAGCTTATATTCTCTGAGCTAGATTCGAGCAGAGGGTGAATATATGAATGGGGATGTGTATTTAGTGCTTTTTGCAATCCAGAGATGATCAATCATCATCCTGGTTGGCACAAAAGAGAAAAGCCCATTCACTACCTTTAATTTTAGTTTAATCTTATTAAAAATTTAAGTTTATGGTTGGCCAATACATTAATGGTAATTAAGTCACCAGAGCATTGATGATGATCAGTATGTTTTAATATCCCAACATTATTGTTTAAATTTTCTGTTATGTATTCTGATGGATTCACACTTAAGTGGTGCATCAAAGTTATATTTAAATAATTGCCCACTCTGGCAAAGGCTCAATAGTTAGTCTGGTCTACAGAAGACCCATTTCTGATCCAGTCACAAGATTGACTGTCGATTTATATTTTTATTGTTCAAATCCAGCCACAAGATTGTGGATAATTCATGATGATGAATGGTTTATTTTGATTATTACTTAGACTGACTTTTACTTTTTGATAATGCTGGCTGGTGTATAGATAATTATTATGGTTGCTTTGAGGAGTAACTGGCTGACCTCTCAGAGATTTTATGATCTCATGCTTCCCTTAAATATATCTTACTTATAAGCACTTTTAATACATTGTACAGGCTTAAACCTGCATTTATATATGTAATATATGCAGGATTCGAACTCAAACTTTCCCACTCAAACTTTCCCATGACCCACTACTCTCAGTGTCATCTCATATTGCTGACCCACCTGATCACACACATGTTGAAAAGATAAATAATCACCAATATATGTATTTCATGCTAAACCAGCAATCATCAGTTGGTCCAGATTACTATCCTCACACATATATACAATCAGTGCTCAGCTTTATATTAAGATAGCCAATCTTCATACTTTAATGGACAGGCTTCAAACTATTCCAACTCACAACTCGTCAGCCTTCCATTTCATGGAAAATCTGATGATGGAACATTCAAAGCCCTTGTTAGTGCCAAGGTTGTCATTCTACCCATGTTGACATATTAGTCATTCTGACCTCTCATGTACAGGAGAATAATCCATTTATACATACATATGCAAGGGATGGGCAGACCTTTTACACACTATTTATAAAAATTAATACATTGTACAGTGTGAGGATAGTAATCTGGACCAACTGATGATTGCTGGTTTAGCATGAAATACGTATATTGGTGATTATTTATCTTTTCAACATGTGTGTGATCAGGTGGGTCAGCAATATGAGATGGCACAGAGAGTAGTGGGTTGTGTGAAAGTCTGAGCTCGAATACCACTTATATATACTTTTGTAAATTAGATATTGATTTTGTATTCATGCCAGGTTCATTCCTTTCTCCTGACTACCTCATCTCATTACAATATATATGATAATTTTAAGTATTTCTTTTATACTAGCATGATTAAAGATTTATTGAACAACATTTTTTATTTTTTTGAAATTTGAAAATGGAAATAACCAGATATGAAAGTCTGTTTATTGTTAGTGTGTTTTATATAAAATGGATTTATAGATTTTTATAATTTATAAAATTTATGTAGTAATTGTAAATCCTCATTAACCTTTAAAAAAAATCTCCACAACATTCCATAGAGCTTTTTTAAAAGTCTAGAATCCATTTTAGATATCTTTTTGAATAACTTTTATTGATGGCAGGTTTTGTAGATTATTGACTTATTTATTAGATTGATTAATATTAAAAGCAGTTTGTTTAATACTTCAATATAATATATCATTGCATACAAAGTACTGTATAATTAATTAGTACAGTTGGCTATGTTTTCTCATTATCAAAGGTTTTTACCAAATAAACTTGATGTGGAAAATAATTTAAATATTTTATTAAATATCCTGGATCTGTTAAAATTGGTGGTGGTGGTGTGGGGATTAGAATAATAACTATAATTGCCCCAAATAAAATTGCCACTACTATTATTTTTAATAATTATTTTGATTAATTAATAGTAGACTTATTAACCTTTCACTGAATTATATGATAAAGATGAAAAATTTATTTGCACTGATGTCTCATTAATTTTTCAATTTGATCATTTAAAATAGTTTCATATTATTTCACTAGAAAGATTTTATAAGAAAATAACATCTTGATATTTAATTTGTGTCTGCATACATCAACTTTTCCTGTCCTAAGTTAGGCACGCTTACTTTTATTTTTAAAACAATTGGCCTATTACTTTTATTTTACCAGTTTCTAAACATGTTGTTATGTCTATTTTTACATCTATTCCCATTATCAATTTGGCTTATTTTTGGGAGATAAGTATGATTAAATCTCTATTGTAGACTTGTTGATATTAATTGCTTAGAACAGTTATTAAAAATAGTTATTGTTTTTATTAATATTTCAATAGCATCCAGTTTATTATAACACATGATTATATTTTTTTTATCACCAATGTTATCATTTTTTTAAAATACTGATATTTTTTTACGTTTTGCTAATCTACATTTCCTTAGACTTGTCTGCTATAGGGTTTGGTAACTAACTAAAACTCATAATTGATTCATAATATTATCCAAATACAGGATCCACCCAAATCCAAGGAAAACAGAATTAACAATAAAACAATTTAAAAAAATATATTATTACATACTAAAACATTTCATTTTTAATAAATTTCATCAAAATGATATTATCATTTAATGCTACTATGTTGATTGTAAATTTGAAACCTGTTTAAATGGTCACTCTACTGGGAAAATGTCTAAAAAATTAATTATCTTTTCTAATGGATCAAACCTATTGTTTGATTTTTTTTTAATTATTAACAAAACCATCATTAAGCAAAAGCAAGTGCAAGACATTTTCAATGGCTTCTAAAAATTTTTTTGAATAAACAATATGTATAAAAAATCTAAAATTTCTTCCCTTAAGTAAATGTAATGTAAAATCTTAACCCCTAAATATTGGAATGTATATAATAATTAATAGTATGTACATCTGACCAAGTTATTATATTGAAATAAAACACACATAAAAAATTAAATCATGAAATAGTGTAACTATTCTATTATTAAATGAATATTTGAGAAGCTAAGTTTGTTAATAGAAAACGTAAACATATTATACAAGAGAAAATCTTAATTAAACTAAAAGTAACATAAAAAGTATTTTAAAGAAACTGATTAATATGCTGGTTAAAGGTATCATTATTTACATGGAAATTTTCTAGAAGTTACTTTGTGCCTGCCAAATTCATGGGAGTTACTATGTAAATAAAACACACATAAAAAATTAAATCATGAAATAGTGTAACAATTCTATTATTAAATGAATATTTGAGAAGCTAAGTTTGTTAATAGAAAATGTAAACATATTATGCAAGAGAAAATCTTAATTAAACTAAAAGTAACATAAAAAGTATTTTAAACAAACTGATTAATATGCTGGTTAAAGTTATCATTATTTACATGGAAATTTTCTAGAAGTTACTTTGTGTCTGCCAAATTCATGGGAGTTACTATGTAAATAATTATAACTTTTTAATGTTTTTCTGTTTCTGTGTCTTTCATTAACAAAATTTTATAAAATTCATTTTGTTTTAATTTACACATTTTATTTCAGGGATTGGATGTGCTGGAATTTAACTTTCACAAAGGTGCATGGTCTGATTAACACAATCAACTATCAATTTTTATGTGTTCATATTTATGCATATATTATAATGTTTTTCATGTTTTTTATAGATTCTGATAGGCCTTCTTTTACACACTATTAAGTGAAAGTTAATCAAGCTATGGTGTAGAAAAATATCTTGTTCCTATTTCCAAAAAAAAAAGCTATATTTCCTGATTAACTGGCCTACTAATTATCACGACAGGAATTGTCGAAGAAGTATAAGAGGTTGTCATAGTCAGTAGACTTCTAACTTCCTCATATTCCATAATTTTGATGCAAGTAACTAATAGGGCGGGGCTATGATTTCCTGTAACTTTATTTTTTTAGAGAATATTACACCCGGGGCTTAGTTAATAAATAAACATATTGGCCAATGTAATTTACATTCAAATCCTAATAAGCTAACCTTAATAAATTTAATAACTATCATTAATAATGCACAATGAATAGTTGATATTAGAAATAAATATTTTTATTCTAACAAATTAAAATATTAAAAACACATTACTAATTAATTGGAAAGACTACATGCACACTAATCCAGACATTAAATCAACTAACTAAAATAGTTTAATAATTTAACTTCACTGAAGTTTTTTCCAGGAAGGTCTTTTAATAATAATTCTGCAATGTCTCTATTAGTAGTCATATTATAAGCTTATAGGAAGGATTGTTTGCAAATGCTTAATTTTGTCACAATCGGGATAGGAATAATCTTACCGATAAGTTTTGTAGTACGCATTTTGAAGAGTTCTTTGAAGTTAACTAGTTTCCCTTTGTCGACATTTTTGTAGGTTCTTGGCCCGTCCTAATGGCTAGACTCGACGGTTTTTTCTGAGTGACCTATACGATGAAAGGTATCTATAAACAATCTACTTCAGCATATGAGTAATGGTAGTCCTGCATATAAGTAGTCCAGGATAGGATATTTTTCTATTCTGGACCTAATGGAAGCTGCTAGTTAAGGAAAAGACAAAGATCCAATTTTAAGTTTTTCTGACCTTTTATAGTTGTGATCCATTTTTAGACTTCTCTGCACATCTATTTTCTTTTGTCCATTTATCAGCATACAAGATAATAATCTTGTACACTCTTTCTTAAATTTAAGTTACAAAGTCCTTTTTTTCCCAGCATAATTCTGCCATCTTTAATTAGCTTCCAAAAAAAAGTTTTAATGATTCTAATCTTTTACTTCGGAATTTTTTTTTTTTATTTGTTTGGATTAGTAATCTGCTATTTTTTAAAATTCTTTCCAACTCTAACTTTTATTTTTAATTACATATGAATGAAAAATTTAACTTTCATTGTATGTTTTAAAAAAAAAATTACACAAACTAAAAAAAATTTTTTAATTGTGTCTTTTAATAAGATCGCTAAATTTACTTTTTCTTTTAGCTTTTACCAAATGCCAATATATTTGCACTATATATAAATAAACTGTACAATATATTACTATGTATCTTTGATGTATGAAGGAACATATAAAGGTTAGGGTGCTAAGTTCTCTGTCCAAAGACAGGTTAGGCAATTAAGCAAAAAGTAGTATTGCAAAGTGCTAACACTGGATCATCATCAATGATAAATTACTATTGTTTGCAATGTCTTAATTTGTTTCAGTATATCAAATCATAAGAAGATAATTATAAATAAATGGTTATTATAAATTACTTATAATGAAATTATTAGTAGTCAAGTTAGCTTTCTATCATTTAACGTTACATATATTTATATAACAAAAGTTCCCATTATTTATTTGTAACCTTACAAATTCAATGTTAAATTTAGAGAAATTCTATAAGAAAATCACCAATATATTTTCTCACTCTCAATACAAATCTGATTTATAATATGAGGATGTTTCAGCAATGTCCATCTCAGCAAAGTGTAATAAGATGATAAACTTTTAACTTTACAGACAGATTGAAATTTTACTGTACTTATTACATATTATAATTGTGAAGAAAATGTTTGTAAATCCTAATGATGAAAATATTATGATGCCAGTTTAAAATATGTTAAAAACATGGTAGCCTATTATTGACAATAATTAAGTATCGTTGATAAATCATAATATTTTATTGTCCGTTTTTGCCTTCATGCTACAAAGATTAATATGCATAGAGAAAATACTGCTTATTTTAAACAAACAAAAACTAAAATAATTTGCTTATTTTCTAACCATGATATATTTTAATTTTTAATATGGAACATAGAACTACAATAAATTTTTTCTACATAGTTCCGTATTCTGCAATCCATTTTCCAAGTTTATAAACTTCTCATAGTTATTCTCAGTCTTTCTGAGACCGTTTATGAAATATTTATTCTACTGAATCTTTCACAATATTATATGCTCTTCACAGTGTAGGCTCATTCATTTTATCTTCGTATATAATCACTAATTGTATATATAGCTTTTATGTGAATTTTTCTTTACAGTTTTTATTTGATATTATTCTTACTATACACATCCAAAATATCATAAAAATATTTATTAATAATATATTTCCAAACAGAAATGTAGACAAAACAACAACAACAAAAAAATTGAATAAGAAAAAAAGCTAGGACTAAATGCCAGATGAACTTTATTTATTAGTTGTACAAGTAAATATTCCATTATAATAAATTCTATATAAATATATTTTTTAATATACTGAATAATAAAATTTTACATATAAAAAATAAAATACATGCACACATACAGCTTTAAATATACTTTTTACTAATGCATTTATATTTCTGTTAGTAAGTATGCTTATTGTTTTTTTCTTAATGTTAAACAAATCATTATATGCATATTCATTTGAGAACTTCAATATAAATTACTTAGTAAAAAAATTAAAAAACAATCTTTTAATCTTATACGTTTTTCTAATCAGTGGACCACCTGTTCATTTGCAGCATTTGCTCCATTTTCATTTTACTGTTCAAAATTCTAAAATCGTACCTTTCTTTTTTATCATTGTTAAAAGCAAATTTGTTTTCCATTAAAGTAAATAATTATTATTAAACACGTAAAAAGTAGAAACAATAAAAAGGCACAGCATATTTATGCAAATCTTTCATTTAACTATGATAACAGCTAAATACTTTATCATGATTAGTTATCAAATACAAAATATTTATTATAATATGAATTCTTTATAATATTTTGTCCAAGTAAATAATTCTTTTTCAAGCTTAAAAAGGAATGTTAAATTGTGTAAGGAGCAACTTTAACTTAACTGCTTTATAAGTTAAACATTAGTTATTATTATTAGATCTGCCAAGTCAGTACCAGTTTCTGTTGATCATATGAATCGCATTCTGATTTTTTCAAAATACAGTAATAATTTATGATTGCTTTCTCTCACTTTATATAGAATGCTGTTGCTATGACAATAATTAAGCATTGCCATCATTATCTATATTCCTATTGCCTGATAAACCTATCAGCAATAAAACTAATTAAGATAAATACATAAAAGCAAATAAATAAATAAATAAATAGGGGATCTCCTTATAAAAGATTGCTGTAGAAGCTAAAGTGAAATGATTTAGTATAAATTTTAACAAAGGTAAAAGGTATAATAAATAGTAACGTAGCTTTAAATATAATAAGTCAAACTTTTCAAACATTCTCTTATTCAAAAAAATTATCTGAATAAAAGTGTCATTTTTTAATTATTTTTATTTAACATTATCATGAGTAATAAAACTAACATAAATAAAAAGAATTCCATCTTTAGAGACATAAAATATCAGTTTTAGATAATAGTGACCTCTATGTTTCCCTGCAACATCTTTAATACAATCAGTCAGCAAATTAAACACAGATGTAGCAATGGAATTGAAAACTGCATAACTCATTACGACTGTTTTATGTTCTTATTAAATTATCTGTCTAAACACATGAATAGATTTAATAGTACATCCTTAACTTTAATCATTTGATAAATTATTAAAATAAATATATACGTCTGTGGCATTATTCAGACTATAAATATTATAAAAACAAAAATAATTATTTTGCACTTACTATATTATTCAAATTAATGCCTAGAATCGATCCCAGGATCTCATATTTCAAAGTCTGACACTAACTGCACAATACCAAACACTATATAGGAGCTTATAAAATATGATTGATAAATGTAATTAATTATTATACAACTGTTGTTCAATATACTGCATAATTATGATTATTACTAGACCATATTTTTTAAATAAGTTTATTTTAAAATAAATTATTAAAAGTAATATGTTATTTTATATATATATTAAGATATTTAAATAAAAGTGATTAAGAAATCTAAATATTTTCATTTGCATATACATTTTGGATACTTAGCTGTCTGGCTATAATTATTCTAATTTTGCGAATTATTCTAGCACTTTAGCTTTTCATAATAATCTGACTGCGTGTGTTTGTGACAGCAGAATGCAGTACCTTTCTCCAGTGAGGGGGTTGGATGAGTGTTTGCGACTACACAATGCTGTAGTTGTGATTTTTATGAAAGCCTAAAGTTCTAGAATAATTTGCAAAGTTAGAATAATTGTGGTGGCTGGGCGATTACATCATGGCATCACTATTCCCAAAGTACCACATTTTGTTAATTACGATGCGGTCTGTTCAATTTAATGCAATGATAGAATATATAATATGTAGTAAGTATGTTTTGAGCAATCCTCTCATATTTAAATAAAAAAAAAATATTTATAATAATATGGTTCTAATAATGAAGTGGATTCGGAAATACAGTATAAACATCCATTGATGAAGCTTGACATATATGGCATCTCACCAAACTAATCAATGTTATATTATTTTGGATTTGCCAAAAAAGCTGACCTACATCTCATTATTAGGTATCATCATGTTGTTATATACTGTAATTGTAGTGGCCATGTGAAAAGCATTCCGCCTATTCATAAAACTTTTAACGTTAACGTATGGAGAAGCCTATTCATAAAACTTTTAACGTTAACGTATGGAGAAAGTTTGAATATAATAGTTATTAAAACAACTATCCTCAGCATATTTGCAACAAGATATTTACAAAACTAAAACTAGATAAATTAAGAATAACCTAAACACACACATATGTGATACTACATTAACATTTTAATATGTTCGGAAATGTGAACTAAACTTGCTTTCTTTTAATTTGAAATAAACTGTAGAAAATTGGAATGAATTGAAAACCTCTTTTTCAATTTTGCAGTTTTTTTAGTTTAAATATAAACTGCATAATTAGAAAAAAGTCACGGTTTTAATAATTTTTCAATAGATTTTTTTTTTTTAATAGTTATAATTAAAACTCCACCTAAGTCTGTTGGCTTTCATAACCGGAGTGTTATCAATTATTATTTTTTTGTTGCCGCATAAATTTAGCAGAAATTTTTAATCATTATATTTACTCCTACTATATTTCCTTAATATTTTTTCTTCTTCTTGAAAAGATAAGAAATATATTTAATTATATCTCTTTTGTTTCTTAGCGTTATTTACATGCAGCGATTAAGATAGACGTTTTGATTTACGTGTTAAAATAGTAATAATAATAGTTTAACAGCTGAGTCATTATTCTCAGTATTCATTAGGTTTGATTTCATTCATTATAATGTAGAATTTGATTTACCCCCTCCTCGCTCCGGCATTAATATACAGTAAATAGTTCTAATATACTACGTGGAAGTTTAATTTTATACCAAAGAATAATTTAGGTAATATATATTAATTAAAAGTACATTATTTCATAAAATTTCTTAAAGTAGAAAAACGGGGGGAGGGGATTTGAAATCTATAGTTGTCCATTTTACATTTACTTGTTAATGTGTAATTGGTTTTGGTAATTATACCCTACAATAATAGATGAAAATTCCTGTAATTCTGTCTTCTTAAAACAATGTATTTTATTTAATATGTTGCTAAACTGTAGTAACTATTTTAAATTAATACATCAAATGTCAACTATAACATAACTCGTAATAGGCATTGTTTTTAAAATACACATTTCCAGTTATCTCATAATTTATTAGCTTTAAAATATAGATGGACCTCTGTAAATAACAGAGTTTAAGTCAAATACTTATTGGTTATTGAAATGCATTATAACATTATGGTTAGCGTTCCTGCCTATTGCTTACCCGACCAATTAGAGAACTAACTTTTTATATTACTTGTGGGCGTGGAGGGTGGTAGTAATATATGATATAACAATAGCTTATAAATATATGTCTATATTTTTTGTACACAAGAAAGATATAAGATCATTCACTCATATTTATGGATAAAATAATTATTTTAGTACATCCTTTTTGGTTTCTTTTCAGCAAAGTTATTGACTAATCTAATCATTAAATCTGAAAATGTAAGATTTAGAATTAGATGATAATCTTTTATAGAAATATGTTTCTATACCATTAATTCAAAAACTTCTATTACCTATTAAATTTACAAAGTATTGTTTTCATTTGTTTTAATTGTTCTTATAAGAAAAGGTTATGCTAATATAAATATAAGCTTATTATGTATTCTAAAGTATTCCTGATTATTAATACTTAAAATTTATATAACAAGAAGAAATTTCTATATATCGAAACCATATCTTATAAAATTAATGTTTATTTAAATTTTCAGTAGAGCTTTGGACTATAATGAGGATAGAAAAGTCTTATTGTTAAAATCCCTCCAAAAAATCATAAATTGAAAAAAAACTTAGAAAGAGAAGTAGATTAGTAGTAGTTTATTTGAATTTATCATTTTTTGCATTTAACAATAATTGTGTTAAGTTTTTGTGTTAATTATAAAATATATTTCAGCATTAATTTATGTATAATGTAAATATATAAACCACAATATAAACATTTAAATTCCATTGTGAATGGTGGTCAATCCTATAATTCAACCATGCAGATGTTTTGAGCAGAGAGCTTTGAGAGTATCCAAGGAACAAGTGATGCAATGACTAATCAGTAAAGCACTAAATATTGCAATGGCCAACCTGGGAATACTTTACATATTCAGACTGACATCTAAAAATATTATGCTGTTGTATTCATCTTGAAATAGAACTGGAATTTGGATTAGGCTGTGTGAATCGTAGAATTTTTGGATTTCATGTAGGCTTAAAATTTTATTTTCAGATAGCTTGCATATTGCTTTTCTAGTTAGTTATAAGATATTATCAGCAAATGAGTATCTGCTTTTGTTATCTAGAGAGTTAACATCCTGGTATAATTTGGAATGATCTCATGAATGGCTATGTGTTGAATGTAGAAACAATATAATATAATGCAATATTAATCATTGATGAAGAGATCTTATATTTCCACAGGTACTAATTTATGATTTCCTTTAACATTAATTAGTGTGTTTGCTATGAGGGCTAATGTTTATTATTTTGGTATAAAACTTCTGAATAAAATATTCAAATTGTTTTTCTGTTTTTTTTTTTCATTACCAAAATGATATAAATTGATATAAAGTAATTTTAATTTATTTTATCTTGTTTATCTGTCTGATTAAATGCATTGTTCTATATAGTTTAGTGCAGTGATTGAGTATGGATTCTGGAAGTCAAGTTTCATCAGTCATAGCTCCAGATCTGTCATTTCCAATGTTCAAAATTGTTATGAACTATTGAGAAAAACTATTTGGTTATTAATTAAATGCGTTAGCTACAATTCAGTATATTGAAGCAGTCGGATCTGAGTTCGATCCTAGCTTCATGACATCTTGCCAGAAGCCCACTTCAAATTCTAGTACTAATCTTAAATTTCCAATGCAGTGGGGTTTTATACATTCAATCCATGCTAATTTTCATAAAGAAAAACTATTACATAAATGTGTTCTGAAATTAACTAGTTTCAGGTCTAAATTGATCAATTCTATTAATAAATTCATGATAAAATGATTCATGAATTTATATATATTATAACTGCGTGGATTGTGCATATATATTTGTAAATATTTAAATATATATAATTGTTCGAAAGTTTCATTGCGTCGGGAATGTTTGATTTTATTTTAAAATAATTTGTTAAATTTTTAGTGATTAAAAGCTACATTCTTTCAGTAAGCTTTCAGATTTTCCCTTTCCAAAACAATGGTTAAAGTTTTATTAATTAGAAAAAAAGATAAGTATTTAAAATGTAAGGATTTCCTAATTAAAATCATTTTTCTGATTTTAAGAATTCATTTTCTAATTAGAAAATGAATTCAAGTTAATGAGTTTGAAAGCCTTATCAAAGGAATGTATCTAAAAACAACTAGTAGATTTTGTAACATTGATAATGAAAGAAGTGCTAACCTGAATGCATCAGAGGAAAGTATATAGAGCTCTGAAAAGTTTGGAGAAGGAAGAAGCCATCTTTGTTGCAGAAAAGTGCCAAAATTCTGTGCGTTTCAAAATCATGAATTCAAAAAATGTTCCTATCATGTAAGGGGCTAAACATCAGGAATCTGGCTACGGTTCCTGAAGTCCCCTGAAAATCTTCAATGAAGCTGCTAAATTCTTTCCAGACAAATCATGCTGCCAAAATCAAATAAAATGCTGTTCAAGTAACTGACCAAATGCATGCCTACGTTTTACCAACCCGGACATGTAAACTAAGGAACCAGCCTGGAAGAAATGGGTAATATATTTCCATAAAGAGCCGTAACTTTCTGGCCAGTTTCGACCTTTACTTTACACTCCCTTTAAGCACTCTTCTCATTCCTTAATGTAATGATCTCTGTAAAACTTACGTTTATTTATGCTATTTAAATTATGTCATAATTCTAAATCTCTAGTTCTTAGATTTAATTCTCCTTTCTTACGATGGCGGTTCATTTACTATATTATATATATATATTTTGTGTGATTTATTAATGTTGTTCATTTTTAATTATATGCCAATAATCTTTCGACTCGATGAGCTCCTTTGTCCCAGTTTGCTTTGTGCAAATAATATAATATTAATTCTGATAGTAATTCTCGCTTATTAGAACTAGGTTTATACAGTTCTATTAATCATCGAGTCGAAATAAATTATTAAATGTTTTTTATTTTTATTATTGGCTAATAATAAATTATTAGCTTCAATTCTAATCTATGCCCCAGCTATTTTTTCTCGTATTCACCAATATTTATTTATTCACATATAATCTAAAATGTTTTTGCAAAAGTGTCGCTAAAGGAATCAACTAAATACATTAAAATTCAAATTGTTTTCACTATCTCTTAATATTCAGGAAGGGCACGATATTTGGGGGATAATTACTATAATTTACAAATGCTTTAAAATAGTTTTAGTTAAAAGCTCGTTTGACTTTAATTAATTTGATCAAGTCATCACGTAGAGCATTCTATAATAAATTGGGTTTTATTATTCAAACGGTGATTATCAAGTCATCATCTTTGAACATTGCTGACATAGGGCAATCTTTCCGCTCCATGGCTTGTCGGTGGTGATATTACTAATATTTTAATAATAGAGGAAGAAAGCACTTCCTCCCCCACTTATATTCGGAACACCAAAGGTTCGTAGTTATATCTCGGCCTGGCTTCCTTGTGTTCCCCATCTACTTAAAGGGCAGTAAGACTTGTGTTATACAAGCCACCATACTACTTAACCACCGACCAGCGATTATCTGTCCTTTTCATTTATAGCTCGTAATTCGTCAGCACCGTTATCTTTCTGCTCCAGTAAAGTCTGCTCTGATGCTCGTAATTCGTGATGAAGTGATTTCAATTATAGTTGAACAAATTCTTAGTTATCTCAAATTAAATAGGTTTTCTAATAAAGGTTCAAGTTATACCCTAAATACGTATCTTGCTCTTTATGAATGGATTTGCGAATGTGAAGATAAATCTCACATTCTTCTGTATAAAATAAGAATCATAATTTCCATTACAACTGAATATCTTTATCTGCCTTTATTTTCTTGTTGGGGGCATAGACATAGAATTCCATAATATTGTGTAATACTCATTGGCATATAATAAGGACCACCATTCTTATTATAATTATAGACTCTGCTTAAGGCTAGAGGTGATCAATATAATCATCATTTAAAATTGAACAAAACCATTACTATTATTATTAAAATATTTATAAACACATTGGTTTCTAAATTCTTTTATTCAATAATTATTTAATGTTAAGGCTCGCTGTCTGTGTTGGCAACCTGAACATATACATAGGACTCGATTTAAAATTATCTTTAATCAGTTTATTATCCAATATTAGTGTCAGTTCAGGGGTCTCTAATCTTCACCAACCGTTGAGCTAGTTTCTTGGCGCATAGCACTGTGCCGTCGATTTAGATTTTTACTAATCTGAGCTGGTGAGTTGGGTTTGAATTCAGTTTGGTTCAGCTGAGTTTGGATCTGACTTGCAGTTTGGATGGTGGACGTTTTTCGACCGGTACAATATATATATATATAATTCATATGATAAAGGCCAAAGCTTAATGAACAAATAGAATCTACAATCTGTTGTCAAGGCAACTTCTATAGATAAAAATTAGATTCCACCTTTTATCCTAGTCTAAAATCTATAAATGCACAAATATGCTGACACATTATTGCAATAGATTGAGATTTTTATCTACTTGCAAGTTTAAATTAAGCATATTCAACAGATAACCTGCTTTGACAGTAGATTGGCAATTTAGTTTCATATATGTATTTGTTGATATATATGTATATATTTGTTGATATGTATATGCATATATTAACATACAAATAGAAGAAAAAATTTTATAATGTATTTTTCAATCTAATAGGATTTATGAATTAATATCATAATTTTATTTAATATAATTAAAATGGCTTAATGGTCTTTTTCTTTTTTTTTCGTTGTTATTTTTAATTTTAAAAAATTAATTTTTTAAAAAATATTTGATTATTGTTAAAATTATTTATTAAATAAAAAAAAGTCAAATGTTTCTAACAGTTTTTTTTCCTATTACAAATAAATTTAAATATTTTAAACTTTCTTTTTTTTATATAGTTAAATCATAAGTAAAAAATGTTAATGAAAATTTAGTTTTCTATAATTCATTCTAATACAATATTACATTTTTTTTTACAGCTCATATTATTTATGCTTAATTTATAAACCATTGATCTAATTTTTTAGTTAACAGAAGAGAATTGGCATATATTTTTAATGTGAATATTTTTTTAAATGAATAAAAAAAGTGTCAAATAAATTGAATTATTTTCAATAAGGTTATTCTCTCTCTTTTTTTTTTAGTTATTTTTGTAATAAAAATAGTCATTTTGAAAAAAAAAAAAGAATTTTGAAATGAAAATTATTATTAATTCAACATTTAAAAAGGAATTTATTTTATTTATAATCTGCTTTTTTTTAATCCCAAAATTAGCATCATAGAAAGATAGATATATATGGATTTATTATTTTTCAAATTTATTTTTTGATCTGTAGTTGGCATATTATTCGGAACATTATTTTTCCATATGGATACTTTTTTTTTAAATTTTAAAAGATATTTTTATTATTTTATTTAAAAAAAAACAACTAATTATAATTTTTATAATTTAGAAATAACTTTTTTTGTTTTGTTTTTGCTTTTTTTAAATCATAAAGCACCAATTTCATCTCAAGTTTTTTTATTTTTTATTTTGCTGCTTTCTTTTAAATTTTTTTTTTTTTTATGTATCTACATTTTCAGAGATCAATTTAAAATAAAATATGTCCAAAGCAAATAAATGACTTCTTTTAATTAACCCCCAGCATTATATCAAATTTAATTGTATTTCTTGGTGAGATGTTTGTAACTTTCAACTTTTGATTTTAGTATTCTGTATCAGAATTCAATACATTGGACTGAAAATGGAAAAAAAGTTCTTAAAATATTAAATTTAAACCTTGTAAATATTTAAAAAATGAGTTCACAATGCCAACAAAAGACATTTTCATCAATGAATGTTTGGCAGAACAGAAAGACTTTAGAAAACAAACAAAATCGTTTTGAATTTATATTTAAAATGTGAATGAAAAAATGTTATCTCTGATAAATCTATCAAATTCTGCTTTAAAATATAACTAACTTAATGTCTCTTCATGCAAAAATCTCTTATCAACATCTTGATTTTTTCAAAAATGATTTTACTATGTGATGGTTTTTAACTTTAAGCATCACATGATCACTATCTTATACTAGCACATAATTGTTTATAAACAAAGCAAAACTATATGGAGAGTTTTGCTTTGTTTATGTTTTTTAACTAAATTAATGCTTTCAATAAGAAGATTAATTCACTTTGCTCCAAACTGATTTGGAATAAAAGAGCTGTTGCAATTAGTCTTGGAATCTTGGAAGCATGCCAAAAGCAATGACCTTTTCTTCCACTCAATTCCTACCTTTTATTTTCAGTGGTCATTAAATACTATTTTTAAAATTTGTCTCTGCATACCTTGATGCCAAATTTGCTCTATTACACCTTATTAATATGCCTTCACACAGTAAAGTTGTTTTTTTAATCCTTAATCAAATCCATTGCTGTTTGTATTGATCTTAACCATCACACATTCTCTAAGAAAATATTATTTTGTTAGGCTAACAATATGAATCATACTAAGTCAAACTTAATTATCCCTGATTCTCTCTACTATCACTAATAAACAGATAATCAAAAAATTCAAAGTCTGATATCCAGAATCAAAATACTTTGATTTCGTTATCAAAATCAATTTAAAAACCTACCTACTAGTGATTTTTTATTACAGAGTGTTGCACTTGCTAACTTTGATCCCCCTTTGCTCTCTTTGGCAAAAGTCTGAAGAAACAATTCATCATTTTCTGCTCCAGTGTTTTACTTGTCATACCTATAGAAATATCATTGAGTCAGTTATTAAAGTGCATGTTTCTTCTACTGCCATTCCATTGATAGCATGAAACAGGGTCGCATTTATTCATTTAGGTTTATTATTTTTCTTGTTTATTTTTTGATTTATAATATACTATTTTTACATCAACCCTACATCCAGGACATTTCAATCACTATTTTATAATAAGATTTCGAAAATTAAAAATAGAGACAGGATGCTTGCTCCTTTAGACATTGTTGAAGTTACATGGAGCCTAGTTTTTCTTCTGGTCCCATTATAAGTATTTTAGGTCTGTTCTGCTCTTTTACTTTTATATGCTTTTGCTATGTATTTACAAAATGTATCTTTTGTAAATTATGCACCATTTTATTTGTCCTTTTATGATATACATTATAATATCTAGTTGAATTGTAAATCTTTTTTTTTTAATTTGTATAAAATTTGTTTAATAAAGATCTTTTTTTTTCTAGGGAAAAAAATAGGCATGCATCCATTGTCATTATAATTATACAATATTATTATACTTAGTTATAGATTTTCTCAATAGATGGAATCTGTAATTAGACTCAACATTTTGACAGGAACAAAGATGATATCAGTTGAAAAAATAATAATTTCGATAACTGCAATTCATATTATTAGTTTAGATGGAATATTACCAAAGAAGCTAAAAAGATACATATTTTTTTTATTTAAATATAGTATTAAATATATTTATGTATATTTGTTATATGTAATTTGAGATGGGAAGCATGCAATTTTATAGTTAATTTTATTTCATTTATATTATAAATATATATTTTTATCAGTAATGCAACAATATATATATATTTTTTAGCAATTTGTAATATTTTAAATATATTTAATTTCTGAAGGTATATATATTTATAAAAATGTGATAAAAATATTATTTGGATGCATACTTTAACAGATTACATTTTTATTTCAGAATATGATTTGATAAAAATTTGTTGAAAAACAGAACATTTTTCTGAACCGAAAACAAACTAAAAAAAAGTAGATTACTAATGAATTGATAATTAAACAAAATTATTTATGAAGAAAGTAATCTTATCTAATCACTATAATTAATATTAATCTTAATTTTTTTAGACTGTACTTTATATTTAAACACCCACATTTTGCAAACAATGAACCTATAATGGTTTGAATTATAACATCAGCTATATTTAAAACTAATGATTAATTTGCACTTTATGTGCAGAGTATTTTAATGAAATTTTTTCTTATTAATAGGTTATTGTTCAATCATTTTTTTTATCTTTCATAAAATGATGGATCAAGAATTAACTATATTTATTTTAATGTTATGGATAAAAGTGTATTTAAGTGATGGACTTAGATCTTTACATTTGATTGTATGCCTACAAAAAAGGATTGGCAGATTTTTAAAGCAAATAATGTTTTGAAGCACACATTATTTAAATTCTTTTAAACATTTTTATTATTCTATATAGTTTTAATAGCAATGAAATAGTAAAATATTTGTAAATCATTTGAGTAAATTGTAATATTTACATTGCTTTTAGCAGTTAATTTGAAATTTTAATTAATGTGTTGAATTTGCTTGTGTGTGGATATATATCTCATGAAGATATTTATTGCCTTTACTGATTAGTTACTTATCCTAAGCAAATATTTGGCATGTCTTCTTCATTAATAAGACTCTACTACTATATTGCAGAGATAGTTGCTGTAAGCTTGAGAATCAATGGTTGCTAAATAATCATATTCTTAAACTAGTTGTTGTCTTTGTCACTGAAAAGTATTGGATTTGCACATACACACATCCTTCAGCAATTAATTTATACTTATACTGTCAAAATTAATGTTATGAATTTTAAATACGCTAAGGGTTGAACCAAGTCAATTTGTATAGGTATACAGTTACTGGATTAGGGTTATTCAAGAAAAGTGGTTTGGTTCCAAATTCTTATAATATTTGATTCATAGTTTACCAGCTTTTATAATATAGCGTAAGTGATTATTGGATGTGTAAAGCAGTGTTTTTTAAAATTAAGGTCAAGTGTGAGAAATGAGCTTGAATATAATGACTCAAAATGATAAAAGATGGCTGTGGAGTAGAATAAGGGAATATGTTATTGCTTCTGATATATTATTTTTAAGAGGTATGATTTGGAAAAGTATTGTGCATGCTGGAAAGTAATGTCTTTCAGCTCTTATAAAGATTTAACATATATTTTAAATATTTATTAAAACTATTTATATTAATAGTCTCACACAATAGTTAATCAAGTTTATAACTCATTATAATGATGAAATTGTTGAGTTTCATTTGTCATCTAGTGACAAAATATTAGTGAGGAGAATGCTATGATTTAATTCTTGGAAAAATCTAACACTTTCATCCCCATGATGCATTGATCTGTTTTATTGTAACTGTCTATCTTTAGATATAGCCCACAAAGGATTAGTACTATTTATTACTAGAAACTTTCTACTTGAAGCTTGAGCATATTGAAGTGTTTAGAAAATAATTCAAAATCTGTGAATGTAATATGTAAATAAATGGACTATTTTCAAATGAGCGTTATCATTTATAGGCAACTTCTTTATCCTAATACAAATGATACCAGATTCATTGATTGGTCTGCTTGTGATAATAGTTGTTTGTCATTTTTTGATTGCTCAGCGGTATGGTTTTTTGAATCTATTTTTTAGGAGATTCTATAAATTGAGTAAGTCCGTTACTGAGGATAAGTTTTAAATGAGTCAACTACAATAACATTAAATAAATCAGGTTTGCACAGTTCTATTTGGTATTTTAGATTTATAATTAATTTGTTTGCAAAAATGAATTGAATGTACAATTATGGCCACAATACAAACTATCCAAATAGATATTTGAAATTGTCAAAATTGTCTGATATCCTTGCATCTAGTATTTCAAATATATGAAGCTTTCACAACATTTAGATTATGTTGGCACTTTATCAAAGAAGTTGATTTAGCAGAATTAAATATAAGGCTGCTCATTTAAAAGAAACTTTACAAAATAAGTGAGATAATTGATGTTTAAATTCTTTTGTGCTTACAGAAAAAAGGTAATTGAAAAATTAAGACATTTGGTTAATAAATTGTATGATAATGATGCCAACATTAGAATTTTCTGCATTCTTAATTTGCATTTCATTAGGAAATAGACTTCTGTCTGTGAAAAACTAGTACTCTGCAAACAACAACAACAACAACAAATAAATAAACAAAAAAAAAAACGATAGTAAATAGCAATTAAATAGGAGCTATAATTCAGATTATTATAATTTAAATTTGATGTTTCGACTAATAAAGATTCCTGAACTTTTCTAGTATTTGATTGCCACAAGACCTTCCAAAAAAGTAATCATTCAATTATTTTCTGCTTTGTGCAGTTTAACACAATGGTAGTATGAAAGACCAAAGAGTTAGAGATTCCAGATTGAATATCGGTCTCCCTTTTGATATGATCTCTTGAGCAACAAACTAGTTTATTATTATTTTTTAATTTTAATTATTGACTTTGTAAGGAAGTATTATATACCGGTTTTAAGTTCTTGCATTAATAGAAAGGAGAACTTCAATAATACTTATTATTCAAAGCTTTAAATTGCATTTTCCCTGCAGAATATTTTTTCTAAAGGCAAATGTTATACTGTTAAATTGCATAACCTTTATCTTTTGGACAAGTGCTCTGCAAAAATGCATTTATCGTATAATAATAGGTATTACTGAAGTTATTCTGTATTTGTTTTGATATAAGAATTTATTACAGTTTGATTAAAGAATTTAATTTGTATTACATTTTATCAAATATAACTTCCGTAAATAACATTTGTTTTTTATTTTTTGTCTGCCAATTTAATATAATACTATTCGGTCAAACTAAATCTTATTACAAAATATCTGTACTGGAATGAACTATTATGTTTAAACATTTTTATAGTTTAAAGGTGTATCATCAAAGAGAAATTTAAATAGAAAGGATTATTTATTGAAAGATACATTTAAATACAGTTATTAGTTCTTTGCAAAATGAATGTATTTTACTTCTAATTACTCGATTATAAATTATCAAAAAACAAAACAAAAAAAAAAATTACTCGATTATGTGATTCTGATGGCCACTTAAAATTTAATGAATTGAAAAAAAAAAGAAGCTAACATGGTACATTTATATTTATATTTTTATATGTGTATATGTATGTAAGTGTACTAAAAAAATGGTTAAAAAAATGAAGAATAGGGAGAGTAAGTAATCGTAATAGTAAAATGTATGTAATGAAAAGAGTTATATATAGATGCTAAAGAAATATTATGTTATGAGTTAAAAATATATATATATAACAATAATGTGTGTATATATATAGGATCCTTGATAATGACTATAAGGAAATAGTTGAAACATTGGAAACGTGCATAATGTATTGGAATATATATATTTATGAGGTCTTGTAATAATAATGTTATTAAAAAGAAAAATGAAGAAAATAATTCTATTGGATTTTTTTATATATGAAAGATGTATATACATATATGTACATTATTGGTTAATTTATCTTGGTGACATAATGGAAGTTAATTTATTATAATTATGTGTGGGACTTTCCAATTTGGTGTGATATAAAATTATCATTCACAAATATGTAATGATATTTATTTTTTCCTGGTAGACCATTCTTAATATCCAAAATTCCTCCAATTATGATATTACTATAATCATAGTCTCAGCTTTAGAATTGCTAAACTTTCTACTCGATTTTAATCTGTAATTAAAACAAATACCCAGGACTGATCTAAACATATCTCTAGCTTTTGAATATCTATATAAACTTAAATTGTAATAATCTCCGGTTGTCAAAATTAATTAATAACTTTCTAATTGAAAACTTAAAATAGTAAAAAAAAAAAAACTGTGCTAAACGCCTTTTATTTATGAAATGTAAAAATTTTGTGAATCAGAAAACTTGCCGATTACTACTTAAGTTTTTAGTTTTCCAATTTCTCCATAGATGATGTTGTCAGAACATCCCTTCCTTTATAGATTTAAAGATGAGCCTTTTCTGATCAAAGAAAACAGTAATAAAAAAATCTGATCTTTTTCATTTAACGAAAGCCTGTCAGCAGAAAAGTTTGTCTGAATATTACTATAACTTTTTAAAACAAATTATAATATTTATCTTAAAAGATTGAACAACCTGAAATGACAATAAAATCCTTTCAATATCATTGTTTAGTAGCGATGAAACATTTATTTAGTAGAGATGGGTATTATCAGAAAAAAAAAAAAAAAAGATTTTCAAATCTTCAATTACAACTAACATAATTGTAATTAAAATTGATATGACAAGAACTGACATTTAAAAGAAAATTTAAAAATGTCTTATTAATAAATGACTGAATAATAGAAAATTACATATTATGTCATTATATATATATACTGTTCTAAATTGAAATTTCCATATGTAGAACAACATGACATTCAAATGAGTGTGAAAAAATAGGCTAATTGTGCAAATTTTCTAAGCTGGTAGTCAGTTTTGTTAGAGTTTTAAGAAAACTGTGTTCAAGGAAGTTATCTAGCAAATGCTGCTCCATGTTAAATGGAGCATTATTAAAACACACACCAAAACAAAAGATGCTTAAGAGAATTTGAAGTGAGTTCTATCACTAATTGGATGCATTTAATGACAGGTTTCTTTATAGATTGTAACATATGTGGTTTAGTGCAGTGATAGAATGGTGGACTCTGGAGCTCAAATTCCATGAATTGCAGCAGTGTCATGTCATCTCTGTCATGTCTGATGCTTGAACTTCTTATAAACTTCTGAGCAGTAAACCATTCAATTATTATATGATCATAGATTGGGTTTGTATTAAATTGTATTCCGTGTGTAGTACTTGGTCTTGTTTGTCCACAATTGTTTGAGTCATTATTTAGGGAAATGATGGTTTAGGTAAATGCAGTTTCAAAACAAATGGAATATTTATTACTATATAAATGTGAAAGCCAAAAATTACTGAAGTTTAGATATAAGTAATGAAACAGATGCCACTATTACTGAAGATGGGCAAAATCATTTATGTGCCATTACTTCTTAAATTAATTCAACTACTTTACAATTAAAATTATTACAAAGCTAATAATCCAAAACTCTGACTTTAAAATAAAAATTTATGTAATTTAGGGTTTTGAAAAGTATTTAATAACTGGCATCTTATAGATCATATTGTATCTCAGATAAAATGCTAATCATACTAACATGCATGTATTGTCTTATCTAGCCCTAAATTTAGCTTTCAATTGACTATGTTCAATTATAAAGAACCAATATTTTTTTATGCATTACACGAATAATTTTTGAGAATATTATCTAATAATTATCTGTCATATTTCGTGACAAATTATTGAAGCATTTAGATAATATACATATCTAATGTTATGTTTATTATTGACTGACAAAAGATGTTTATATATAATTTTTAATTCAGGAATGTCCACTAGATTATTAAAAACTATTTATTTATTAGTATTGATCATAGTTAAATCTCTTAAAAAAGATGTTTGCTATTTTGGATTTTTTTTTTTGCACTATATTTTGAAATGAATGCACAGTCTCAAGAAAATAGTACACTTAGAGAACACCCTTACTTTTTTAGAGTGTAAGAATTTGTATAGTACTTTAAACTGATTTTTAATTTTACTTTTAAAAATTGTTTGAAATTTATTAAATTTTTTTTATAGATATATTAAACGACCTCCATACTTCACTATTCTTTTTAAATTCATATAAATAAGTATACAATAAAAGACAAATGATCTCCAAGATGCATTTTGTGCTGAACCAGCACTGATCAGTTGGCCCAGGTCACTATCTCTCATATATATTTCCATTATACGAAGAGCATTTGTCTATAGTAAATTGTTGCATTTTTATTTACCATTGTCAAACTCACTCCAGTCACAACTTTGATATCATCCACCTCAGATAAATACAATAATGATTATCATTTTCTAAACTAGAGATTATTATTGGAGTGAGTTTGATAGTGGTAAATAAAAAATTACAATAAAACATTTTTCTTTCATTAATAATTACATTTGTTTTTTAATAATTTCTAAATTGTCTCATGGTCTTTCTATTTTCTGCATCTCCTTTTACTTTAAAGTGAATAAACTAATTCTTGATGTGGAAATTCTTCGTTAATGGTCTTTTGAAGATGGTTTATGGTAAAACAAGAGATGATCCTTTAGACTAGGAAAGTTTATTTTTTTGATATGGTTGTCTCAATTTAAATAAGTCTTTTTCCCCCCACTAATTTTCAAGTAACATTCTTTTAAAATAAACATTCTATTTAAAGAATTCATAACTAAAGATACATTGTTGTTGTTACACATCACCTGAAAACATCTAGGTGTCTGAAAATTTCAGATTGTCTACTTAAAAGTTAACTATCAGATAAATGCTGGCTTTTGAGTTGGTATTTTGGTTCTGGTGTTTGAAATATCCTAGCACCTCACTGAGGAATGCCAAAAGCATAAAACCAGTTTGAGGATAGGGATAATTTCCAGATAGAGATTTTTTAAATGCTTTCCCTTGCCACCATTTATCTATAAAGTTTGCTAGAGCTATTGCATACTATTTAGTTTTTATATTGTTGTTGTTGTTTTTAATTTTATTTTTATGTTTATTTTAATATAAAAATTTAAAATAGTTTATTGCTGCTTATTTTGAAGATAAATGTCTTTATCACCATAATCACTGGCATTAAATTTCTCTTGCAAGATTCCTTCCCCCCCTTTCCCATAATAATTAGGCAAATATTTTGATCATGTTCCTTATGTCAGTTTAAAGGATTTCTTAGAAAAATTTGTTTTATTTATTAATTATTCTTTCTTCTTACTTGATGACTATTCATCACCATTTAAACTGAATCTTTACAATGTCTGTTAATAATGGCTTGAAGTAATTATTTATTTATTATGAATCTTAATATACTTTGTTCTTATTTTATAAATTACTTGTGATTATTGCTTTATTTCTGAATTCAAACATCACATTTTATAACCATATGCTAAAATAGATTTACATTGCTTAAAACCTTTTTTAAAGAATGTAAAATTACTATTATTATTTTCATGTGTTATCAAGTCAATATTGACCCATGATAATCATATGAATGGTTTTTTCGCAAAGTGATGAATTTTTTATTAGGATTTTTAGCCTCCTCACTTGAACATTTAGATTCAGTTTGTACATTTTACAAATAGCATTAAGCCATTAAATGCATTCCAAACTATATATTTATTTCATTCTTTTAACTTTTAGTAGCACATAAATAAAGTTATCAATTTGTTATTCTATTTCATTTCAATACATTAATTTTATACAAACTACAAACCATATAGTTAATGATTGTCAAATCTATGGATATATTGATCTGAAAGCAATTAAAATCCGTTAATGTTGTGCACAAAAGTTTATACTAGGCCAGAATAAATGAATCACATCATTTTGTTATACTACTCGAATGTGCTCTAATTATTTTTTCAAAACCCTGTATTGGTTATTTCATGATTGGTTTATTAATTATGGTATTTATTGATAATATTTTAATACAAGATAAATATAGCATATAGTACTATGCTATATTGTTTGCAGATGTTTTCTTATATATACCATTATAATTGAAGACAAAGAATTTAAAATATACTTAATTCTATAACCAAATCATTTTTTTTATACATAATAAGTCTTAATTTCTATACGGAAATGTACAGAAAGTACCTTGGTCAAGGCTCAAACTAATACAGACTATATTTTATGAAGATCTATGTAATTTTATAATATGATACAGCATGTTTTAATTTCTTTTTTTTAAGGAGAAAAGAGATATTTAGTTTGAAAGTGGATTATATTTGATCATGCCATTGTTAAAAATGAAGGCAGGCAGAGACTTATTGTATTTAGCTTCAAGAATAATTTTAGCATAATTATTATTTTTTTGTTGATAAAATATAAGATATCTGGGAGTTATTCAAATTCAAATTATTGACTTCATCTGGATTTTGTGTTTATTTTCAAATAATAAATTCACATACACTTATAATATTGCAAACTGTAGTTCAAATCACTCTATTCATCAGCAATATTAAAGCATATCTTTAATATGTGCATAGTTTTAAAACAATAACATAAAAATTTAAAGTGATCTCTAGAATTTGAAACTTTTAACAAGCAAACCTTTTACATTTATGGAAAAAGACACAAGTCGAAAGAATTATAAACTAAAGTTGCAGTACTTTGAAAGTACTTTGCAAACGATATCTAAATTAGTTCATTTCTAACTTTTCTTAAATCTTTAGACTATATATTTTGCCACTGAGAAGGAACTTTAAATTATTACTGACAAGCTGTCTAAGAGTAAATGTCCAGGTAAAGATAAAACTACTGAAATTCTTAGAGAAAATAAATATTTCTAATACTAGTCCATAACTTTAGATGCTGACTTAATGGTATAATATTTTGTAAAGGATATATGGTGCTAAGATAATACACTTTACAAATAAAGATGATGTTAATTATGATATCTAAAGGAGTAGCTTTTTACATGAGTTATTTTAAAATTTATACAAAAAGTCATATAATTATTTTTCTTAAAATACAATGAAACCTATGGTTTACAAAATAGGCGACCCACTGGGATGGTTTTTAAGCGTAAACAACTTCAAGAAAAATATAGGGAAAAAAGTTAATCACTCTTCATTGTTTTCATTAATTCAATAATCTATACATGAGTAACAATTTCATAGAATTTTAGAAAGCCCTGTCTAATTGTGTCTTCTTAAATTTATGGTATTATCTTCTATCACTATTGAAATTAGTTTGGAGTAATTATTTTCATATTTAATGATGCCAATGGTGATGTCAAGAAAGATATCAGGATACTTTTTTTTTTTTTACTGATAATACAGTTTTGTAATTTATCTGAGACAATGTAGTGTTTGTCACTCAAAGTAAATATGAGAAAAGCTGCAATACTTATTCAAGAAACAATTATCATTTTTACATCATCATAAATGTGCATTGCCTTAAAACTCACTTTGATAATTACAAAGATATATGTTGTAAAAATAAATAATATTCTCAAAAAAAAAAAAAGCAGTTCTGTATTAGATAATCTATCAAAAAGAATGGGGAATATTTCAAAATTGACTTGGTGGATAATGATTCAGAGATCTGTTATTGTTTCAGGACATTGACAACACACTTAAGAAAGGAGATTAAAACATGTACTTGTTTGTATTAAGATAAGTATAAATATTAAGTGGCTGGTCAAAAAATTGGTATAAAGATATTGTTCTGTATTCAGTAGAGTATAAATATTGAGTAGTAAACAAATAAATTAATACAGAGATGTTGCTATATGCTATAGTCATATCTCTCATGAAAATATTCTATAAAAAATACTTATTGAGCAGTGCACAACAGAAGAATGGTTTAGAAATGTGGATGTCAATGCTTTTTGAGTAATTAAATAAAGAAAAGAGATCAAGAGATAGACCAAGGCTGAAGTTTCAATGACATCAGCAATGTGTTATTGAAAGATTGGCCCTTTGTTGTTTTTGTGCAGTAGTAAAAAAGTAGATTCTGGAACTCAAAAACCCATAGATTGTACATCCAACTTCAATTCTGGTGCTTCCAAGCAATATTCATTTCAATTATTTGAAAACTTTTCTATCATTTCTAAGTAGAAAAACCCACAAACATATAGGAACCCCTGCACATATAAACTATTAACAACTTTTGGAAAAACTCTAGAAGGCAGAATATGTAAAACACACACACACACACACAAAATAAAGCATCTGAATGGTAAGTATCTATGTACTTGTAGTATTGAAACTGACTATGCTATCCAAATATAAAAAAGATTTATCCATTAAGTATCTATTTAAACATTTGATAGCTAGTTCCCAATATTTTTTACTTGTTTTTGAAAATGTCTGCAAAGACATAAAAGACCATCATTATTATATATATGATCCTGCGTAGTTTATTTCAATGTAGAACAGTGAACTCTGAAGTTCAAGGTTCAAGATTTGCATCTTCAAATCTGTCAATTCTAACACACAAATTTCTTATGAACTCATGAACAATAAACTACTCAATTTCTTTTAATTATATTCTTATTGAACTGGGTGGGGTAGTAGATCGATTACAAAACCAAAATCTAGCATAAAGTTTATTCTTCAATAAAAATAAAAATTGTGAAAAGCAAAATTGTAAGATTTACTTTTATACATAAAAAAAAAAAATGATGCAATTATTTATTAAATTATTATAAATTCGATCTACTCCAGCTGCAATTTATGTCTTGCACCACACCAGTCCCTCCAGAGGATACCTATGACCAAAATGAGCTATATGAGATACATAACCACGACTATATTTCCAGCCCACAGATCTTCTCCATTGTTAAATTCAATACCTGTCATTCAAAGCACTTTTTTGTTTCAAAATAAACTTCAGGTACCAGTTAATTGCAAGAAGTAACTAACATACCCTGAATGATGGCAAACTAATTCAGCAGCTAAGAAATCTCAACTAGCTCAATCAAAAGAATGATATAATAAACTGCTCATATAACTTCTCTGCTAAATTGTTTTTTAATAGTATAATTAAGAAAATTGACTGACAAATACTAATTTCTAAAATAATTTATTTTAAACATTTAAAGTTAATTGAGAACTAATTTATGATTTCATCATTTTTTTTTCTGAATAAAATAATAATGCATATCAGCAAATATCCTCACACATATTATAATAAATATAAGCATTAAATAAACAAATATCAAAATATATAGTGCACACACACTCTTTCATATGAGCTGTTAATTTATATGATTTTCAAAGTCCTAATGTTATTGGTTTATTATTTCAACCTGCACATACATAGTTCATTTTATGCTGGCTATTTAGTTCATTTATTAAACTGACCTCTGGAAGGCTTCAAAGATTGCAGTGACTATATTAATTAGTATCAAGAATTGGAATAAGAGAATGTTATTACCTATTGGATTTTCAAATGTGGTGGCTTCAAATTATTTACTGCTGTATGTGTGTTTTACCAACTTATTGGATTGAAGGCTTCTGTTATGGTCCTGATGATTGCTATTATGTGCTACTACTCTTTCAGGCAGTTAGATATTCCTGGTGGCTTCAAATTATTAGATGGGCATTGCTTCTATCTGGCAGACTGCTGATGTTCTCTCAGACTGAGGCTGGATTCTGGCCATATGTTCCAACTTTCTGTTTAGCACTGCATTTTAAAAACTACATCTAACAGATGACTGGATCTAAATATGTGAAAGACTGCCTGATGAAATTTTTGGCCCTATTAATATTATGATCTTGTTGTTATTCTTTTTTAATTAGTTTTTAAATTCGTCCACTGCTTTGATTAAGTTCTTAAGATTTATTTAACTAATCCTGTTGTTTATGGATTTTAATTAGTAGCCATTGCTAATCCATTCTTATGTAACTTATCAGTATATGAAATCTTTGAGGGAAATTTTTAACTTCAATTATGAGTTTTTCTTTTATATTTAACTTTCATATTTTAATTTATTTTTAACATGCACACATTTTATTATTTTCTTTATATTTAAATACAATCTACTCATGCACACACATATTTTTATTTCTTTAAATAAAATGAAAAGAGAGCATTTTAATTTCATATAAAGATTTATTTTTAAACTTTTATGGTTTTAACTTTTCTTAATTAAATTCTCTCCCCCGAAGTACTCTTAAATTAATTTGTAAAACCTTACAAATGACACAGGGTTTAATTTCCCCCAGGCTAACTGTATTTTCTTTTTTTAAAAAACTCTAAACTTTTATAAACAACAACTCTCTCAAACTTATTCTGACTTACGTATTATTTATTTATGTTTTTTTTTTTTACAATTTTGAAACCACATTATTTATGAAAAATTTATTTTAACAATTGTAAACAACTATTTTACATGGAGCACTTTTCATTAGTGGTACAATATATAAATAGATAATATGATTGGATTTAATACTATAGATTATGTGAATTGATAAATTATTGATTATACAATGAACATTTATTGTCAAATGTAACTTCAAAACTGATTGAATTTAATTAAAAAAATTCTGATTACATTTCTGAAGTAATATCTGCAAATGACTTAAGTAATCATCATTTACCCCATTTCTTAATTACTTATGTCAATCTAGAAAGTCCTTAAAACTTGTAAAATAACTAAAAAAAAAATTGTGGAAAAATTCTCATGTTTTGATATTTACCTTTTTCTTTCTTAAATTTTTTTAGTTATATATTTATATATACACACATACCTATTTATTAATAATAAGATTTAGATAAAATAATGAACATATGTTTAAGTATCATGTAGAGCAGAAATAGAAATAGTACCAATGGAGTATTTTATTTTTTTACGGATAAAATCATAGGCAGGTCATAAGTAGCATATGATAAAACGTTCATATAATTTTGAACTGGTCTGAATTTAAAGTAATCATGTTATTATTGGTTGTTTAACCAGAGCACTAGACACTAACTGTTTATGTTTCAAATGCAATAATCTCAAGGATAATAATTATAATAACTTCATTTACCAAAGATTAGAGAATGAAATCAATTGCTATCACATATTAATGCTTACAAATTAAATTCCAATATAATTAATTATTGAAAAGACCAAATTACATCCGAATATTGTTTACTAAAACTGTGTATTATGAGCTTTACATGCAAGATATTTATGGTTGAGTTTCATTAATAGTGCCATACTGTGAAAGTGATAAATTTATAAACATGAATTTTGGACATTGGAATCATATTATGTAGTTAGAAAGTGATTTCCAAAAACAATCCTATCAAACAAATTGCCATTTCTCAATTATGAAGCATTGTGATGGAAGTGTCAGAATTTTGTAATCCATATCATAGTATTCTGTTTGTCCACTTACACTCTGCTTAGATGTTCTATAGCTATAGTCTGAATATTTTGTATAACCAGGTTTATCCCAATGTACAAACATTGTTTTGAAATAATACTATTATTTTTTTAAAAATAATGATGCAATCTAAACAGTCCAGTCAGATATTTGAGGAACATTAAGAATACACATTTTCTACTACTACACTATCGAAAGTAACAAAAACAATTTTTTTTCTATGCAAAATATATTTAAGATTATTTTTCATAAATCACAATAATGTGGATGTTTTTGCAAATGTCAGTTTTATAATGCATAGTTCTTTATAAAAATTTGCTAGCTTTTATGATTTTTTTTAAAATAAGTTTTTGAACTTTATCCAGAACAATACTAAAACATTTCCCCTTCGGAGAAAAGCCACATTTTAGTATTTTTTTAGATACTTGTTCATCGTATTTTATAATTTTATCACACATAAAATATAAGCAATTCTTGATGCAAATAGATATGTAGATATTTCTACTTTTTGTACAGCATATGCACACACGCACTGTTTTTTTTTTTTTATATATATATAAAATTATTATTTGCTTATATCGTAGTATCTAAATATAAAATTGTGAAAATTAATATTTCAATATTTAAAATGATTCATTTTTAATTTTGTTAATATATATTGTAAAAAAAATCAATATCAAAGAAAGAAAAAAAATACCACCTTTACTTTGTTAGCTGTAATCGGTATGAACATTTTAAAGAGTCTATATAAAATTAAAATTATTGAATATATGTTGTGTAGATTTTGCGATCGATATTTTTTTTTTATATAACATTATAAATTCTGAATTTTTTTTCATTTTCTACTGTCAAATTTTATTAAAACAACAGTCTTTGAACACGTAAACAGTGATTTTGTGACCATAAAAAATATCATTTTGTTTAAATAATTATATTGTATATATGCGATTGCATGCACGTTCTCATATAAGTGTACTTATATTTACATATTAATAGTAGTCCATAACCAACTTCTGTGCTAGAGAATAAAATAAAGGGATGAAAAGTTGCTCAAACCGGCAATTTGCAAACCTAATAAATAATCCTTTGTTTCTCTATAAGAAGCTGTTGGTTAGATTCTGTGCAGTAAGCTGTTTAATGTAGATTGTTTTTTGCTTATTATAATGCTTAATTTCACTACTAGGTAGAGTATGATAATTTTAATCACACATTACTAAAGTCATATTATTTATATGATGTAAATACAATATTTTTTCGTATATTTTACAGTGATTTTAAAAAATGCAATCAATTTTTAATCTTGCGGAAAACCATTAAATGAAATTTTAAATTACGTAATAGTTTTTTTTAAAAAATGTTTTTAAATTTACCTCTTAATGTAAATTGATATTTTTATTTTTTATTCACTTGTTTTACATAGTGAAAGTATAATTTATTAATAAGTTATATCCTTTGCTTTTTATTTATGAGGATTACATTTTTATTACCTATATTGAGAAAATATAATATGGTTTATTACTCAGGAGTTGAATTCGAGCACACTATAGAGCTGGCCTGCAATGCACGGATTTTGTATGTTTATCTGTGCTACTCTACCAAACTATGTAGAGCAAAATAGTTCTTAAATATGTATTTTTATTTCAATCCTAACAAGAAGACTAACAATGAAAAAAAAAAGATATTCTAAGGATATGTGATATATATTTCACATTGTGTGGTAGAAAGCAATGATAAAGTAATAACCATATATTAAATTTTATATTATGGCAGAATACTTTTTTATATGATTTCTAAATGTGGACTTTGACTTGATAGCACTTAGATAATAATATTCCAAAACTGCAATGGTATCTTTTTTTAAAAAAAAAATAGTCTATAGTTTTAGAAAAAAAAAAAAAGTACAGTGAAATAAAATACTGAGTTTTCTTGTTTAATTATAAGATATAGTTGCTGGGTTTTTTTTTTAAAAAATTGTATTTCTTTTAACTGTTAATTAAATATACAATTAAAATCTCATTATAATGGCTTTTACTTGATACCTCATTGCTATAATAACGCTGCATTTAATTTATGCAGATATGCATTTTTCTGTAATTATTAAATCACCAATCTGTTAAAACTTTTGTCATATCTAATTAGCACAGACAAAACATTATTACATTAGTACTTAAAAATATCCATCCAAACAACTTAATTAACATTATTAATTTATAACAAATTTGTTACTAAAAATAGTTATGAATCACTCCACAAAATATACTTAAGCAAATTTACAGACCAAGAAGTAATGTTATTAATATTTATTTGGGGTATTAAGCCTGAATATTTTTAGTATGGCATTCATGAACATTTAGCAGTAAATCCTTGATATTTATTTGGTGTAATAAGCCTCAAAGTTAGCATTCATGGAAATTTAGCAGTAAACTGCCTTAACACTAAATGCAATGATGTAATATGATTAATACATCCATACCTCAATGCTTCAAAGGTAAACCTCAAAGGAATATAGATGTCCTTGGCATCCCCCTCCCCCCAGAAAAAATAAATACCCCAGAAATAATTCAAATTTATAATGAATAAAATAATCATAAAGAAAAACAATATGGGGATTATATATTAAATATTCTAATGAAGTTGATTAATAAAATAAAATATCAGTAGCTCTTTAAATCCTTGTATAACAAAAAATCTCAATAAATACTGACAGGGAATACAGCAAAAGAAAGCCAGAATGACCAGTAAGAAAGAAATGTGGATGAAAAAAGCAAAATATATTATAATAAAACAGTGAAAATTATATTATTTCAATACAAGAACATTCAAAAAAAGTTTATTTCAAATATGGATGATAATGGTTTTACAAGTGTTTCAGAAGATGATATAGTAGAGAAGAGAATAACAACATGGCATTAATTATTTAACTCAGACACTATCATTTGATAGCACTGATTTAAGACACATCAAAAATATAGCACTTACTGATCCAAATGATACATTAGAAATATAAATAGACAAATTAGAATTTCTCTAAAGTTTTTTCACATCAATATTAAATTATTTTAAAAGTATAGAGAAAATTGACACATTATGAAATTAAAAATAAGTATGCTAAACATTGTAGGATTGACTTCAATTCTAAAAATTTCCAACTAGTGAAATGGCTAGACATTGTACAACCACATAGAGCTGGTGCAGTAGAAACAAAAAATACAATGGTTCTCAGATAGATCCCTCAGTCTACTTCAACAAAGTGGGATACCTAAGCATTTTTACAATGCTATCAGCAACTTTATCAGATGCAGAAGTTAATTTAATGAAGTCATACCCATTTAGTTTATTAAAATATTATACATCAATGATCATTATCTACTTACAACACATCATAAGTCCATAAGTTTAAATATAGTTTTTGCATATAGCCCCCACAACTATAAAACAATGAATAGAATAATTTGAATCATAAATTCATTATTTGTATCTTTTTACTTATTCTACTGCTAATGGGAGATTTGAATGTATCATATAAAACATTTTAATCTAGATCATTACACCTCATTAATATATCACTAATGAGGGGTTAAGGATTTCTGTCAAAAGATACAGTCTCATTTAACAATGGAAGACCATCATCACTTACAGATCTGTATTTATATTCATCATTAATACATCACTCACCTAAATTTTTTTAAGTTTGTCCTCCCTTTTTAAATTATCCATCAATAATGACCATTCTTGATCTAGAGTATACCCACTATTCAGTGCATCACAAAAAGCAAGATACTTTTACATACAAGAACTACAGAATTTATATTCTCAGAATTTACCATATTGAAATATAAAGAATTTGGTCCTGATAGAAAAATGGATTTCATGCATATAATTTCATACAGCATAAACTATGTCACTAAGTTCACAATAGTTTTTATTTCTTAGTACCAGAAGATGAGCTATACAAAAGAATCAGACTGTATACATGTATAACAGACAATAATTTATAATAAAATTAAAGAAAACAGTCAAATCTATATATGGCATATTGAAAGAATCAATATCAAAAAAATAAAATCTGTGTCTCCCAATCCCACACTTGAACAATAGGCTCTAGGTCATTTACTTACATCAAGTCCCCATGGTTCTAATAATAGGGGACATGATTGTTGTTGATGATAATATGCTAACATCAACTTATTTACAATTTAAAAATAAATTACAGAAAGAAGCAGTATTCAAACTCTCAAAATTACTTTGGAACAAAAAGATGATCAAATAATAATGAAAGCACAAGATTATTTTTACAAAATTTGAATAATATATCTGAATCTACCCAGCCAGGATCACTAGGCATATCAAAGTTTGTATTTACACATCTAAGTCACTTCACCTCTTTAAGCAAGATTGATAATTTAATTTACCCTTTGATTATTATAAGTATAACACTATGTTAAGAATTGGCTCCTATTAGCTAAACCGGTAGATGTTATCTGTTTAAGCACATTTAACTTTAAATATATATCTTTGATTATAATATAATATTCAATAACTTCTCTTCTTCTTTCATTCTTTATTTTTGCTTTTCTAATATATAACATATAATAACCACATTCCACTCTTTTTACACTTTGAAGAAAAATATATTTATTTATTAATATTACAGTTTCGACTGTTCCTAGCAGTCTTCGTCAGATCTTAATATCTACTAAACTCTCACTGCTCTACTCCTCCACAGTTGAAACTGTAATATTAATAAATAAATATATTTTGCTTCAAAGTGTAAAAAGAGTGGAATGTGGTTATTATATGTTATATATCTTTGATTATTGCATTGTGGATGTATTTTTAATAAGTACAGTGCACACAATGTTTTGCTGCATCTTTTTTAAATAAGATTACAGTTAAGCCACCCATTATACTATTTTGGGTCTGTGTACCATGCTTGTCCCTGAGTTTAAGACCAGGTCACTTGAGTAAGCCATCCCTGCTCTTGAACCACAAATGTTCACATCATTGGCAGCAATATTTTCAGTCTTAGATACTGTGCATTTCTTTGCAAGAACCCATCCACAAAGCAGCTTTGTTAGTAGTATTTTGCCAATGCTATAGCACATATTGGCAGTCTAAAGCTGCCAATTCTTTCCTCCTTTCAGTTAAATATTCAGTGTTCGTTATCTGTTTAAGAACATTTATATCTTTGATTATTGCATTGCAGATGCATTTTTAATAAGTACAGTGTACACCATGTTTTGCTGCCTCTTTTTTAAATGGAATTATGTTTAAGCCACCCCATTATACTATTTTGGGTCTGTGTACCACACTTGTCCCTGAGTTTAAGACCAGGTCACTTGAGTAAGCCATCCCTGCCCTTGAACCACAAATGTTCACATCGTTAGCAGCAATATGTTCAGTCCTAGGATATGGTGCATTTTTTGCAAGAATGTGTGAAAAATTACACATCCACAAAGTAGTTTTGTTAGTAGTATTTTGCCAGTGCTATAGCACATATTAGCAGTCTAAAGCTGCCCATTTCTTTCTTTCAGTTAAATATTCAGTGTTGGTCTGAAACTGCATGTTGGCAACTAGGTTAAATCTATATCAGCTTGAGCTTATTTACATGCTCACATCTTATATATATATATATTGTAACCTTCTGGTTTGGCACCAGAAATATTAATTATAATTATAATACTGTATCAGTAACATCTGATGTCATCTTATTAAAAAAAAAGAAATAACTTGAACTTTAATTTTTTTTTTATTAATGACTTAAAACTATGCTTAAAAGCACTTATAGATGTAATTTGAAAATTATTAGGTGTTTAATATCTTACTTTAGTGTGTAATTAATGATAGGATGGGGGGGAAGTGGCTTGTCACAAAAGTAGTCAGTTTAGTTTGAGTCAATTCTAATTTATTTTATTTGTCTGCAGAACAATATTGAGATTTGTTTAGATAATTCTCTAGTTCATTTGCTTATAATATTTTAATTTATAGTGTAAACAGTGAAATATGTTTAAATCATCATCATTAAAACTCATTTTAGTCATATCAGTTTAGTACCTGTAATACATTATTTGTAAATATTCATGTAAGTCTCTGCCATTGTTCATCTTCATTTTTCATTCATGAACTTCATTAAACCATCAAATATCATGTTTCATAACCAGATATCTAATTTTACAACTAATAGTTTTAAAAACCAGCTTAATTATATTTTAAATGAATTTATGGATCACTGGACTGATGAATTATTAAACAACAATTATACTATAAAATATTTTATTTGTTAAAATAATTGTCATTAATTTTATTCTATTACTTTAAAAGTACAGAATATTCTATTCTTAGTTCAATTTAATATTTAATATTTTTTTTATTTAACAGACAAAATAGTTTTTTTTGTTTCTTCTTTCTTTCTGTCTTTTTCAAGATAAGAAAGTTTCTTGCATAAAATTATCCTAATTAAAATCTTAGTGCAATGGGTGGAGTAACTCTGTCTAGAGATCTTTAAACTTTCAAATGACCTTGGATTATTGGAAGAATAGATACTTGGGTAATGTTCTGAGATCTATAAAAGGAGTTGATTACAATTCCATGGGGGCTGCTGACTAAATTTTTCTACTACTGATTGATCTCCAATTCACTTTCTGAACGAAGTTTTAATAGTAGAATTTTTTTTGTTATAAGCTGATTCTTCCAAGACCAAGTTTGAAAGTGAAAAGTATTATTGGTTTCTCAATATGAGAACGTAAACGGCCATAGAGGTACATTAATCTTTACTCTTGATTAATTGTTTAGATTCTCAAATCATTATTTAAAATGTGTATGTGCGTCTACCCTATAAATTATTTAAATTTAATTGCTGATATGGAAAAAGGAATGAAAATGCGTACTTGTATTTTAAAACTGTTTTATTTAAACCTTAATCATAATTGTAAAAAAAAAGAAGAATGTCTGTTTATGTTTCAAGGTTATTTTTCCTAAAATTTAATTGTAATATTAATGGAGCAGCTGAAATGTATGAATTCTTTTATTATTTTGGAAAATGTGTGAACTTGTTATCAAACATATCAGGAACTCTTAGGTGTATGAATAATTTACTTTTATTATCATTATTGTTGGAACACTTGCCTGACTATTTATATTTGTGCTTATTTGAAAAAGAAGAATAAATGTGTAATTTAATGGACTATTTATTTATTTGTCTCCTAATGCTCCAATGAATGAACTTATAAAAATAGTATAAAACTGAATATGATTTTTTTTATTAATTGTTTTTCTCATGTGTAGTGGTATTTTCTTATCTAAATATTGTTAACAGATTTACAGGAATTGAAGTGAATTTTATAAGTTAGTTAATTATATGCATTTATGAATGGCTCTGAAAATATAAAACATGCTTAAATATATCTCACAATTGAAATAATAAATTATTACTTTACCTATGTCATAATTAAATGTTTATTGCTTAGTAAAGAATTCTCCTATATATAATGTTAACAGCAGTTTCATTAGCTTTGCTAAGAACATTGAATACTGCTATTCTGAATTCAAAATAATATTATTTGTCTTACTGCAGGAATGTGTTAAGTGTTCGTCAGTATTTATCTTTATACCATTTATTATTGTTATTTAGTACATGACCAAGAGACATCATTTACAAACTGTAAATAAACTTTTGATTTTTCAACCAAGAAGAGGAAAAAAACCTTTAGTAATTATTATTATTTATTAGCATTTTAGCAGTTGTTTTATGATTTATAATATTATATTATTAAGGTTTCTCTCCAAGAACGTCTCATTAAAAATATAATATGGAAAATATTATATTAGGTATTTTTTTATGATTATTTGGTATAAGTTTTAGCATGTGTTCATATTATTAATATACGTGCGCATTAGAAATGGAGACATCCATTTAATGTTGAAGGGGTGATCAGCTCTTTTAAAAAGAAACTCATTATATAAATTTTTATAGTATATCTTCGCATTTTTCAATAGATTATAAAATAATTATTTTCAATAATTATTTAACCCAGAGTTTAATGATTTGTCGTTTATCTTAAACCAAACTTTTATTTTATTTTTTGTGCTAATGCAAATGCACTAAAAAGGATTATTTTGTCTTACCTTGCCAATTGAAATTATTTTTGCCTTGTTTTCAACCGTAATTAGTATATTTCCAAGTTAAAATATTATATTTATCAGATATGAAATATTTATTCATTATTGCTTGTACAGTTATTAATTGGTATTTTTACAGTAGTTCTTTACCTACTGAGATTTGAAAGTTTCTGTGCATTACTATGCTTATATATGCATGTCTATTATTAAATCCAACTATAATAATGTTTGAATTGAAAGTAAAAATGATATAATGCCATCGGTTTCGGAGGATGAGAATGTGCCAATTGAAATTGAAAGATTAGAAATTTAGTTAAGTATGAATTTATTGTTCTTTATTATGCTTGGATAGAAAAGTATTTAGTGGCTATGTAGAATGAAGTTAGTTATGTTATATAGTATCTTATGGGATTGAGTAATCTCTCTCCTTTTAGTTATTTGAATATTTGACATGGGTAGATTGCATAGTATATTGTATGGGATAGAGTAAACTCTCCCTTTTGTTTATTGAAGTATTTGTTAGGAATAGATTGAATTCTCCAGTTCTGATAGTTGTGTTGTATGAATTGGAGTCGAAGAAGTCAAGTATTTTATCTCCCTTATTTTTGGTGATGAGAATTTGTTTCCACCAGTTTATTTTAGTCTTAGAAGTTAGACTTGGGAGTTATTGTATTGTTATTTATATGATGAGAATTGTGAAAGTCTTTTATCCCCATGTGCCTTATGGAATGTTTTCATCTTTTACTCATAGTCAAGTGCCAGATAATTTGTTGATAAAAAGGGAAAAAAAAAGCAGAATTGATTTTTTCACAAAACAGCTGTAGTAGAATACGTGTTAAAGCTTGGTTGGCCATTGTCATCATCTGTATTATTATGATTTTATTACAAGTTCATAAGTAAACCGATTGGATTGATTAATGTTAATTATTTTATGACAGACAGCATAATTTTGACACATGCATAAAGTATTAATTTAAAAGATATAGAAAAATCCATCATTAATGCATAACTTTAATTATTATTTCAAATCATTTTATATTTATCATTTAAATTTTATATCATCAATTTTTATAATATTCAATCAACATTTGAGTGGGCAAGCAAAAGAAGACAAAGTATAGTTAATTAATAGAATTATTTATTTTTATTTTGTAAAGACAAAGTATAATTAATTGTTAGAATTATTTATTTCTATTTTGTAAAGACAAAGTATAGTTAATTGATAGAATTATTTATTTATATTTTGTGAAGACAAAGTATAGTTAATTAATAGAATTATTTATGTCTATTTTGTAAAGACAAAGTATAGTTAATTAACAGAATTATGTATTTCAATTTTGCAAAGTATAGTTTGATCTTATTCTTATTTTATACTTATTCTTGGTTTCAAACCCTTCTAATTTTAGTTAATGTGCATTTGAAGTAAAATGCCATAATTTTTAGTTTTATCCTATAATTTAGTGTAAATATTTAATAGACCTATCAACTTAATTGATAGCTTAAGAATTTCCATCACCTATCATTAAATGTTGAATGTGTAGAAATTTTTTAACTTTATTGAAACTTTTCAAATACAATAACACACAAATAGAGAGTTAAAAATTTGATATTCAAGAATCAAAAGATATAAGTTTGACTCCTATTCTAATATTGTCACTGGTCAGACCAACAACACCTGAAGAAGAGTGGAGAATACTACTACTAGAAAATTGTATAATTACTAACATGTGTTTTTTAGTTGGGCATTATTATTAACAAGTTGTATGTGAAAAGTTTAAATAAAGTTTAAAATTTTCTAGACTTTTCAACATTTAATAATAGATGATGGAAATAACAGAACATATTATCACATCTAAAATACTATCATCACAAACTTTCAGGCAAATGCTTTCCAGCTGGCTGACAATATATAACCTAAAGTTTGTTTAAATTCTTTATTTTTTAATGAATACTTTTTTAAAAAAAAAAAATTTATAATGCATAAACCTTTTTATTTTTATCCTTCTAATAAATAAACAAAGGCAAAACTCTCCATACAGTAGTGCCATCCTGTGTTAACCAGAGTAATCAATGGATGCCAGAAGGCTTGTGCATAAAATCCCTATCTAGTGCCTACTCATCCAATATCCCCAGACTAGTTTCTGGCTTGAGGACATCATCAGTGAGGAGCCTTGGATCTGAGAACACTGCACCTAGATCTTAGGATTTTATGCACAAGCCTTCTGGCATCCATTGATTACTCTGGTTAGCACAGGGTGGCACTACTTTATGGAGAGTTTTGTCTTTGTTTACAACATTTATGTGTTAGTATGAGATGGTGATCATGTGATGTTTAATGGTTTAACTTCTAACAAATAGTTTTTTATATTTATTTTTTTAAAATTTTCATTCACTTTTTCTTTTTTCAGTTTTAAAATGATTCATACTTTTACATTTTTAACACTACATTTTATAGTTTGTTTTTTCAAATTCAAAGAAGCATATATTAATTTTTATTTGACATTTGTTTTGATAATTGTTTTTTTCTCATTTTTGCTAAATAAATAATTGAATGGTTTATTGCTTGAGGGTTCATAAAATATTTGAGCACATTTCACAATTTATGGACCTTGAGCTTCAGAATTTGCCACTGTAGACCCCACTGCACCTAATCACATAAGGTACTTCCACACTAATCATATAGTAAACTGAAAAATTATCAATGTGATTTATTTCAATATTCATTTTATACATATTTTGATTCTATCTCACTCAAACCATTTTATAAATTCATGTTTAATAATAACCATAATAACAATAAATTGACTGTTTACAGCAACTTAGAATTAAATCTTGATCACATTCTGATTAAAGAAACTGAGAAAAAAAAAACACTCAAGCCTTCAAGATTCAACTTTTGGATTATAATGGCTTTGAAAACTAAATCATAAAACATTTACTGAATGGAGAAGATCTAAGTTAAGCAGATTCCAAAACTATAGTTAAGAAAAGAAAAATATTTTTAAAAGATACATAGTAGTGGTCTTATTATTAATGGATTGAATTATCAGTAATAATTGCAAGATATAAAAGATAATCTTTGACAATGGATTGAATAATAGGCCAGAAGAGCTTTTTCTCAAGTTACTTGGTGAGGCCAAAGACTACAATTGGAAAATATGCCAGCACTGGTTAGCCACTCAAACATGGGACCAACTGGAAATCTAAAGATCAAAACACTTAGGTGTTTATTGGACTGTTATGGCAAGATTGACTAACTGGATATAAGGACTCCTATGCAGAGCCTAAAAGTTGTTACATTAATGTAATACAGTTTTTCCCATTTGTTATTTATTGTTAAAACTCTGAATTTGGTGATCAACAAGTGGACACAAATAATTCCTAAGTAGCTTATTTTTATGTAATTCTTTACAGTTGTGACAGGCAGATGGCCTTTTTTTTTTTACCATTGGTTTTCTTATTTATTGTTTTCATTGTAGAGCCACTGCCCATTTGTAAGCATGTAACCTATAATAAGAAAGATGTAAAATGATATCCATATGTATCTTCTTAAGGTGTGAATAAAGTTGTTATTTGAAACATAAAAGTATAATAAAGTCTATTTTGATGTTTTAATTATAATTTCAAGTGAGTCATTCAGTATAAATTCACATTCTCACTGTTGAATAGTTGTAAATATTATTTTCAGGATTATGTTTGGTTATACCCCCTCTCTCTCATGCACATAAAATGCATGAAGTCTATTAGATTATATGAAAAAAATTAGATTTCAAATTTTTTTTCATAAAATACTATTTTGTGCTAGAGAATGATTTTCATTAATACTAAGCTCTTTACTACAATATATTTATAAATTTTAATATTAATTAAACAAGAACTCATTTTAATTAAATTGTTGACTGTCATAGGTGACAAATTGAACTTTTACGCATTTGATTGAAGATAGAAATTTCTACTTTGTGATACAAAGAAAAAATATTTTATTTCACTACAAAATTAATATATCATGTAAAATAATAAAGTTGAGAAAATGTAGTCATTATTATAAAAACAAACAAAGAATTTAAACAATTTTAAAAGTTATTAATTTTATTTACGTTCATAAATTATTAGTTTTGACAAGTTTTAAAAAGACGTTTTGCATTTCCCATAAAATTTGTCATTGAAATGTTATATAAAAAGCCTTGCCAGTGATGATTAATGCCACTGATTATGAAAAAATGAAATTTTTTGTATTTTGTAATTTAATACAGAATGCAGTTCGCTACAAAGAAAAGATTAACAATATGACAAATTAACTATGCCTTAGCATTGCTTTCGACTGGGCAGGTCATATTCATAGTATTAGATAAAGGATTTGTGAGAGTAAGCAGATGTAGCATTATATTTTATCAATTATTTATTGAAAAATAACATTTATAAATTATAATATATAAGGACAGACAGACATACATATGTAGCAACATTTATTGCACTGACTATTATGTATCTTTTTAATTTTTTAAAAAAGATATTAATAATTTAATAATTTTATCTTTTGAAAATAATTTTGAAATCATGAGTTAATCAGAGCTTTTATAAATATTCATACTGTATTACAGAAAGATTACTTCTAATAATGGAAAATGTAATTTTAATATTTATAATAATCATAATTATTGGTTATTTATAATTCTTTGTCCATGAATTTATTTTAAATTTGTGATTTAAAAACACAAGTTTTAACACGTATATAAAAATTCTACTAGAAAATGATATACATCATTCGAAAGCTAAAAAATTCTCTCCAAAATGATGTAACAAATGCATTATATAGTTCATGTCATTTTCTAGTTAATTTAAATAAAAAACAAACAAAAAAAAATTTGAATTAGTGTTCTTAATGGATATTGCAATCAACCATTTAATAGTGTTTCTTTAAAACCTGGCCAACAAATTTATAAAAAAGAAAATGGAACTGTAATTATTAAATGATCTTTTAGTTTTTGAAAAGAATCTACTTAATTATTTTTTTTCCTATTTCTCTTTACTTAAATGTTATTAGGTTTTATTTTTAAAAGCAAATAAAATATTATAAATGACTTGCATATTATTTTTCTAAATGTAAAAGATTATTCTAAAATATTTTTTTTTATAATTCAATATATTATGAATGTATGCATCTAGTATATTCTTTTAATATTGTAAGGCATAGCTTTGTAATGTATTAATTATATAACTGGTTATGTTAGTATAGATATGTCAATTAATAATCTCTCTCAGTTTTAAATAGACTTAAAATAAACTATACGATTGATTTAATATTCATTCTTTCTAGGATAAGTGTATCAGACAATTCTATATAAGAAAATGAATTAAGAGAGGTTCAATCTTTTATCAGAACAATTATTGTCTTATGCTATATCTAGAGATTTTTTAGTGACATGAACCAATTGCATCAGTTTTAATCTCAATGTATTACATATATTAAGTATTAGAAGTATTTTATATTACATATTTTCATTGTTTGAATCAGTGTAATTGAGAAAATTCTTGGACATTTCAATTAATAATATCGATCAATTTAAAATATCTTTACAAAATAAATTATTAAAACTGGAAAAACTCTCCATACGTATTGCCACTCAGTGCAAGCCAGAGTAATTAATGGATGCCAGAAAGCTTGTGCATAAAATCCCCATCTAGTGCCCTACGCATCCACTATCCCCACACTAGTTTCTGGCTTGTGGCCTTTGTCAGTGAGGAGCCTTGGATCTAAGTAGGCATTAGATGAGGATTTTACGCACAAGCCTTCTGGCATCCATTGATTACTCTGGCTTGCACTGAGTGGCAATACATATGGAGAGTTTTGCCTGTTTTATTAACAGTTATAAGCAATTATAAGAAATGATGATCATATGATGTTTATTGGCAAAATAAATTATGTGATTATTTAATATTCATTGTTTTTAGCCTAAGTGTTTCTAAGAAATTTCTATATAAAAAATAAGGGCATGAGAGAGAACTGATCTTTTTTCCATAAGAATTCTTGTTTTATGCTATGATTAGAGAGTATTTCAAGTACCTATTGTACCAGTTGTGTGAGTACATATATAAGAAGAATGTATAATTTAAAAAATGTTAAAAACATATACTGAATATAAATATACAAAATGGTTAAGTTGTTGTAATTCCAGTAAAATTTAGGATCATTCATTGTGAATCCAGTTATCATAATATTTTTCTGTAACATGATGAAAGAAGAACTTTGCTAATTCTATATTATACTTTTTTTAGGGTTTAAAAATATATCAGAGGTCTTAATTAGCTTAGAAGGTTTATGGGTCACTTAAAATAAGGTTTTATTCAAAAATTTAAGGGTTGTTATCTATAGTATTTTCTTCATATTGAAATTTGAAGATAGTATGAAATCTATATAATATGACTTGTTAAAACGTTTCTAGTACAAACTTTTTCAACATGAGTATATACAATATATCTATAATTCAAATTTGTAAAAATAATTATTAAAAAATAGATAAATTATAATTAGCAATTTAATAATAAAATCATTATTTCTTGCTCCCCCCCCCCCCCCCACCTAAAAATATTTTACCATTAAATGAAAAAGATTTGTAATTTTATTAGAATAGTTACAAAATAATTTGCTTTCTTGAAAATTACAAATTCCAACTATATCATCAAACCTAGAAATTTTGAAGTCTGGTAGTCAAATATCAACCTAGCACCAGCTATTATTATTTTAATGGTGCTTATATTAAAACATTCTTTTAATACATTTCATTATGAATTAGAGAAAATATTTAAACTCATATAAATTTTTCTTATATTTATGATTTTATTTTTTCATGATTATAATGTAAGCTAAGTTTGGAAATATCTAATAATTTTAATACAAAAAAAATCAAGTCAGATGTCACATGATCTAATTTAATAAGTTTGTATTTACAAATGTTATATATAGACTTCACTGACGATGATAGTAACAGAAAGTGGTCTGGGTTGAGGATATTCTGCAAAGCTTGTTAAGAGTTTATTTTGTGAACTCTATATATAACTAATAATTTTATATATGTTTTAATTGGTTTGCTTTAACATTTCAAATGTTGGCTAAGTTAAGATTTATTCTGTATGTTAATTTTGTTGACAGTAGCTGAGTGCACTTTCAGTTGGTGAAGCAAGGTTCATAGCACTCATGGATGACTGCAAACCAATTACAAATAGGATAAAGAAGAGAATAACCTGAATACATTTTAATGTAAATAAGGCATTTTATAGTAAATAAGAATATAGCCTAAATTATAAGCTTATAATGTACTACCGATAGAGACATTAGCTATATTATTCAAGAGACTTTCAGTTACAGCTTTCTAAAAGAAACTTAAGAAGTGAACATTAATTGTTAAATTGGTTTAATTATTTTAACTAACTATCTGGATTATCATGTATGTATTCTTTTTCAATTATATTAATAATTTATCATTAAATATTTTAATTTATATTAATAAAATATTTACCTTTAATATTAACTTCATTGTGTGTTATTAATGTTAGTTTACTAAAATTTAAATGTATAATTTACCTTTGCCAATATTTATTAATTAAGGCCTGGGATTAAATGACCTGAAATCTTAATCACAATCTTGTAATTATCGTCTTTATAAGTTATGATGTGCTTCATGCAGAATCAGTGCGTCTAATGATTCTGGCGCCCTCTAAATAAATTAAAAACTGATTCTGCCTACAATTTAAAATCATAATAAAATAAAAGTCAAATTAATCGGGAAATATAGCTATGTTTTTAGAAATATGAACAAAATATACTTTCTTTTATATAGCTTGATTAACTTGCACTTGGCCTAAGTATAAATTAAACTGTGAATGTAAATTAGACCATTAATGGAACAATAGCTGCCCAACTTAAGGCTTCAACAATATAATCATGTCCTGAGATGTCGTAATTAAAAAAAGATGTTACACTGATTATACAACTATTAAAATAATTTTTTTAATATATCTATAAAAATCATGATTGCAACTGATATAGATTTTAATTCACAGTGTTACTAGGTAGGCAGATACTTGAGAAGGGAAAATCATTGCCTTGAGTTCTTATGCCAGTATGTAACATAAGACCATTCTTAAATGCCCATCAGTCTAATAAGAGCAGGGTCCCAATAAATGGGAGGGTGGACCAAGCACCATTAGCCAATAAGTTTCAAAAGAATGTCAAAATTAATAATTTAACAGAAAAAATAAAATAAATGTTAAAAAAGATAGTAGTTGGCAAGCAGAGGTATTAGATGAAAAAACACACAAACAGAAACAAAAAGACTGACCAGCTGAGTGCAAGCATGCACCTTATAAATAATCCGGCGGTTGTGAATCAGTTTTTAAATATCTGGATATTTTTTGGCCACCTAGGGAAGCTTCAACAGAACATTTAAATATCTTGGGTGATATTTCACCTTGGATCCACTAAGTGAAGAGGCCAGGATCATAATAGTATGTAGCTATTTACAAGGGGGGTCTCAATCTTGGTGGGATTCTCTATATCATAAACCCATCACTTTTGCCAAATACAGAAAAGTTCTATTAGATAGTTATTAGGGCGAGGATTATCAGAAAAATATTCATCACCAGGTATCACAAGATAAATAGCAACCTGGTGAAGCATTCATTTTTCCAGAAGGCAAGTGGTGAGAATTAAGCTCCTTAACAGTCAATCCATTATCTGAACAACAAATTATTAGGATAATTCCCACAATTTCCCACTACAACATCGAGCAAATACTCACAGTTACTGAAAGGAAAACAGTGAAACAGATGGCAGAATTATTGAGTGCTTTTGACAGCACTAGACCTACATTTAATGTGAAAGATAGAGGATTTACACCCCAACCTAGAGAGCTGACTATAAATGCCATAAAGTATAGACATAACAAATTCGGAGAGTGGAGCCTAAAGAAGACAATACTCTAATAGCCCTGAAGGAACAAAAATCTTTCGGAGAACAGGGAGTGATTGTGATATCACTCATAGAAGGCTAGAAGAAAGGCCAAGGGGTGATTCACAATCCCCCAGCATTAGTGGCTATTCATTGAAAAAAATATATTAAAAAACTGCCAGATAAAAACAAGATATGTAATCTGATGGATTAAGCCAGCTTGACCTAATTAATAATGACCAAGGATCTCAAATAAAAAGAAAAACGAGTATCAAAGTTAGTCTCAATAATGAAAAATTAAATAAATAATAAAAGATAAAAATAAATTATTAAAGAACTTAGTGTTTTGAAAATGTCAAAATAAGTTAAAACCAATGATATACCCCTTGATTATGTCTTCTCTATTGTTGTGGCAAATCCAACTCGTAAGTCTGTAAAAAAAAACAGTGGAGCATGACTTAAATAAATATGTATAAAATCAAGTTTTTTTTGAAAAAGATAAAATAAATTAAAATGATGTGTTCAAAATAAAAGTCAAATAAATAAACGTGAAATTATTTATAATGATGAACAGAAATCATTATCAAGTGAAAAAAAGTTAAATTAAGATTTAGGTATGTGTGAGTATTTGGACAAAGATATAAATTTCAGGTCCAATTTTGGATTGGCTTGGATTAAGCCTTATCTTGCCATGAATTTGATCCTACAGATGGGTAAGTGTAAAGATTACATAATATTGATGATGATATGCCAGTAAGAAAAGTCCTGGTTGTATAATAATAAATCTGGAAGAAAATTTCTCAGTAGCTAAATAAAATAAATATTTTTCGTGAGTCAAATGGGCAGTAGGACTAATCCTGCCAGTAACCTTTTAATCCTTCTTGCAACCTTAAAGTCCATGTCCGTGATCCGTTGTGCACAAAATTGGTCCATGCTGTAGTTATAACTTCAGCAAGAAATTAAAAGTTGGTTTAATCAACACAAAATCGATCTATGTGTTGAATTGCCTAATACTTTTTTGTCTACCTTCCTTGATATTACCATTTATTGTTTAATAGTGAAAGATTAACTGACAGGCACTTTGAAAAATACTTAAAGTTATTAAAAATGAAGAATTTAAAGTGGACTGATACATTTAAATCCTCAATTAGGGAGGGTGTGATATAACGATGTGTATATATACACATAGCTGAGTGTGTGTATATATATATGAGGTACATGATTTACTTGTTTGTTAAAATAAATAAATAAAATAAAATAAAATACAAAACTAAAATCAATATTAAATAGTTTGGGAAGGAAAAGTTAAAATAAAAACAAAAATGTGGGAATAAGTTAGAAATTATTTAGTAATTATAACTTATCTTTCTTTTACCTACTTTTATTTTTATATAATTCTTTCGAAAGTACCTTTGTTAAAAGTTTTTTTTTTAATTAAAAATATTTTACAATAACTAGCACAATTCGTACAAAACTAATCAGTCTCTGGAGATTAAGATTCCAGATTGATTAAATGAACAATGTGGGACTAATTTCAGTATAATCAAAATGGAAAAACAAGCAAATAAAGGAATGTACTAATTAATTAAAAAGGTAAAATATATCAATAGCGTGGGTGAAAACTCGAGCAAAGTTGGGGTCAAAGTGTACGAAAAGCTAATATTCTTTATTGTTATTATTCAGTCAGGTTCAGATTTCAGAATTCAGACTCCAAAATTCCGACTTCAGATTAGTCAGAAAGTTTTATAGAAGATGGTTAAAAATATAACCAAGATCAACCAGCAGCAGTGAATAAAGTCAACAAGCCACTAAAAGTCCAGCATGATGAAACTATTCTTCTACTATCGTGCCATAAGAGAAATGAGTGGCTAGATCCAAAATCTGGTGTTCGGCCATTTTCCCCTGCTCATCTCATGTGTTAGCCATTAAAGGCTATGATGTATTGCTCTGACTCACCTTCTGCCCATGTTTGAACCTGCTATGCCAAATCAAAGGAAACAGCCCATGCCATAGGTCACTAGAACCAAGGAAGAAGCTTCACTATCCTGAAATACTTGCTTACCAGGAATAACATCCGAAAACGGTGAGCATCCACATATGAAAACCCAGAGTCTGTGCTGTACTTAGACCTAGGTAACTATTATCCGATGACATTATTAATAGAACTTTTAAATTCTTAACACTAGTATTAAACTTTAAAACCTTCCCCTAAATAGAACTTTAGATTTCACTCAGAAGCATGCATATTTGTTTTTAAATGTTCAATATCTCTTATGTGTTTTTATGTTATTATTATTATTGTCTTTGAATAAATTTATGTAAATTATTAGTGTTGTTCATTTCTCTCTCTCTCCATTTATCTAAGTAAATGTGTTTCCGGTCTTATGTTTAAGAACTAGCTATGGGTCAAGTGCTTGAAATATGTTAATGACATTTCATGGGTTCATCTAATTTATAAATATCCCCCATGAGGTGTTTCACATTTCATGCAGCTGGAAGAGTTACCTAGGTCTAGAAAGGTGACTGCCTGTTTAATGTTTTTATTAAATCTTGGTCTGACCGTGGATACAATTGGTATGTAGATATTAATCATATTTACTCCTCTGCTTGGTAGCAAGGTCTTAAAAGGTCATATTAAAAATTAATATGATTTAATAAAATAAAATAATAAGTAATTAGATTTGGAATAATTCAGTAAAAAGCTTTTATATATACAGCGGTTCCCATTACAATATATATATATCTAGTCCATGTTTTTAAAAAATATTAATATACTGGAAATAATTATCTAATTTATACTGTAAGAATTTTTCATCCTAACACATGCAGGGTGCTGTTTTTTTAATAACATTTCAATGATTTCTTGTTGAGTATTGAGGAAACTCTCAAGCTTTAATACCCCTTTTAATTATCAATGGCATATTTTTCTTTTTTAATTTTCTTAAAACACATCTCAATTCTAGTGCTCTTAAATTGTCACCCAAATTTCTAAAATTTGTATACAAACTCAATAGGAGTTTTTCATCATATTTATATTATCATGCAATTTAACCATAAAAACATACTACTATGAGTCTTGTTCCTTATTTTATAATCTATAATTTTTTTCTTCTCCTTTCTTGTTGTATCATAACATTTAAATCATATTGTAACATTATAAATATAATTTTGTATACCTTTTCTATTACTTTATGCATAATTTCCACTTTATTACCATCAAATTTGTTAAGTATCATTTAAACCTGAGATCGTACATATGCTTTAGAATAGCTTTCAATCCAGACTGCCAACACCCATCGTTTACATTTTATTTAAATACCTATATCAATAAATATATTACATCCTCACCCGCTGTATAAATTACATACTATCTCTATGCTAAAATCAAATGTTATATAAAATATTTCCTCGAATATTGTGGAGAAAAAAAATATAAATCACTGTTTAATATTGAAGTGTAAATATTGCTGAACTCATTATGAAATAACTTTTCAGCTGAGGTTTTACTTCATTAATGGTTTATAACTCTATAATTGTGCTTTACTCACATGTAATGAAGCTACATAGTATAGTAATTAATAATCTTAATTAATCATCTGGCGCTTTCGGGAAGTCCTAAGTTCCCATAATCATAGCTCATTACCAATTGAGAATTACAATCATTTCCTCAATTGGTAATGATTAGGGAACTTGACTTCCCAGCAAGCTCAGATAATTAATTAAGATTCTTAATTACTACACTATATAGCTTCATTACATCTGTGTAAAGCACAATTACTAGAAGAAATAACTTTTGTTTTCTCTTTATTCATTATTGTAATACATAGATCTAAAGAATTATAAGGGGGAAAATAGAATGTTGTCCATTACACCCATCTCTTATGCAGACTTTTAATACTATAAGTCAGTGGTCTTCAACCACCGATCCATAGAAGTTTTTGCTGGTCCGTGCTAGAGTGGCAGAAAAAGTTCTTAATAACAAAATAATAAGATTTTAAACTTCAAATTAATATAAACAAATTTTATTTATTTTTTTCATCAGCACTTTTACCTGATTTAAAAAAAGAAACAGAACAAAATCTAATCAGTCATACATAAATTAATTTGTTTTTCTAGTTATCACAGATATTTATGGGGGGGGGGGGATAGAATTAAATTTTTTATTACTTTTCTAAAAAAATTCAAAATTAAAAAAAAAAAGTTTTTTATTATACAAACTCCATATATATATAATAATAATAACTTCATCTAAGGCTAAGCTGTTTGCGTTTTACATCTTTAAGAAAATTTATCTTGGAGCTTCTGCTGGTCCATGAAACATTATACTTATTTTTGTCGGTCTGCGAAACCTTATCCTTATTTTTACCGGTCCGCAGGTGTGAAAAGTTGAAGACCACACCGCTATAAGTGATTATATGAATAGGAAATACACTTTTATCTGTTGTTGAATTTTATATTTTACGTGGTATTCTGTAACGTTATTGCTTTTTATATAAAAAAGTATTACATGTAGACCAACATTTTTTTGAAAGGATTAAACTTTTGTAATGATAAAAGTATATTGATCGAATTGCTATTTCATAAGATTTTATTAATGACGGAAATTTCAAATTCGAAGTTAAAATTAAAAAAACAAAGATTTAAGTTTCACTTCAGTGTTTTTTTTTTTTTTGTTAAAAATATAAATATAATTTTTGTATGTATCTTGTCTCTTTTGGAATTAAGTTTCTATATAAAGACGTTTTAAGATTTACCTTAAAAATTGAAAATAAATGAAAGAAGTGATACTTTAATTAAATTTGTCTTTAATGTACTTGCTAGTGGATGATGTTTAAATGCAATAAATTCTTTTCTTTAAGTCAGGGATGCCCAACCCGTAGCGCCTTGCAGGTACATGTGGCTCGTGTAACTGTTAATGTATGGCTCGAATTGCACTCTTTAAAAGTAAACATTTTACAAGCTAAAACTAATAACGATATGCAGTATCGGGTTTCACATTAAATAAAATATATTTTTCCTGTAAATTGTAATTTATATATGTATGTTACCAAATTTTTAATAAATAAAATGTATTTACATTTTTTCTTTTTAACATATTACACCATTTTTTTTGCTGTACACGTTTGGTTTGGTGCTCTATGTCTCATATATTGTGTTTAGTGCTCTTGTATATATTGTTGTTTTTTTATCGAGAAAGAATCCTTATGGTGGTGTTTGGTTGGTGCTGTATATATATTGTGTTTAGTGCTGAAATAGTTTTTATGAGATGGTCGTATTTTGCGTGACTATACATATTTTGCTGCCAATATATCGATGTTTAGTGCTGTAAACAGTTGTTTTTATCCGTGTACACGTACATATTTCATATATATATATATTGATGTTTAGTGCTGTAAATAGTTATTTTTATATGAGATAGATTCGTGTACACATATATATTTTGCTGTATATATTGATGTTTTTCATCGAGAAAAATCCCGTCATACCGTTATTTTGGCCACATTAGAAATGGCGGATTGATACCA